>JAJKFI010000018.1:6641977-6672190 GCA_029204185.1 Lerista edwardsae | reverse complement strand
TGTATTGCATGATAGTGTACAGAACAGTGCAAATTTGCTTAAGACACAGCCTATGTGATATGATATAGCAAAAGACATTGTGTGACAAATTGCTGTGAAATATAGAGTTGTCAGGGTTAGAGTGCAATAGAAAGGGGCAACTGTAGATGGCAGTGCAGAACTGTGCTACATAGATTGGTGCTATAAAAATTATATTGGATTAAACTCCCTGTTTTTCCCCAACAGCAGATACACTTTGATTCTTGGGAAGGATGTGATATTCCCCAAACAGGAACACTTCCATGAGGGAAGAGACTACCTGTATGGGGATCTCAACATAAAGAAATAACTTCTTTAGTGTGCTGTAAAATGTGCTGGTTGTATGGAAGTGGTTGGATGGAAGGTGGCTTGGCCAGCTGCTATCTCACTCCACTGATTGAACAGAGGTATTTTTTTTAAAGTGGAGCTCCTCATAGATTTAGCAAGGGAACAGCAACTATCCCTATTTATCCCAGCATAGCATCTTTTCTAGTGGCTGTTTGCTGATGTTTCTTCTGTATTTTTTTTTAAATTGTGAGCCCTTTTGAAACAGGGAATTTTATATCTATATATATAAAGAAGAGCGTGTGTGTGTGTGTGTGTGTGTGTGTGTATGTTTCGCATAGGCTCCGCAACGCCTGGAGCGATCAGCACAAAACTTGGCACGCATACACCTTGCGGCCTGGCGACAAACACTGCAGGGGTCGGGCCCCCCTAGCGCCCCCAGGGGTGGGGGTACGCAAGGGTCCTTACGTGGAAATGGTCAAAAACGGCCGAAATCGGCGTCGAATCCAGTTTCCGGGGTTGCCGGGGCGAGTGGTGATGCTCCCAACACCATCGGAGTCCGGGTTCGCCCCCCCTCAGCATGGGGTGTGAGAAGGGGTGCGAGACACAACGTCCGCCATGCCCTGCTGGAATGCCTGGAGCGACGTGCACCGAACTCGGCACGCGCGTGCCTTGCGGCCTGGCAACAGACACTCTGTGGGTCAGGCCCCCCTAGCGCTCCGGGGGGTGGGGGTGCCCCGGGGCCCCCACATGAAAACAGTCGAAAACGGACAAAATCGCCGTCGGTTCTGTAGTTTCTGGGATCGCCGAGGCGAGCGGCAACGCTCCCGATGCCGTGGGAGTTTGGGTTTGTCCCCCCATGTGGGGGGTGGGAAGGGGTGCGAAACAAGACGTCCGCCATGCCCCACTGCGCCGCCTGGAGTGATGGGGGCCAGACTCGGCACATGTGTGCCTTGCGACAAACACTGCGGGGGTCAGGGCCCCCCAGCGCCCCCGGGGGTGGGGGTGCACAGGGGGGCTGAAGTGAAGACGGCCAAAAACGGGAGAAATTGGCATCAAGTCCATAGTTTCCAGGGTCGCCGAGGCGACCAGTGACGCTCCCGACGCGGTGGGAGTCTGGGTTTGGCCCCCGTCGGCGTGGGGGGCGAGAAGGGGTGCAAAACTCATAAACTCTGGAAGATCATTTTGTTACCCGGGCAACGCCGGGTAACAAAAAGCTAGTTTATATATATAAATTGAAGTTGTAAATTGAACTTTCCTAGTGAGAATTTCAAAATATACTGCTGAATATGTGTTTGGGTTTGTTTTTTGTTTTTGTTCTGTTTTATTCTTTCAGCGTCATCTTGAAACTTACAAGAATCTGTATAAGCTGAGAAATATTTTGCGTGAACGTTACAGGGCTTTGCTGAATGAGAAAGTTCAAAAGCAACGAATTCAGATCAAGATGTCTAATCTCAGATTTCAACAGCATACTAAGCAAAAAGAAAAAAAGGTAGGATGCATTATTCTGTAGGAGGAAAATGAGAAATTGCCCCATAGGTCTACTGACTTTGAAGCATCATAGTATGGAAAACATACTTTTTAATCATCTATACTTTCTGAGTTTTCTGAGCTATTTGTATGTGTTCAATCTGGTCTAATTACTGAAATCATGCACATGTTATGTAAACAGTATAAGCTGGTATTTTCAGTAGGATAGTAATTCCTTTGGCCATGTGGAGGCAAAAGTATATAGTATGTGGAGTGTATATAGTATATATACTATAAGTATAAAAGTGTATAAGTATATAGTATAGTGGAGGCAAAAAAATGTAGTAGTACGTTTTATACTAAAAATTCTTGGTTTGAAAGTAAAGCAAAAATACTTCGTTATAATTTATTGCAGTCCCAGGGAAATTTATTGCAGACTGGGAAAATGAAGGATTCTCCTTTTTTGTTTTTGTTCATAAGCACTTTAAAATTAATGCATTCTGTGTCTGAAACACTAAAGTTTTCTTAGTAACAGCAACCTTGGACACAGTAATGTCCTACATATATGGAAAACAGAATATGCAAGGACCAGAGGGGAGAATCAAACAGTAAGGGATGGCTAGAAACCTGGACCTAGCTGTGACTTTTTCAGAGCATATTGTATTCTTGTCAGAATATATTGGATTAGATTAATGTTCATCTGATGACCTAGAATGGTGGTTCTTATTTGTTTACTACAATACTTTCAATCTCATTTAAGGAATCCCCAAGGCAACTTATTGCACACTTTAAAATGCAAATGTTATTCAGTAATAACAAGATAAATAACATGCATATCAACAGAGCCTGCAAATCCAATTATGGAACAAAGCCAATACCCAAACCTAACCCAAAGCACAGCAGAATAGATACATTTTAACACCAGCACTGAAGTGGGTCAGCCAGACTTCCCAGGGGAGGGAATTCTACAATCTGGATACCACTACTGAAAAAGTCCTATTCTACATTCTTATGAGTTGAACACCTGATGGCTACAGGAAATGGCACAAGACCTCTGATAATGAATATGATATGAATGATAATGATAAGCTCCTATGGAAGAAGGTGGTCTTTCAAACATTCTGCATATATTTTTTAGTCTGAACATGAATATGTTTCTTCTGACATTTAGGGTGCAATCCTAACCCACTTTCCAGCACTGACTTCGCTGTGCGAATCAGGCATGTTTTTCATTCTGCAGTGGAGTAGTAGTCACGGAGGCCTCCTCAAAGAAAGGGAATGTTTGTTCCCTTACCTTGGATCTGCATTTCCCTTACCCCGGTGCTGGAAATTTGGTTAGGATTGCACTCTCAGTAATATTGGTACAGCACATTTTATGCCAGAAACTATCCCTCACAACAATTAGCTCAAAGTAACAAACTGAATGCTAGAAAGTTTGGAATGCAAAAAACAATAACCAGGATCCAGAGAATCATGTGACCAATTCTATGTTCATTATTCTCAAGTCCAAAAACCGTTTATGAACACCAGTCCAAGTCTGGCTCAACTATGCAATTACCTGCCAAATTTTCAGATTTCCCAGCCTCAGATTCTCAAATATCTTGGAAGGATCTCCTGGCAGCAGTTTTGGATTTGGCCAAATTGAGATTCTAATCTGTATCAAGAGATGGTCCCCAGGTATCTGGGGGTAGTATTTAATCATGTTTAACTAATGCAAATCACATCAGTTTGATAGTTAAATTAGTGAAATTAAAAATGACAATAATAGCATCTTACTCTATCATTGATCATTAATATGCTATTTTTATGCTGGTCACCATATATGATAAAGAAACAGGGGTGGGATGGGATGCAAAATTTTAACTTGTCTTGAGCAGCAAACACACACACACAAAAATTCAAACCCAACCCTGCAGCAGTTTTCCTGGTCACATAACAAGCTATATGTGAATGTGAGAAAAACTTCAAAAACAGTTTGCAATATGGCATGAAGGTCTGCTCTCCAAATGCGGGGGAAAAGCTTTCAAATCCATTGGGTGTACACAAGCCCTTGGATGTGTCCAAAGTAGTTTTTTTGGATTATATTTGGCACAATGCAGACTGGAAATATGCCATTCCTACAGTCACATAAGGGAGTTAATAACACACACAAGAGAAATTAACCTGATGGTATGCAAATATATAGCTGCTTCTCTACAGCAGTTGTTATTGCTTTTTGAGCACTTTCTTATGGCAGTAATCTTCCTACCTTTAACCATAACCAAGCTAATTTGTTTATTATATATTTTCCAGTACTTGTCAGCTAGCAGCTAAATATACCGTTGTGAATTTTAGGGTAGCACATAGAAGACGGAAAAGTATTATTTAGGCCAGTTGTATTTATATATAGGTCCAATTAACTGCATTTATAGAGAAGAAAATCCGATGTATATTTCAGCACTAGTGCTTTGAAATTTTAAAGTACGTTTTAACTGGCCTGTTTAAGTGCTGAACAGTCTGACATTAAATAAAGAACTCTCTCCTCAGGACTTCTCTTCACCACTCAGAATTCTAAAGAGCATGTCCTGAGCACCTCACTGCAAGAAAAAAAGGCGCCTTCTGTCTTCAGAAGGCTAATATATCAGGCTGCCTCTACAAACCCATGTTAAAATAGAGATTGTAGGCTTATTAGCATCCTATTAATATGTGCATAAAATGTAGTCTGTGTCTCAGCCCAAATACACAAATTGGGAAATCAAAGAGAAATCCTTCACACCTTTTGTTGGCTTCATCCTGAACTTTTATTTATCTTAAAAACAACTTCCTCAAGAGAATTTCCTCTCCTAAAGGGAACACTTCTCCATATTTAACAGGAGAATATGGCATTAAATTCTCTTTACAGCTATGTGATCATTGTGGAACCAGAAAGACCTTTCAACTGGGATATTTTAACACAAATGGAAGAATCCTGTTGAACAAAAGTCTGAACTTGTTTCAACTGTAAGAAGGAAAAAAGAAAAATACTTGAATATTGCTCTCTCTCTTAAATTTTTTTTGCTTTCCTTACTCTGGAATACTTCAGGAATAAAGAGCAGCCTATTTTTAAAGCAAAATTAAGAAATAGTACTTTGATACCAGAGTTAAGTGAGGAGTCTAGTTGTATTGCTTGCTGTAGAAACATTCTGGATACGCAAAGGGCGGGTTAATTAACGCAAAAGAGCTGCATTAATTTAACTGAAATATGTTTCAGAACTAAAATAGAATGCAAATTTTAGTACATTTGTTTTTGTTTTGCAACTGCTTTGTATTAGTTCACCTTAATTTTGTGCTACATTATTTTCACTACATTATCAGAGCTTAATTTTAAATAGTTTTGACAAAATGACTTTTTAAAATAGATAAGACCTTATAAGAGTAGTAAACTGCAGTATAATAAACTTTCTGATAAGTTACCTTGCAGTTTAGAGTCAGAAATTATTGAATGCATATTTTTTAAGAATTTATATTGCTCCTTTCCCATGCTGAAGCAAATGCCCAAGGCAACGTACATAGCTAAATAATAAAAATACAGTGTAACATACGAGTAAGTAAAAAAACCATCAAAAATAAAGCATTAAAACATTAACATTAAAAACACACTCCATTTAAAATGTGCCCAAACTCAACACATCTCATCAGGCCTTTAGGGGATGAGGGAAATTGTCCAAGGGTATAGTCAAGCTACAGCACTATTCCAGAGACACAGAGGGTAAACATCCACCCATCATCTAAATGCCAGATGAAATATGTATATTTTGAGCCCTCTCTGAAAAGCTTTGAGGGAGGGTGTAGTTCTTAATTCCTCTGGAAGGAACTCTCATAATTGTGGCACCACTACAGAGAAGGCATACAAGCATGCCAGCTATTATTCTTAAAATCAGTGCTACCTTTTATTTGTTAAAAATCCAGACTATCCAATTTCCTATTTTTGAGACCGCTTCTTATTTTGTTCTGAAATCTACTCTGATTAATGAACGGTGTGAAATGAAAATTGAACCTTCAATTTTGAGGATTCGTGTTTTGGCTTGCTCAATTAAGGTTAGTTCAGTGTTCTTGAAGGTAGAAGGATAGACTATGCTTGACCTAGTGCTGTCACCAAAAAACAGCATCCTTGTGTTCTTCTCTACAATATTTGCATATGTACTTCCCTTGTTGTCATATCCATACATTTCTCTGCCCAGGTAGAAGCAGCCAATGATGTGTGATATGGAGGGAGACACATGATGACATTGCCATATGAGTAAATGATTGCACAAAGACTATGGGCACAGAAGTGCCCAAGGATCAGCAGTGATATCTTCTGAGGGCTGTGGGTTCCCAATAGGTGCCCAATGATGCCAAAGCCTGATGCCGTCCATGATCTAAAGATCTGGGATGAAGTGCCATCAGTATGCTGATGATACCCAACTCTGTCCTTTTCATGTAACTCAGGTGTTGTTGCAAAAATGTTGGTGCTTCGTGGAAATGTGGTCAGTAATGTTTGATAATCCTAAAGTTGTCCAGAAAACTATGTAATTACTGAGATGTATTTTTTGATGAGAACCTTTTTTTGAACAGCAGTATATAAATACTGTTGGTTGATTTTTCAGTCAGTCAAAAATCTGTATGTACCTGGGAAAATGCAATGCATGTTCCAGATAACAAATTTGTGACTGCAGTATGGATAGTAGTTCTGTGACCTCTGTCTAGGCTTTACACAGATATGCTTCTGCGTATGATGATGTCTTCTCCCCAAACCTAACCACATTTTTTTGTTAATGCTTCAGTATATGTCTGAGAGACCCACCAACTCTTACAACATACTGCACTTATTACAAGATTTTGAAAATAAACATGGTGGAACAGCAGCAAAAAAACCTTCAGTTCTCCCCCTGAAGGGAGCAATATATTTATGAGGTTTACTTTAAAATGCTGGGAATGAAACTAGCATGCTCTTTTAACAAGAAAGAATCCTACAGAATACATCTATGGGAGGTTGAAGGATTACAGTAGTTTAAAACATTTGGTGATTATTTATTTTTATTTTATTTATTTATTTTGAAAAATTTATACCCCGCCTTTCCCATGCCAAAGCAAATACCCAAGGCAGCTTACATGGGCAGGCTAGTCTAAACCACCATTTTTCAATGTGGTTTTTACAAATATACAGTATTCTGCAATTCACCAAATCCTCAGTCCCAGATGTAGCCTTCACAGTGTGGTTCTCTCCTCTGGCTGTGTGACATCAAACTTCAGCAGGTGATCGTAAGTCCAGCCTGGAGAGGTCTTCAAGGTTGGACTCTGTTCTTTTGCTGGCTGGCCTTCTCACAACATTCCCGCACTGGCTAATCAGCTCCACAGTGACTCCATTCTGCCACAACAGGTCCTGCAGCTTGTGACAACCTGGCATTCTGTCTCCCATCCAAAAACAGGTTCTCCTGCTTAGCTTCAGGCAGTACCAGCAGCTCAACCGTTAGTCCACACCTCCTGCCACATCTCCTTATTATTCAGAAAAGTCATTCTTTTGGGATTGATACCTCAGTAGATCTATGCATTAAGCACATTAGCTGAATAGTCTATTTGAATTGAAGGAAGTGAAAAACACTATATAACTCCACACATGCTGGCACTTTTTAACAACCCATAAGTGTTCAAAACTTTATTTTGTCTCCTTGTATTTCTGGGATACAACATTCACTGTGACCATAAAGCAGAGCTAAACTATGATAAGCTGACTAGAAAATGCAGGCAAAGGCTTCTCTCCCTACCATTTGAATTTCAATAACTTTATTAGTACTATAAAGTTAGAAAGTGTGGAGAAAGTTAAAACAATCAAGTACCAGTAAAATGCTAGATTACTGAAATCATTGCTACTGCTTATCTGATTTTCAGTTTTATGTGTTCTTATCCTGCTGATTTAGCTGTTGCTACTGCAATAATCAGTGACTTTTAAATAATTATTTTAAATTTATGGTATATTATTTTAAACTATGGAATTTATTTATTTTAAAGATTTGTATTCTACTTTTCCTTTGCTGGAGCAAATGCTCAAGGCAGCTAACAATGTAATGTTTAAAATGAACAATATATATAATTTTTTTAAAGGGCAGTAATAACTTGGAGGAGGCAGCTGCTAAAGCACCACTCTAGAGACACTGGGGACTGGTAACGGCATATCACACAAACACAAAATGGAGCAAAAATGTTTTGGTTCCCTTCCTTGAATATGTGGCAGTGAGATCCTCCTGGGAGGGCTTGGAGAGGGCGGAACTGGGCGTGAGGAGGAGTGGAGCGGGGGTGGGATCAGTGGTGGCCTCCACAGCCAGATCCTTGTTGGGCTGCGTGGTCCAACATGGAGGCCCTCAAGTCTGCGCCGGTAAAACAGCCACGTAGATTTGAGAAGACCAGTAGGTGGGCCTGCACCCTTACTCAAGGGAAGGGGATGAAGGTGCCTTTCCACCAAGGAGCCGCCTACAGCTTCCGCAGTGCCCATAAGATGCAGCGGTAGATGTTGGCTAACAGTGTGTCTTCGGTGCTGAGGCGGCTTAGGATTGGGCTGCCCTTGTCTAAATATGGATTTTTATTCACTTTACTGTCTCTACATTGCCACAGAGTGAATGGATAAATTCTGACCAGTTTAAATTAGGTGCCAGATCTTTTTTCTTTTATAAGTAATTATAGTCAATCCTCGCTATCTGCAACCTTGCTTATCTGAGGGGCAGAATTGCGACATTCCTCATTATCTGCACCTCTGTCCTAATTAGCCTCATTAGACCTTCTGAAGGCTGCAGGGATTTTCCGAATGGCATAAGTGACCAGCAGCGACCAGATGCCTTTAAAATGGCATCTGCCGGCCATGTTTACGGGGTCCATTCTGTTCGCAGGTACCATTCTGAAGATCCCTGCAGCCTCTGTAGTATTCAGAGCTCTTTTGGTACTTCCTGCTGAACCCTGCTGGCTTCCTGAGGGTCTCTGCTGGATTCTTCTGATGGCAGATAAGGTACCCCTCACACCTAACCCCATTGATCCCATAGAATCAATTACCCATTATCTGCGAATTCACTATCTGCAAGGATTTCCAGGAACCTAACCCTAGTAGATAATGAAGATTAACTGTATTATCAACATGGGTATTGTAGCTGAAAGAGTTAACGACAGCTTTGGATCAGTAGACATTCTCGAAATGGCACTTTCCAAAATAAGATATAGTGACTATGAGTGCCCTATTAATATGGTCATCCCCATTTAGAATTTTACCTGTACTATAATTACCAATAGGTGACTGTAGACAAGCCACTATTTCCTTGACTCAGTCCCAAAATCTATAGTAGGAAAATAATAATAATTTTTATCAAAAGCCATTACTGGCTAGAATATAGCACCCCCATACTCCAGACAGCTCCATGTTCAGCGCCAGCCTGAAGTGAGCAGGTGCTGGAGTGATTTCTCTGATTAATAATGTAGCAATAAGCACTGAACATGAAGACATCTGTGAATATGGCCAGGGAGTGTTTAATTGCAGGGGCATAGCTTACCAGTGTGATCCCACTTCTCCACAGGTCTGAGGCCAGAGTATGGCTTATGATATGATAGAACCCCCCCCCCCCAATAAGGATAGCTGTGTTAGTTTCTTGCAGCAAAAACAAACTCTCTTGTAGCACCCTAAAATGTAATAAATGTAGCATAGGTTTTCATGCGCTAGTAACCACTGATGAAGTGCATTTTATTCCATTAAAACTTTTACTGAACACTACAATAAATTTATTCAGGTTGTATCATAAATGCTTTATTTAGTTGTTCATTTATTTAAGTAATTTTTACTTTTTCCTTGCCAAGGCAGATGCCCAAGGCGGCTTGCAAAATGCTTGCAAAACACAACACCACAACAAAATAATACAACTCTCAGGTTATGGGAACCAGTATTATCACCACTTCCTCTGGCCTGGCCACCTAGTCTTCTTTCCTCTCCTCAGGGCATGCAGTTCTCAAGAGGACCCTGGGAAGGTGAGGGAGAAGTGACACCAACAAAGCCATCTTTGTTTGTGGAAGATTTGCTCAGAAAGGGTGTTTTTTTTTTCATTTGCACAGAAAGGGTGATTTTTGCCAATTTCCACCTTCTTCTGCACCCCCTCCCAAATATCTTCTCCTGAGACTCAGGACTCTCTGCGACTCCACCCCAATCCCTAGCAATAGGGGTGCTGGGGACTGCAGAGGATTGGCATAGATTACACCTTCTGCCTTTCACAACTGGAGCATCTTCTGTGAAAGGAAGAAAGGGAAACAAAGAGAAAAATCTGGAGAGATTGAGGGTTCTGTGAGTTTCGCTCATAGAGTAACAGTTGTAAAAATCCAGTTTGCAAAAATGAGGTTTGTGGTCAGTTTGCCAGTGTACAGTAAATCACTTTGAATCTATGAGAAATATTGAATATAAATAGATATTTATTTAAATAATCAAATAGTGTGTATATAAATATTTATATAGTTATGTAGATATTGTAATAAATACAAATAGATAAAATTGGGACTAAACTGTATGTTGCATGAAGCCTATCCATGCTAATGACAGGCTTAACTTTTAAATATAGCCAAAACAGGGCCCTGGGATTAGGCTTCCAGGGTGGGGGCAGGGCATCTTTAAATCCCTGCCCCGTCACAGTTCCAACCCAGATCAGGGTCCCCCAGCTGCTGTTTGACAAGGATATTTGTGTCAATTGAAGCTTGACTTCAATTGAATTGAAATCCGGGAGAATAGGCTGCTGGGGCAGGTGACGATAGACAGAGCCGGCCTTAAGCCAGTGTGACCAATGTCATCACATTGGGCCTTGCAATTTGGGGCCCCCCACACCAGCATCGTGAGCATATCGTGTGCTGCTGCCACCAGAATATGGGCTGTTAGTCAGTGTGGTGAACAGAGCAGCTTTACCTTGGGCCCTTCCACCTGCCCCTGCCTCTGAACTGCCTAAAAGGGGCCTCCTGGAAGCAGTTGGTGATGACATCATCTTGTCACCACCAATTATTTTCAGGTGCCGCACCACAAGTGCTTTTCTTGGTGAGTGGGGGCCCCATGGGAATACCTTGCATTGGGCCCTGCTGCTTCTAGACGTGATTACCCAGAGCGTCTCTCTCAGCATAAGTGGCATTAGCAGTGGCAGCGTGACAGAATGATCCACGCCACTCGTAATGGGGAAGACTTTCCCCATACACAGCTGTCGGTGGTTTGGAGACCACTGTTTTAGACCATAAGCTCCTTCCCTCGTTTAAATCTTGTCTGTGCCATAAAATGACTAGGCAACATTAGGCAAGCTGCTCCTTTTGAGCCTCCGCTCCCAGCTGCAGTATGGTGACATAATAACACTGTTCAATCTCCCCCTCTTTTTCCACACTCCCTCCTACCCTCCAGTCCAGCCTTTCCCATCACTCTGCCCCACACAGCAGCTGTTAGACTGAGTGGCAAACTTCTGAGCCTCCACTCAACAGCTGCTGTATATAAACGTGAATAAATAACACAAATACAAAAAGAAATTTTTTTCTCAAAGAATTAAAATGAATTTAAAAAGTGTGATTTATTAAAAACAAATAACATTACTTCCTGATTAATGATGTCACTACCGGCCCTAGGTCTTGAGGGTCCTGACAGACTGTCATACCTAAAAACAAGGTCCCAGTGCTAAAAAGGTTGGAAACCCCTGACTTAGCGGATGTCTAGTTAGAGCCGTGGTGAATGGAGTTGTGGAGGACATTGTGGTGTCTTTTGATTTTCTTATGGTCAATCCTATCCCCCTTGCCAGCCAGTTTAACTAGTGTTGCACCAGTGGAGTCTACTTTATGGACGCGCAAAATAGACCTGCAGGAGCAGGTATACCTGTACAGGAGGTTGTGGGGAGATGGGGAAGGGGTTGAATGGGGAAGGGGTGGGTGAAATGGGGCAGTGATAGGGTGGCGAGTAAGGTGGATCAGGCCTGGGAGATGGGAGGGATCAGCGATGGCACTACTGAATCCCAACCCTCTTCCCAGGTCTGATCTGCCTTCCTGGATCAATGCAGATTTGCGCCAGCGATTGAACTGGCACAAGTCTAAGTTGACCCATAGCAGCTGCTGAGGCTTACCCTGGGGCAAGAGGATAAATGCTCCCTTACCCCGAGAAGACCTCCAGTAGCCAAAAATCCCCGTGGGATACAGCAGTTGCCACACCGGCGACACTGCATGCTGTGCGGGAATTTAGATAGGATTGGGCAGTTACTCTCTTTTCCCCCAACAAAGGTTCAGGATACCTGGAACAAGTTTTTAAAATCCCGATCAAAGGTCTTTCTAAATATACCCACTTGGCAACCCCTGCTATCTGGGCAAAGAGTCACTTTTTAAAGTGGTGTCCTCTTTTATTTAGCGGGGAAGAGCAGACGTCTCTCTTCGCCTCAGCATGATGTCTTTTCCAGTGGCTGTTGCCGGTGTCTCTCTTCTATATTTTTTTTTTTAGAGTGTGAGCCATTTAGGGACAGGGAGCCATTGATTTATTTCTATATATGTGAATTATTCTGTTGAAAAGCTGTATATAAATATTCATAATAATAATATTCCTTTGTGGTCAATAGTAAACTTCTAATTTATTAAACTGGAATATGTATATGCACAATCTCCTATTGTATTGTGCTTGCTTACTTGGGAGTAATTGTGCTTACTTGCACTTACTTACTTGGAAGCTGCATTGGGTCCCCTTTGGTATGGGAGAAAGGCAGGATAGAAATACAGCAAATAAATAATTGCCACTGAACACAATGGGACTTATTTCCAAGTGAACATGTTTAGGAATGGCCTGTAAGGTATTCAAGTCTTTTAGCTGAATATTGTTAAAATTATTTTTCTTCCATTTTCCCACTCCCCAAAATTGTCCTTGACCTTTAAAAAGTGCTCCCCGTAAAGAGTATTTTGGCAAATGTGCTGTTTACAGAGGCGGATCTAAGGGGGGGGGAGAAATCTGTAAGTTTTGCAAGAAGCCTTACCCTGTCATGTAAATCCCTCCTCTCCCTTGCTGCTGTAGCCAGTAAGCAACGCCAAGATGTTGCTGTTCCCTGTGAGGATTGGCTAGAACAGTGCAGGAGAGGAGTGTTTTCCGCCGCAAGGTAAGGCTTCTTGCAAAACTTACAGATTTGCCCCCCTTAGATCCGCCTCTGGCTGTTTATAAAGCGGTTGCCTTGAATCCATCATTACAAATAACTTGTTATATTATATGTAGAAGAAAATGAAAAAGACAAAAAAAAGATGACCACAGTTTAATGTCTTCTCTCAAAATTATTTTCCTTGGGGCAGACAGTAATTGTGACTTCTAATGACACAAACTTGAAGGGAAGTAGAAGAAGACTACAAACAGGTTTATAAGCCTATCAGCAGGAATATGTGGCTACAAATTGCTGAGTAAATGAAACAGCCGGCTTCCTAAGCCTGAGTTTGTGAGTGTTCTGTCAAAGCATTTGGGGTGGGGCCAAAGCACCAGGCGGTGTTGGGAATACCTGCTGAGTCCTAATTGGTGCCCACTGTTGTTAATGGCTTCCTGTGGCTGAATGTTTACTTGTCATTTGTTTTGAGCTTTGTTTCCCAGCCACTAAGGGGGAAAATGCTGACCAAAATTTTATTTTCTCTTAAAGAATATCCCCAGCTATACAGCACCCTTCTGCAAATTGTCTCACAATACAAAGTACTTGGAGTCTATCCCACAGTCAAGTTGTTACTTGGTAAGCTGCAAGGACTGTATTTGCTCTTATTATTTTAATTGAATTGTTTTAGAAAATGTTACAAATACTAAAAAGTATCCCAGGGAAAGGGGATTACTTTTCCCCCCAGAAACATTGCTCGCAATGAGGTTGGCAGCCGAGGGGGCCAAAGGCACCCCCTTCCCATTTAGCCAGTGGTTATGCTTTAATCGCTGTCAGTCATGTGGAGCAGAAGGGAAGCTTGAGAGTAAAAAGAGAGTAAAGAACTCATCTGGGCTGTAAAGGCTGGGAACCCAAAAAGAGCACTCGCAAATCAGATTGTCATTACTGTGTGGAGATGGCCTCAGTGGATTGAGTGTTGAAAGGTATTAATCCACACTTAAGGACAGCAGACATAGTATGGGTTAACACTGTATTCAGGTGTTCTGTGCTTCTCACCACAAGTGCTTGGTCCAAAATATATCACTTGCAGCAGTTCCCATTCTTAAACTCTTTGCTTTAATATTCTCCCCCACCTCAATTATAGTTAGCACCAACTTCTAGATAGGCACTTGCTTGTCTAAAAGAAAACAATGTTAAACCCATTAACATACAAATAAGTCCTGCCAGATAATTTCATTTTAATGTGAAAGTGGATATTGGAAGATAACTGCTTTAAATTATAGCAAAACTATGAAGTAAACAGAAGTCGTACATAAATCTATACAGAACTTCCTAGTAATCTGATGTCCCTGTAGAGATTGCCCTGTTTCCTTGTTTTTGAATTACAAATAGATCCTACTCACAGGCTCACAGCCCTTTGTGAAAATGCTTCTTATCTTCAGGAACTAGCTCTTAATCTACATAATGTTAAATTCTCTCTCAAATGCAGATTTTTACTTTGAGATATACAGAATATCCCATGTCATAGGAAAACCGCCTTTCATAAACATGCAAGGGAGAGAGATTTTTCAGCTCAGAAATGGTTTATGATTGTGTATATTTTGTTCTATCAGTTTGTTACGCTGTATACTTTGGCTCTAATAATAAATGAATTGACATGAATGAAAGGTCTATTACCCCTCATGAATATACAAGTTATTCTCTATCATTGAATTGTTTTATTTCGTTGTGGGCATATGTGACAGCCAGAATAATTATCATTACTTTGCCAGTTCCGGAACAGTAGCTGCATTAGTCTGTAATAGGAGGCTTGGCAGCCATAGTTTAACCTGCTTGCTTCCAGTTGACTGATTGCAGAGAAGGAAGAAAGGATATTTGAAGAGATGTGAAGTATTTGTAGTTTCCTCAGAAAGAAGAAAAGTCAACATTTAGGAAGTTTTATTTTTTAAGACTTTATTTAATCATTTGGATATTTTCTGCATATTAGTTCTCATATCTTAGGATGACTGATTAGAGGGGGAAATTGTTAAATCTACCATAGGCTGACTGATTTTTTTTAAATTATATTTTTAAGTAGACATGCTCTGGAATTGGTAGAGTAGAAACAAGGTTTTGCACATAAAGTTGGAGGCTATTGTTCATAGTTGGAGGCTATTTTTTACCTTCAGAGTTGATGGTGGGGATGATGTGTGTGTGTGTGTGTGTGTGTGTGTGTGTCTGTCCATAAATGTTCAAATTCTAAGCTAGCATCTCAATTTTTCTTTAAAAATAAAGTTTGAAATATTTGCTTCAGTGATTTGCTATCACTTTTAATTTTTTATTACACAGAAGAAAATACAAGTGTTGAATTTGCTATCAGGCGCATTCAACGAATGTGATGGTTCTTAATCTTGGAGAAGCCTCTTGAAGGGGGGGCAAGGGGAGGAATAGGTACACTTTGTCTTTCTTCCTTTTTTATATAGCATATGCACCATGAACTGTAGGGAATGCTGGAGGGAAATGCATGTTTCTCAGATCTTTTTCAGCAGCATGTTTCTTTTCCCTTTATGAGCCATGTGAAATCCTACCCAACCATTATCTATTATGAGGAATGTATTCAAAAAACATCATCAAGGTTTAAGAGCCCAATCCTACCTGTCCTTCCTCCCTCCCTGCCAATGCAGCAGTTCAAAAAAGAGTACTATTGCATCCCTGAGGGAGGGGAGTTGCCGTGGTCTTCTGGGTATGGAAACAACTGTTTTCTGGGTAAGGGAACATTTGGCCTTCCCACCAGCGATCCAGTAGCACACTACTTCACCCAACGCTGGAAATTTTTTAACTGCCATAAAGCAGGTAGCACTAGCTAAAAACTTGTTCCACCAACACTACGAGTCCATAAGATTGGGCTATAATACAAGTTTAACCTGCTTGCTTCCGGTATAATCAATCATATTTTACTTTGTCACAATAAAATATTGATAGCAAAAAAAAAAAATTGATTTTGATGCTTGTATTTGGCATTTTCCTGGCAATATTGTAGCATTTTCCCACCTTCTCTCTTTTTTCTTATTTCAAGGTGATTGGATTACAAAATGAATTAACTAAACTTGGAATCTTAAAGAACCAGCAAGATTATGAAGACTTCTGGAAACTCGCTCAGAAGGGCATTTATTCGTCAAAACGGAAAGAAACTCTTCCAGATATAAAAGCAAAAAGCTGAGTTTCTTGAAAAATGTGTTAAAAATCGTTGTTGAAAAAACAGGGCTCATCAGTAATAATGTAAATAAATTGTTGGAAGCAGGTTCATTACATTCAAAGCAATGTAATGCCCTCATGTGCACATACATGTTGAACAACTCTTTCCCCTCAGCAACTTCTCCCACCAACCAGTTCCCCCAGCTATGGTTCCAAATACAGGTCTGGAACCTCAGCTGTGATGGTGGGGAGTTCCAGGGAATAATTGGCACTCAAGGAAGTGCTACTGATGCTGCTTTGTATTGAAGATTCACTCTAAATTATATCAATCAATCAATCAACTTATATACCGCTTTTCGACACAAGGTTCACAAAGTGGTTTACAGGCAAATAATAAAGTTAAATGGCTCCCTGTCCCCAAAGGGCTCACAATCTAAAAAATATAGAACACCACTCACAACAGCCACTAGAAAAGACACTGCGCAGGGGTGCAGAGGGACAATTACTCTCCCCTTGCTAAATATAAGAGAAACACCACTTTAAAAAGTGCCTCTTGCCCAGTTAGCAGGGTTTATCACAACTTTATTTTATTCTTTCTAAGAGACAAAAAATAATTTTAGGCTGCAGTCTTATTCATAGTTTTCTGGGAGCAAACATTCAATACCATGAAATTTAGTTCGGCGTAAACATGCACTGTGCTGGATTGCAGCCTCAGTTACATTATTTATCCTAGAGACCCACTACTTACTTTGCATTTTTAATCTGCAGTGTTTGCTACTAAGTCTTTGCCTCTTTCTACATCAGCAAGAACAAATCCAGTGCAGCCCCTTAATGGCTTAATAAACAGTGGAGGACTGAAAACAGTAAGCAAATACTTTTTTTGTATTTAAAGCTTTGGGGTTTCTAAATGCTCTGTTTAATTGATGAGGTTTTTCATTACAGTCACCAACTCATTTGTCAGGCTGCTCCTCTTCCACACCATAAATCAATTGATACAGCAGAGTTCTGGTGGGGGCTTGCCCTTATGGGTTGCTGTCATGTGATGCTTCAATGGGTTTTTGCATTTGTCGCACTTGAAAATTGAATGAAAAGCAACATACATTATGTTGTTTCTGTTTTTAAATCTGGCTTGCATGCTTTCTGTTCCACATTGATCTTACATTCCAGAGTAAAAGGTCTCCTTATGTATGAAAAAGCCCCCAAAATATAACTATTGTACTCCTTTGACTCAATCTGTTTAGATCATTGGTTCCCAACCTTTTTTTGCACTGGGAACCCCTGTGTTAGATATGACAACCTGTCATCAGGACCCCCTAGGACCTGAGGCCAAAAGTGATGTCATTGAGCAGGAATTGAAGTCATTGTTTTAAATAAATCACACTTTTTGAAAGTCACGCCACATCCTTTTTAGAACATTCTGAATGCTTTGTATCTAAGTGGTGTTTGAGTTTTGAGTTCAGTGCTTGATTCACCACTGAGAAAGACATTGCCAGAATGCAGTGTGGCTTCTCTGTGCCATTGCTGATCTTGGCAGTAAAGCCAAATTTTAGATAGTCTTCAGAGCATTTACATTCCTCTTCCCTGTGTGCTGAAGTTTACCTAGGCATGCACATGGAAGGTGTGAAATACCCGCTTGGAAAGAGACCCAGGAGAGGCTTATGTGCAAGCCAAGCCCATAGCAAGGCTAATTTCCCTTGCAGTCTCAAGCTTGAGGAAGTCGCAGTTCCTAGCCAAAATGAAGCTTCCAAGATGGTTTTCCCCAGCTTTTTAAGATGGCTGCCCCAAGTTCTTCGCAACCTCCTAAAAATCGGTTCATGACCCCCTTGGGGGTTCCAACCCCCAGTGGCTGGGAACCACTGGTTTAGACTGTTTTAAAACAATCTCTTTAGACATTCTGTATTTTCCATGTAGATAATAAAAGCAGTTATTTCGATCAGGAGAAGATGGACAGTTCCATGTAGAGTCCTTTTTAGAGGAGTTCTGTTCAGATCCTCAGATCTTATTATTTTTAAAATGAACAGTGATAGATAGATTTAAGCCTAGAAGCTTAAATCTAAAGGCTGCCTAGAAGCCTTTCCCTCCTCCCTAGACATATGTGGGACTAGTTTTGGTTTCTTAGTAATGAGGGGAAAGCTGTCCTCATAGCTTCAATTTACTCTTGTTTATTATTATTTCATATACTCTACAACTAAGGTCATATTAAAAAGAGATTTCAGTTTAATATTTGCTGTAGACCTGGCTTCAAGAGCTTCAAATTCAGCTCTTGCCTTCCCCTCTGTGAGGTAGAAAGCATTCTGTATTTTACATTGGGAAATACAACAGAGAGAGTTTTCAATTTCAGGATGGTTCTGCACTGAAACAATTTAGTACTGCTGAGGCACTACTTTTCCATAATTTGGTAGAAGTGAAATTTAAACATAAGCAACACTTCTAAAATTTAAGCAACACTTAATAGCACATTATTATCTAGCACAGTGTTTCTCAAACTGGTTCAGGACCCACCAGGTGGATCTCAAGTCAGTTTCAGATGGGTTGCATAGCACCTAGGGCAGTCCTCTTTGAAAATATGGGAAGATGGGGCCCCGGAAAGGGGAAGGACTGTGTTGTTATTTTGCTTGTGTTAAAGCTGTAAAAAGACTTTTTAATTCTGATTCACTTTGCTATTGGAAAATGGCAGAGAAATAACCCAACCTATTGCTGCATTCTCAGGAAAGCAGCAGGCTCTGACATCACAATGACAGCACTTTCAGCCATGACATCACTTTCCATGGGTCCCGGACAGACTGTCATTCTAAAAAGTGGGTCCTAAAATGGTTGAGAACCACTAATCTAGCAATTCCCCATTTTCATGGCAAAGCTCTTTCTAGAATTTTTACTCAGAAGTAAGTTCCTTTCCAGTGTTAATTTAAAGGTTCCTGTTTGCAACATTTTTCTTGTGTTATGGCTTTCTGTTGAATGCAACTGGAGGATAGTGGTGAATTGCCCTTTGTATAGCTGTTTGTATAGCTGCCCTTTGTTTACAAAGATCTATACAAATAGTTATAAATTGGCCCAGTGTCTGTTTCTGTTCTTATGTAGGCAGAAAGTTTAACCTTTTCTCATTTTGCTTAATTTTTAATAGTGAAAGAACATGGTTCTGCTATAAAAGCAGAAAAGGAAAAAGTAATGCAAGGAAATAAATAACTGAAAGCCCCCTCTCTTCCCTCCTTTGACCCCCAGATCCAGGAACAGAAACTGGCACTGGGAGCTATTCAAGGTGACAAATAAGCAAAACAATAACAGAATCTGTAAAGATGAAATTTAAGGCACAGGAGCCCTGAAAAATCTCTGTAGCCCTTGGACAAACTGGTTCTGCTATTATGATTTATTGGTAATGGTATTTTTTTTTTGTCACAAATCAATTCTGAAGACCCATGAGAGAGCAACACATACACAAAACACAGGAGCATAACTATGGAACAATAATATTGAAAATATCTTTAAATTGTGAGTGAACTAAGTTAATTCTAGGACAGCAGTTCCCAAACTTTCTCGCAACCCACCAGTATGTCAGGATTTGATTTTTGGTGGGTCGTGAAACTGACAAGCTGACCATGTATTGAGCCCAATGGAGACAGAAACAGAGCAGCATGTGTGCCTTTCCTTGCAAGCAGGCAACTGTGCCTTAGTGCACTTTGAAAAGCTGGTCGAGTGGAATGCAGTTCCACTGGAATGGTCCTGATCTGATGAATATGGAGCTCAGCACTCTAGAAAGTGGTCCCACTCCCACCATAGTAAAAAGGATAAAAACAGAACCTGGAGGAGCTGGTTAGGGGCACTTTTTTTTTTTAGTCTTGTAAAGCTAGGTGGGTCCCAATAGACTGTCATTTTAAAAAGTGTGTATCGGTGCAAAAAAGTGATGGAACCACTACACTGTTCTAGAGTAAAGAGGTAGCGTGGAAGCAGTTCCAGAGGAGAAAATGGAAAGCTCCTGCTTGTTCATGTCTTTGTATCGCAACCTAAGGCTATGATACAGAATGCTGCAAGCAAGTTGCTTCTGACATAGTACATGCGGGTTTCTTGAATTCCTTTCCTTTTTTCAGAGCCTTGTACTTTATAGGAGGCTGCTCCTAAAACCCTCTGGGGAATGGCATACAAGATGGGAGACATCCTGATACTGAGACACCTGATACTGTACCTGATACTTTTGAGACTCCTTGCATAGCGCTTTGGCTCCTGTCAGTGTCTTCAGCATAAATGAGAGATTTTGGAGAGCCTTGTACAATATAAATATCTTTGAGTATACTGAAAAGCTTATATGTACTCTTAAGTGCATTTATTTATTTATTTTATTTGAAGAATTTATACCCCGCCTTTCCCATGCCGAAGCAAATGCGGCTTACAGAGAACAAACAAAGTACAATGTAACCACAATAAGTAAAACAAGTTTAAAACAACAACAGTATTAAACATTAACGGGAACAATGACAGTGAACAAGAATGAAGCCAGGCCCAGTTTTCCATATCAGGCCGTTTGGTGGGTGAGAAAACAATTGACCAATGAACAGACTATGACAATATTCCAGAGGGACAGAGGGCAGACAGCCAACCATCATCCAAAGGCCAGACAAAATAAGTATGATTTGAGCACTCTCTGAAAGGCCATGAGGGAGTGTGTAGTTCTTAATTCTTCTGGTAGGGAATTCCATATCTGTGGAGCCGCTACAGAGAAGGCTCGTCCTTGAGCTGCCATCCCTTTCACTTGGGAGAGAGGGGGCACTTGAAGGAAGCCCCTTTAGATGATCTAAGAGGGCGAACTGGTATGTATGGGAGAAGACAGTCTTTTAGGTAGGCTGGGCCTAAGTCATGAAGGGCCTTAAAGGTCAGAACCATCATCTTAAGTTGAGATCGGAAGTGAATAGGCAGCCACTGTAGCTGCTGAAGGAGTGGTCCTGCTGAGTCAAACCGTCTAGCCCCTGTAACCACCCGGGCTGCTGCATTTTGTACTGATTGTAGCCTTCGAACTGTTCTCAAGGGAAGCCCTACATACAGCGCATTACAGTAGTCCAGCCTTGAAATAACTAACGCATGGACCACCATGACCAGGTCAGAGCAGCACAAGTATGATCGAAGTTGGTGCACTCTTAGCCACAGCCGCTACCTGGTTCTCCAGAGATAGCTGAGAGTCCAGGAGCACTCCCAGACTGCGCACCTGTTCTTGCAGAGGAAGTGTCACTCCATTCAGAGTGGGTGAAAGACTTTGTGTCTGCATTGAGGATTTCCTGACCAGGAGGATTTCTGTCTTTTCTGGATTCAGTCTTAATCTATTGGCTTTCATCCATACCCCAACTTCCTCCAGGCAGCGTCCCAGGACCTTCACAGCCTCTTCAATTTGGGATGGTAAAGAGAGATAGAGTTGAGTGTCATCAGCATATTGGTGACACTCCACACCAAATCCCCGGATGATCTCCCCCAGTGGTTTCATGTATATATTAAAGAGCATGGAGGATAAAATAAAACCCTGGGGCACTCCATATTGCAAAGGTCAAAGTGCCGAGCAGGTGTCCCCCAGCATCACCGTTTGGGACCTGTTAGCCAGGAAGGAGTGGAACCATTTCAGAGCAGTGCCCTTGGCTAGCCAGTCCAGAAGAATACTATGGTCAATTGTATCAAAGGCTGCTGAGAGGTCTAGCAGGACCAGTAGGGATGCCTTTCCCTACTGGTTATATATATAAGTTTAAATATATATAAGCTTTCTTGCCAGTATCAATGCTACAGTATAGGTAATAACTAAAACTTGTCTCATATTTAAGTTTGTAATATTTTGCAAACAGTCATTCCGGAATTTTGAATATGTGTTGTGTGAATGTGTTATGTAGAATCTCTGACCAAACAGTGTTACCTCTTGAGTTTCTAAGCTTATTGGATGGATACGTGCTGCTGGAAGAAAAATCTATATTTTTCAAATATTGTGTCACTCTAGACTGTTGAGGAGAAAGGGCAAGAATGATTGGCCCTTTCAGGGAAAAAATTACTGTAGAGTTATCTCCGATCCTTTTGCCTTGTCTTTCTCAAATTCCCTGTGTATACTTCACAAGCTGTGACCTGCAAAATGATCTAGGGACGGTTATTTCACTTCTGTGAAATAATCACATCCAGTCTTCTAACCTGGCAGTGTGCTTCGCTAGGGCAAGCTTCTAAGTTTAATAATTTATGTAATTCCCATCTTTTCACTTTGTTTCTAAAAAACCCCCAAATAGCTTGTATAACAAAGGGCGCAATCCTAAACTGAATTAGGCCGGCGTAAGCTAAGCCATCAAAGTTTGGCTGGCACAAGGGACACCGTAAAGTATGTTTGGACCACTCTTGGAGTTAAAGAGGCCTGCACACAGATGTGAGCCATCCTCCATGATGCCGAGAGTAGTCCAAATGCGCTTTATGGTAGCCCTTGTGCTGGCCAAACTTTGCTGGCTTAGTTTATGTGGGCCTAACTCCAGTTTAGGATTGCGCTCTAAAACAAACAATTTATGCAGTTAAACAATCTTAAACAGTTGCTGAAATTGCCTAAAGCAGCAGTTCCCAGAGTCCTCTCGTACGTGGCACCCAGGGGCTTTTCCCTCCCCCACCACAGGCGGCTAGGGGCTTTTCCCCTTACCTGGGGGGTTGCACTGGCCTCATGCAGGGTTGCAATCCACACGAAAACTGGAAGTGGTATCCAAACTCAAATCAGGGCTTTTCCTGACATTGGGGAGACCCACATACGGGTCTGCAGGCCTCTCCAACCCTGCAGGATGCCAGCATAACACCCCCCCCCAGGTAATGGGAAAAGCCCCCGGGAGCCCATGGCACTGCAGTTGCTGTGGCACCATCAGGGTACCCATTACTGGGCCACTCCTCTTAATGGAGAATGGTTATACTGCCCTGCCCTTTACTCTTGTGCTGTTGACACAGTTGTTTTGATTAGTGTTAACGGAGTAGAATTGAACAGCAGTTCACTGATGCTGGAAAATTAATGTAAATGATGTCATGAACTAGATGCCTTACTTGCCTTGAGGAGGCCTCCGTGACTACTACTCCACTGCAGAATGCGGTGGCACATCTATGTCAGTGCTGGAAAGTTGATTAGGATTGTGCCCTTAAGCTGCCTAGAAGCCTTTCACAGACATAGAGCACGTTTGTGGCACCTGAGGAGGAGGGAGCACCAGTGCTGGGCTAGCATCAGTCTGCATTGGACCAGTGCTAGTCAGTGCTGAGCCTCAGTGCCACGAAGACGTACCCGAGGTGGACAGCAGTAAGTTTCACCTCTGCTCGGCCTCCAGGCTTCTTGGGGCGGTGGAGGCGTCGAGGGGGTGGAGCTGGGCAGGGGTTGGGGAGGCTGTGCACCCTCCCTGGCCAGGCGACCTGACCCAGACCTCTGCAATTTTGCGCCCACTCAATAGCAGATGCAGACTCAAAAAGATCCATTGCCACTGCCTGCATTCTACTGGGGTAAGGGAGCAAATGCTCCGTTACCGCAAGGAAACCCTGGTGGCTGCCTTGGTGCCCATAGGATTCAGCCATTGCCATCTTGGAGCCATGGGTGCCTGGATGCATAGGATTGGGCTACCCCTCTCCCTGTTTTTGGTGGGATGAAGAAACAGAAGCCAGGGCAGAGTGTTAGTGCGGTAGATAGAGTGAAGCTATTGGTCACCACCACATCTTGTCATACTGAATTTTTTGAGTTAGTGCTGTGCAAACGTATTTTCAATCAATTGTACTTAACAGTATATACCGGTTTTCAACAAAAAGTTCACAAAGCGGTTTGCAGGCAAAAATAATAATTAAGAGTGCAATCCTAACCGGCCAGCACAAGGGCCACCATGAAGTATGTCTGGATCACTCTCGGAGTCAGGGAGGAGGATGCATGTCTGTGTGCTGGCCTCTCTGACTCCGAGAGTGGTCCAAAAACAGGAATTTCTTAACTTACTGGGAATTCTTATTCCTGGTAGAGGCAGGGACATTCCTCACCAGTGGGAAATGGATGGGAGTAACTGCAATGAACCCAATGGAATCAGTTAATTGAATTTGCAACGAAATGTTTAAGCTTGGTTCTGAAACTGAAATCTTCAGAACTTCCAATGAAAATGTTCAGGTGACTTCTGTGATTGTTTCCAAGGGGTGGGAGGATTAGTGGAGATGTCACCAAACCGTTAGGAGGCCTTGCTCGTCTTTCATCCTGCCCCAGTCAAAGTAGGCCACATGGGCCCCTGTTTGCCTGGCCAAAGGCAAATATATCTTGGCAGAATCCTTATTACTGTGAGCCTGAGTGAAATGAGGGAGATTGTTCACAGGTATGTGAGAAGAAAATAAAATGGAGAAATGAAGCAGCACCCTTTCATGCATTAGAATGGCAAAGTACCACTTGGAAATGAACTCAAATCTCATGTTAGGTTATAGTGCAATAGCAAGTAAGATAAATGCAATTGAGATGTATTTCCATATGAGAATAAGCTAAACAAAATGAAATAAATGTTTTAGTAAACTGATCTCATGATTATATATCAAGCTGTTGGAATTTAACATTTTCTTTTAATATAATTTAAATTGTTTCTGAAATCTTTTTGATGTGTGCCAAATTGGACAGCTTAATAGTGCTTAATATGTTTGAAAATATGAACTTCGTTTCATTTTATGCTGCATGACAGTACTGGAATAAAAGAAATAGGATATACATTTGCATATAAAAGAGTCCCCAGCATACAAACCTGCCTTTCTCAGATTTCATGTGCTATATTGGTCATATATTTCAAGAAGAATATTTCTGAATTAGAGGAGGAGGCTGAAATAAAACACAAAGACTAACTAAAGAACCAAGTAAAACAATTAAACAAAATGACATAGAGTACTTTAGAAAGACAAAGAATTAAGATGAAATTGGAAAAAAATACAGGTAGGGCGACATAGGAGGTAGATAGTATTTTTTTCCAAAATGACCAGGGTATAGAAGGTTTCCCCAGTTATTTTTTTTTAGTTGGTCCTGAACTTAAGGAATGTATTAAGGAACTTCTTACCACAGTGTGCCAAGCTGATCAACAGGAATTTGAGAAAATCTGTGGAAAGACTAGATATCTGTTTGGATGATAGACAGGACCATTAGGAACATCGCTATTAAGATACATATGCATGTCACTGTCCCAAGTTCGTGTGGACATTTTGCACATTGCAGAAATATCCCACCATGGTAGTACATGGAGAAGACCCTGCTTGTGGGAGAACCCTATGCTTCCATTGCAGCCCCTGTACCTTTGGTTAGTAAGAAAAGAAAAATTGCCTTGCTAGATCAGATTCAGTTCCACTTTGTGTTTTCAATAGTACTATATAAGTACTTTATAGGTAAAACTTGCCAAAGTCAACTGCTATCCTTTCCACTGAGCATCTAGCTCTATCAGTAGGAATCTATGGTGTGTTCATAAGCTTTGTGACTGAAGTGTAGGGCTCAGAGAACAGCACCATCTAAACCTGCTCTGGAACAGGCCGGCCGGCCGGCCTTTGCTCTATCCAGCACAGGTTGGGAAGCAGCTGGAGCCTCCACAGGGGAAGGGGATGTTTGTCTCCTTACCCTGAGGTAAGCACCCCTATTGGGCTGCTTGGACCTGCAGCCGGTCAGCACACAGACACAAGTCCGAGCAGACTGCAGTGGCCCAAATGGGGGCTGCCCCCCCCCAGGATGGGGGTTTGGATCAGCCATAACTGCTGAATCCGGGCTCCTCGTCCCTCCCAAGGCTGCCCTGCCTGCAGGAATGCCCTCCCCCTGCTCAGTTCCACCCTCCCCCCCACCTTCTCCCTGCCCAGGGAAGCCCCTGCACTAGCTGAACCCTGCCAGCACAGGGGCAACTTACCTGGGCGTCCCCTCAGCACAACTGGGCTGACGCAGCTGCATGCATTGGCCTTGCACCACTTGCACTGATGCGGATATGCTTTGCAGCATATTCACAACAGTGCAGGGCCGAAGTAAGCAGCTTGTGTTGGCCCAAGGCGGTCTTGGATTGCGCCCTGAGGATAGGAAGGAACACCAAAGATTTGCAGTGTGGACAGCTCATTTATTAGTGCAAACTCTCACTTTTCCACTTGCAAATGTGTTTTCCAAGTAAGAATATTCTGCCCTGCTCATGGCCAAGAGGAAATGTTTAGAACTTTTAAGTTACATGTATAGTTTATACGTATAAACAGGAAGGTTTTGCATTTCATGAATGTAAGCTTTCATAAATATTCCCTGCGTAACACATTCTACCTACATGTGAAATAGGGACAGAGATTACTTTTGTGCTCACTCATAAATTAGCATAGAATCTTATCCTATTTTTCTTTAATGGCTTTTTGTGACTTGTGTGTCAGGTTTGTAAATTGGATAGATCCACTCAAAAAGTTACAAAACAGTATATGCATGTCTAAAACATAATTAGAAATCTTGCTCAAGTCTTCAAGCCGCAGATTAAAACATATTGTAGGATTAAGTCCCAACGTTTCACTTTCAACTGTGGAAAGCATCTTCAGGGGTCACAAAGAATTTTGTATCCTCTGCATGAATTATTATACACACAAACGCGCAACCCACCTATTCTGCTTTGCTGTAACTTGCTTCAGTGCAAAGTTGTTAACTGGATGAGCAGGTTGATCCAGCCTATCTTGTAAAGTGAAGTATGAGAGAGAGAGAGAGAGAGAGAGAGAGCACACTCAAATACTGTCAAAGTGTAGCTATAAACCAGATTCCAAAAGACTTCTATACTACATTAGTACAGTTAGGAAGCATATAAATGGAGGTGAGGTGGGAGCTTGAGACATTCTTGGCTTTGGCTGCCATCTGACCTAGGGCCTGAACGTTTAGTTGTGAAGGTATCACTAATTATGTGCTAGTTCTCAAGGATGTATCAGAGTGCTGCAGCTAACACCCAATAATATTGCTCACTCCAGTGCTGGCACACTTTGACTGCTTAGTGCAAAAATCTCTCCTGAAAGCGATCTTAGGTAAAAACCAAGGAACTGTGTTTACATAAATATAGAAATCTTATCCACACGGCTTCAGAACATAAGCATGATGTTGTTTAACTTGTTTCCTCTTTGGTAATTGTTACATTCTTCTTGAATGGTATTTCTCTTTCAAGTTCAGTTTTTAAATAAGAAGTTTGAATTTTTGTGTGTGTGTCATCCTTTCATTGCAACATACCTAACTATCCAACAGAAATAGTAAGTGATATTCTTTTTTTTTAGATCAGTAATATGGAGTCTACATACCTAATTTTTCATTGGTTTGCTTCATTTTCATTGGAGCAGCTGACTGGATTTGATCTTTTAGTTCAGTGGTTCTCAAACATTTTAGCAGTGGGACCTACCTTTTATAATGATGCTCTGTCAGGACCTACAGGAAGTGATGTCATTAACCTGGAAGTGATGTCATGATCAGTAGTGACATCATCAAGGAGGAAATTTTTAACTCCCCTATACAACAAAGTCAATCCAATCAGATTTAAAAATTAAACATTTACAATAAGTATAAGTTTAAACATTTATTTAAAACAAAGAACACTTCTAACCCTCCCAAGCAGGTGCTGATTTGTTAAAAAAAATTCCCCAAGCATCCCAAAGGCTGCGATCAAGTCTAATATATTTAAAATAAAACACATTGAAATGAATGGGGACCCACCAGAAATTGGCTTGTGGACCCACCTAGTGGGTCCCAACCACAGTTTGAGAAACACTGTTTTAGTTCATTATTTCTCTCAAACTGTATTTGCTTTTCCATATTTAGGCTTTTCTTTAAGTCTTGATCACTGAAACACTGTTGGCTCACCAACATTTTCTCCTGGATTGCTTCCATTATCTCTGTTTGAACCAGGGAAGGGTTGTGCAGTAGAGAAGAAAATTCTTTTTCTCTCTGAAAGAGTCTCCAATATTTCTATCAGACTCCTAGGGAAGCAGACAACTTCGGAAACTCTTTGCCGTATCCCCTATTTCCAGGATCTTGCTAATTTTTGCCATATCTTCCTCTTAACATTTCTCAAAACTCTTATTTTTTTCCCTGCACCTGTAGATAAAACCTTAATTCATACTCTAGCTATCTCCTGCTTTACCTGCTCCAATTTAATTGGATATTAAATTGTGCTGGATATTATTTTAATTATTAAAATTTTATTTTAATTATTTTAATATTATTTTAGTATGTGCCGGATATTGTTGTATCTTTGCCATTTACTTGGTTGAAGTTAAAATAATCACAATATAGGGAACTTGGATAGTTGTAATGCTCATAGACCTTGGGGTTAGTAAAAGTGTGCCTCTATGTATGCTTCAGCTCTGTTTGTAGAATGTGTGTGGGATTGGGAAGGTCAGAAGAGGGTTGCTTCTGAGAAAGAAGTTTATTGTTTACAGAGTAACAGTAAAATAGATGGCCCAAATATAGCACAATTTCACAAAGACTAATATGTTACCTTCTCTTTGTTCAGCTGTCTTGTGCTTAAATTAAACAATCTGTTTTAACAAGATGTTTGTGGTGGTTTTGTAAAGAGTCAGAATCAGCAGACTTGTAACTTGAAGACTACAAACAGGAAACTTGCAGCTCAAGTGTATTCATGCCTTCTCAGACGCAACCCCCATTTAATTCAATGGGAGTTTCTTTCAGGGAAGAGTGTTACAGGCTTGCAGCTTTACACTTCTGAATTTACTTCACTAAATAATTTTCAGTGAGTTAGGTTTTCTTTTATTACTTAGTTAATAAAATGTAAAATTTCAGGTAGTTCTTTCCTTTTCTAGAACTTCTGGATTATTAAACATTTTAAATTATGACTTCGTAGCTTGAGATGTATATAATCAGGGTCATCCTAGCCTTTCTGCAGAATTTGATGGCTGCTCTGGGTTAATAATGTCAATATCAATTTTATATGGCATTCTGCAGAATTAAAGAAAACAGTTATGTTGACAACTTACAAATGTAATATCTATTTGGAATTACTCTTCCAATCTTGGTTTATGCTTTATTTCCACCTAGTGGTTAAACCTAAGTGTGTGCCATGATTTCAGAGAGGTGCAGAAAAATGTATTTTTCTAGGCCCTGCCTAGGTGGGTGTGGTTTTTGTGTACATTCTGGAGCACCATGGGGAAGTGGCTCCCACATGACTCAGTGTGAACAGGACTTGAAGTGAGAGTTCCAGAACTGCATGGAGCTCACATATCTCATCTCTTCACATGTTGTACAGGATACACTGATGGTCCTGACCAGTGTGCTGCCTGGGCCATACATGGGGTAAAGGAACTGATGTTCCCTTACCCCAAGAAGCCTCCAGCTGCCTCTTTGGTGCTGCAGGATACAGCAGCTGTTGTTTCAGTGCCGCTGTACTGTGGCGCCATCAGTCCAGATAGCATTGGGCTGACTATTATATTACATTATATTAAAAAAATATATCCAGGATTAGCTTCACTAAGAGTTGGCAACTACTACTGCTAGCACTGCAGTCGGATTGGCACTACCATAAATTCAGCACCTTGTGCACAATTGCTGGTCATTTGGACTAAGAGCAATTGGCATGGAGATTAACATTGTTCTCATGTGGTTTGTGAATAGTGGGTATTGGGATTTATGTGGTGAGGATTTATGTGCCTCAAACTCACCAGACCAGTGGTTCTCAAACTTTTTAGAGTGGGGCCCTATTTTTAGAATGGATTCCACCAGAAGTGATGTCATCAAGCTGAAAGTGATGTCATAGCCAGAAGTGACATCATCAAGCAGGAAGTCCTGTCACTGTGACATAATCAAATGACGCTCCTGGAATGCAAATTGGCATTCTTGGGACTGCAGCAACTGCACAACCGTGCAACATCCCTGATAGCAAGCAAGGTGAGGACAAAATAGGATGTCAAAGCACAGAACTAAAAACAAATTAAAAAAAACTCACTTGAAAATTCAAACTGTTAACATTCACAAAGGGAATATAGCAAGACTAAGGTCTACAGCTTCCAAGATGGCTGCTCCCAGCTTTCTGCGACCCATCTGACATCAGGTTGCGGCCCACCAAGTGAATAACATTGGTTACTACCAATGGTTACTACATTCAAACTACCCACAGTTTGAATAACATTGCACTAGATTGTCCACCTGGAATCTCTGAGTTTACAAGGTATATTTTCAGTTGCACTAGGACACTTTTGTAGTGTGTGTGTGTGTGTGTGTGTG
>JAJKFI010000018.1:6611486-6641967 GCA_029204185.1 Lerista edwardsae | reverse complement strand
TTTTTTTTTTTTTTTGGAGTAACAAAAGTTAATCATTTTGGTTTTTCCTAATTTTCATGACAGAGCAAAACTTCTCTGCTTCAGTCTGCTGATACCTGTCAACCTCCCACTTGTCTTATTAACGAACAGATAAAGACCCAACAAGAAACTGAGCAAAGGTTTTCCAAGGTAAGCTGAGCAATTCCTCCCTTTGGAAGTCTGTGTTGGTCTGATAGCTGGTGATATTCAGTAGCAATTTAAATTCTGGTATTTCCTTTAAATAAATTTAAGGCCCAATCCTACATAGCGGGGGGGGGGGGGTTGCCCCATCCCTGGTCACACCCCCAGCTGCTGCCCTCCCACCTGGCTGCCTGGAAGTAATTGTGGTGACATGATGATGTCATCACAATCACTTCTGGAATGCTTGGGTCGAGTCTGGCCGCTTCTTCTAAAGTGGCCGGCTTCGCTTCAAGCAGGAGAAACCTTCCTGCTGCCTCTGCAGCTGCACTCACTGGGAGTTAAGGTGGCCGTTTCGGAAGAAGTGGCTGCCTTCTCTTCCAGCAACTGCACCTTGGAGCGATGCTGCCCATTTCTTCTGAAGCAAGCATCGTCACTCTGAGGGTGACTGTGCTGAGCCTCAGCGCAACTGTGCCCCTTGGCGCAATGCACCTCACTCTGAGGTGTGTTCGTTGGGAGCAAAGGCGGCCACTTCTTCCAAAACAGCCATAAAAACTAAAAACCAAAAATACAACTTCTTATGTAAAAATCATGGTTTGTTAAAATCACAGTTTTTAGGAATAATACCAACATGTTATATATCATTCAATGTGGAATGTCACAAGGAAAACCCAGAGTGTAATATCTTCATTTTATCAAGCGTTATTGCAAAAAACAAAATACCACTTTCTTATGTCATATATGATAGCTACGTTGAACCTCCAGATACAGCTTCAGCATATCACTTGAGTACTATGTGCAGGGGAGCAATAAAAGGGGAGGGCACTGATATCATCCATTGCTTGTGGGGAAATATTTGCAGCACTTATTTTCTGGCCATTATTATTATTAATTTCAGGTCATGACTATTACTATCTTTCGACTTCACTTAACTCACAGGGTTGTTGTGTGGACAAAGAAGGGGAGGAAACAGGCACATCATCCTGAGCTCCTTGGAGGGAGGGAGGATGTATACAGAAATAATTTTGTTGTTTGGGGTTTGTCCAAAAGTTTATGGGCCCTGGGTGACAAACGACTAGCTTCATTCTTCCACTTTTTCCTTGGGATAGTATATATTAAACCCACTTTACAGCCAAAGAATAGCCATTTTAAAAATAAGTGTGTGTGTGTGTGTGTGTGTGTGTGTGTGTGTGTGTGATTTTGTTATTAATTTAAAATAATAAGTGCTATAATAAGTGCACTGACAGGTATGTGCCTCTCCCTCAGGTGCCAATGAAAGATGGGGAGCAAAATTATAGAACTGTAATATTACTTTTTTTACTTGGAATAGATATATGTAATTTAATATGCATAAAATTTTGTTGACATTATATTAGCAGTGCACAACTATGCTTATTTCCCTTTTTCATTATCCTTAAAATTATTTTTAGAATTCAGGGAAGGCCCTGAGACTTTGCTCTGGAGTTATGAAATAGACAGGGGTTAGACAAGATCAGGCACAAGCAGAAAAATAGGAAGAGACTGATGAACTGGTAGACATTTGCACCATCGGATATTATTTAAAGGCTGTGATAATGGAGAGGGAGGAAGAGCAATGCAAAAAGCTTGTCCAAATGAGCATTAGGGACACTGTGACAAAGTTAGCACCTGCTTTATGAGTTACAAGAGGAGGTGTGGACTACACAAGCTGCTGCTATGCTTTGATGGTACAAATCATGCAAAAATCAGCTAATTTAAAAAATCATTTCAGCATCTTTAGGGTCAAAGATACACAGCGTACAGACATTCCTCCTTTCTGCAAACCTGCATAGGTCCTACAATAATGAACTAGATTCCAATTTCCAACTTCACAACACAATACTGTAATTGGCAAGATGATGCAAGCAGACTGGAGCGCACTTATTCAAGAGGCTATGCATGAGATCAGCAATATGAAAGAGCCAGTCCAAACAACATCCCAGGGGGATTCTTGCCTATCAGGGTTCATAACAACAAATAGCTTTTGAAAAAGAGAGGCGAAAATGAAAAAAAAAAAAAACTCCTTTGGTGAAAATGGAAAAAACAAACCAAAACCAAAAATAAATTCCCTTTGTAAGTGATTTGGAATTGAGGGCTGCTTCATGCATTCACATTTTCTTACACAGCGCTAATGCAAGTGTAATATCTGACTTCATGGTTAACAGAGTGGGAAAAAGTCTCTAGACCAGTGATTCTCAAACATTTTAGAACTGGGACCCACTTTTCAGGACCCACTGGAACAAAAAGAGCTGCTGGACCCACCGGAAGTGATGTCATGGCCAGAATTGCCATCGTTGTGATGCCAGAGCCTACTGCTTTCCTGAGAATGCAGTAATAAGTTGGGTTATTTCTCAGCCATTTTCCAATAGTAAAGTGAATTGGAAAGGAAAAAAAGCCTTTTAACAACCTTTACCCAAACAAAACAACCACACAGCCCTCCCCTTTTCCAGCATCCCATCTTCTGAGATTTTCAATATGGCTGCTCTAAGTGCTTTGTGAACCACCTGAAATTGGCTCGAGACCCACTGGTGGGTTCTGACCCACAGTTTGGGAACCACTGCTCTACTGTAGATTACACATTCCCTTCTGCCTCTAGCCTTATATCATTGCTATCAACTTTAACCATGGTTACTGATAGTCAATGACTGCTCTTAATCAGGAATTTGAAGCTAACTTCACATTGTTGTTTCAACCTATAGTTAACAGGAAATATTAGCTGCCAATGATTACATTTGGTGCTGCTGACATAATTCTTCACTATGGTTAAGGCTGGCAAAGAGGATTTGTAACAGCAGGGCATGGCTGCACAATCCTGTAAATTATTTTCAAATCCATTTACCATATTTAAGAAGTGGGCTCTGTTACATTGCAGTAGCATGGCTCACAAAGATTAGACTTCAGATGTTAAATGGATCTCAAACATTCTCATCTGCTGTGCTTTCATTCAGACATAGTTTTATATGGAGGCTTTCTTATTAAAAGATAAGATTCTTATTAAAAGATATCTTATCCTACTGAAATAAGGTGATAATGCTAAACCAAAACACTTTTTAAAAACTGATTTTATATGCAGGCCCTGTTGCCGGACCATAATTTCTTGATGGCCCATTAAAGGTAAAACAAAACTCCCTCATAAGTGGAAAATGTTTTTTGGGACAAACCAAACTATTATACAGAATCACAATAATAGTAGTATGTACAAGTGAACAAGTTTAGCATTCTCCAGAACTCCAAGGATGTTAAGCTCCACTTCTAGGCTGAACAAGCATTATAGAAAACCCAAAATCCTGCTGACTACCTTTGGCCCAGTCCTACCCCCACCTTTCTACGTGATGTAGCTACTGAGACTTTTCTACGTGATGCAGCCACATGAATGCCACTGAGACCTACCCCCGCATCCTTAAAACAACCCTGCCGCCATCTTACCTGCACCAATGTGGCATCTGGGAGGTGTTTGTGCCAGTGGCCCTGAAGACACCAGCAGTGCAGCTTTTGCGATGCTTCAGTGATAGATTGTGAGATCTGCCACTGTAAGTGCCCATTAGGATTGGGCTGTTTTTTTTTGTTTTTTTTTCTTTCGTTTTTTTTAGGACTTCCTAACATACAAAACTGGATGTTGTGGTTTGGATGAACTGGATTGTGGTTCAGTTCAGTGTGCCACAACATTCCAACAGGTATTATAAGTTGTTAAAACTGGAAATACTGTTCCACTACGAATAAATGCAAGGGTCCCAACTTAGCTAATAAAATGAGTTGTGACCGAATACTTTCTGATACACCTTTATTCAGAAGTGAAGTCTCACTGTGTCCAGTGGGGCTTACTCCCACATAAGTGTACACCAGTTTGCAGGTCTAGAAATACTGAGAGCAAAGTGAGTCATGATGATTAACCCATTCAGTTGATTTCAATGAGGGTTCAGTTCGTTACCATTATGGACAGCAGGACTGCAGAAAAGGTCTGCTAGGTCTTCAGAATATTAGTTAGCTTAATGGAGGATGGAAGACCCAGACGAAGTCAGCCTAAACTACATGGAATTATCACTGAATAAAAACATTTGCAATGTGAAGTTAACTAGAAAGTAAAAGTCTTCGCTTTGGTGTGACTCCGTTTCTGTGCCTAATTAAAGCCTCAAAGCATTTTTAAAAGCTGTATAAGGTGAATCATTTCGGTAAACAGCCCCTGACGTGAAAAACCAACACCTTTTGCAGTGGGGAGAAGCAATACAAGCCAGAGTACCTTTCCGAACAAAGAGGTGACCTTCTGCAGCATGCAGCTCTTTTTGTTCAGCAGCGCAGCAGGGGGTGCCAGAAAAATCATTAACAGACTCATCCTGCACGTTTCCCTTTTCCACACCTGCATACCATGATCCCTGCTGCTGTAACTTTATGGACCGTGAGGAGGCAGGTTTGACGCCATGAAACTTGGGGCAAGCTGACAGCTGCAGGACGGCAGACAGTAAAATGTGAAGAGGAGAAAGGAGAGGGATCACCTTTGAAGTCTGCAAAAAAGAATGACTTTGACCACTTCCTTTTTTAATTAGCTGTCTCAGGTACATGAAGATATTAGCCACTAACTCTGTAGTGTTGGAAGTAGTCTCGATAGCCAATACAGCAGTTTTAAGTGTGGATTTTGCAACCCTTTAAAACTTTCTAAAAACTGTCAGTATTCTTACTGTAAAGAAAAAACCCCTTTTTAAGGTCTGATTTTTCTTAGCTAAGTTCACAGAGTGTAAGATCTACCTATATTAATGCAGTGTTAAAACTGAAGGTGGAATTGGGAAGCAAGTTTGGAAATTAATAGTTTAGGTTTCTAAGGCAACAGTTACTTGCCAGAATTGTGCATATGTAATATTTCGTTGCTTTAGGTACTGTTAATTCTGATCATCACTCTATTGATTGAAGATTGATAATCTAGGTATGCAGAACCAGAACTTTTGAAGTTGTGTGTATAAGACAAAACCCATTGCAAGAAATGGAGAGTCCCTGAAAATGCACTCTGTTATCGCTGATTACTTTGATATATCAGTAATGTAAGTGCACTCTGAAAAATTAGAGTGCACTGAAATAAAATATGGGACTATAGGTTGGAAACCTTTTGCATGACCCTTTATAAGTTGGTTCTGAACTAGGAAGGTGTGACATATAATAATGTCATATTTGAAACAAAAAAGACCAATTGTATGCATTTGTTCTTGTGCTCAATCGGGATTCGCTGCCCCTCTTAGTATGCACCCCCTCCAAATAGATGTAAATAAAAATAATCTTGTGTGTGTACTCCACCATTGATGTTGTCATCACTGCTGCCTCCTTGCTCTTCTCCTCATTCTCCACCAGTTTGCTTATGAAAGCAGCCAGATGAGCCCATCTTCACCCCCTTCACCCCCTTACTTTCAGCACCAGCATTGCCTCCATCCTCCAGTGGGAACATGCTATGATCCTGTTTATTTCAAACAGGACTGTGCAGAGGATGGAGCTGGTATTAGAATGGGAGCTGATGGGGTGAGCTCCAAATTACCGCTCTCTTCCTCTCCTCACCCATGTGGCTGCTTTCATCGGGCCAGGAGGCAACTGTGAAGCAGCAGGAACTCCCACCTCCCCACTCCCCGTACCTCCAGCAGTGCTTGAGGAAGAGAGCCGACTGAGATAAGAGGATAAGAGACCTGACTGAGAGGACACTTCTAACTAGGAGTTAGGCTTGTTTAACTCATGACACAATCCTAACCTGGAGGTAGGCCAGCACAGTTAGGCCAGCAAAGTTTGGCTGGCACAAGGGACACCATGAAGCATGTTTGGACCATTCTCGGAGTCAAGGAGGATGGCGCACATCTGTGCGCTGGCCTCCCTGACTCCAAGACTGGTCCAAACATACTTTACGGTGTCCCTTGTGTCGGCCAAACTTCACTGGCCTAACTGTGCCATCCTGACTCCAGGTTAGGATTGCATTCTGAAGCAATTTGATGGGCTGCAGAACCACGTTGTACACCCTCCTGATCTCCTTAGAGGAAGGGTGGTATAAAAATGTGAAAAATAAAATAGCATAAAAACTAATCAAAAGAGTGAGGGTAGGGCTGTCATGTAGGAGGTCAGCTAGCTAATGGGGGTGCTCACAACAGTTGTTGTGTGTGTGGGGGGAAGTACATTACACAATTACACAATACATTGCCAGGATTTTAGGTCTGTGCTTCTGTATTTTGAATCAATCATATATTGAATATTTGAGCCCAATCTAGCCAAAGTTAAGTGCTTTTAGCTACATTGATTTAGAGTGTGATCCTAACTGGAGTTAAGCTAACACAATTAGGCCAGCAAAGTTTGGCTCGCACAAGGGCCACCGTAAAGTGTGTTTAGACCACTCTTGGAGCCAGGGAGTGTGGTGCACATCTGTGTGCTGGCCTCTCTGACTCAGAGAGTGGTCCAAACATACTTTACGGTGGCCCTTGTGCCTGCCAAACTGTGCCAGCCTAACTCCAGGTTAGGATCACACCCTTAAATGAAGAAGATAGCAGCACGTACAATTTTATGCATGTCTTCTCAGTAGTAAACATAATTAAATTCAGTATAGCAGGGATTTTCATCTCATGACAAACTGACAAGGAATTGAAATTGTCAAAGCACCCCATCATTTTTTTGATAGTTGATAAGACACACTTATGTCTTGAACTATGGTGTTGGAGAAGACTCTTGAGAATCCCCTGGACTGCAAAGAGATCAAATTGGTTAATTCTACAGGAAGTCAAGCCTGACTGCTCCCTGGAAGGACAAATATTGAAGCTGAAACTCAAATACTTTGGCCACTTCATGAGAAGAGAGGACTCTTTAGAAAAGACCCTCATGCTGGGAAAGACTGAAGGCAAAAGGAGAAGGGGGCGGCAGAGGATGAGCTGGTTAGATAGTGTCACCAAAGCAATCGGTGAACTCTGGAAGCTAGTGGAAGACAGGGAGGCCTGGCGTGCTGTGGTCCATGGGGTCGCGAAGAGTCAGACACGACTTAGTGACTGAACAACAACAACATCAAGACACACTTGTCACAAGGCACACTGCTTGTGGAGGGCTCACATCCCCCAAAGGCCCCACTAATGACCCTCCCCCAAACTTCTGAGGCACAACTGAAGACCATATGTGGCACACCAATATTCTGTGGCACAGTGGTTGAAAATCGTTGGTGTATCAGATTGCAGCTTAAAAGTAAGGTCTTAAAATTTGTGATGTTATTCATAGTTTCTTGGGAGTAAGCTCCATTGAATACAATGGGACCTTATTTCTGAGTAAACATGGATAAAAAAGGTTTCCCCACCACCGCATGATCTAGTCATGACTGACTGTAGGGGGCGGTGCTCATCTCCATTTCTAAGCCGAATTGCTGGCATTTGTCTGAGAACGAGTGTCCGTGGTCATGTGGCCAGCATGATTATACTCTAAGGCGCACAAAACACCCTTACCTTCCCACCGAAGTAGTACCTATGTATCTACTTGCATTTTTTAAACATGCTTTCAAACTGCTAGGTTGGCAGGAGCTGGGACAAGCGATGGGAGCTCACTCCGTAGCGTGATCTTGAACTGCCAACCTTCTGGTCAGCAGCTCAGCAGTTTAACCCGCAGTGCCACCACATCCCTTATAAACATGCATAGGCTTGCCCTATTAATCTCACCAAAATAAGCATGTTTCAAAAATCAACTTTCTTAATTTTGGATGAATCATATATCATATTTTTAATGTTGTAATTATGTTTATATGATGTACAAGAAGAGGAGGGGGGGAATCAATACAATTACCGCATGCCTGCCTGTGACAAGCAGCCAACGACCCCAGGCCCAAAAAACAGTGGCCAAGCCAAAAGACCCAAGTCTGCTTTACCATCCCCCTCTATTCCAATATTAGCGAGCTCTGGCTCATTGTTTACATTCTTTCTGAGTTGTGTCTCAGGCACCGGGAGATAACTCAGGGAGCATGTACAATTTGAAGCCTATTTTCCCTTCTTGCAAGAGGAGAAGGCGGGAGGACGGGGGACAGAGTAAAACACTACTTTTTCCTGTTTTGAGGCATGACTTCTTGGGTTAGTCGTCATTTGCCTTGGTGAGTGTTAGGAAGCCATGTAAGTGCTAGGAGATAACCGCTTTGTTATTTTAGCAGTAAGCTTTATAGTTATCCCATGTTTTGGGTTTGCTTAAAGCCCTCTTAAAACCTCTGTATTGCTATCTGTAGTTTAATAAATCATTATATTTTTTACCCATGGGGTGCCTTGTGTCTGTACCCAGGAGTTAGCTACATCCAGTCTTGATGCTGGAACGCTACTAAGGGCCTAAGGTAATGGCTCCAGGTCCGGCTACAGGCCAGTTGGCAAGCAGAGGGCCTGGAAGGAACAATATCCTGTGTAGCCAGGGGGAGACTGGGGGAGAAAACCCCCTTGGGAACGCGATACTGCCTCAGTCAACACAAGTGATTGGACAGAAAAGGAAGAAGGGAGGCCAGCAAGAAACAACCCTAGTTCTAGTTTGGTGTCATTTTCATATGTGATGAGCATCCCCTCTACCCCCTCTTCCAAGTAATTTGTAAGCCCCAAGCCCTATATTTCCCTTTTGGGGTCTATGCCACTGCAGAACTCTTTGGTTATTGCACAGCAACATTTCCTTCATTATTGTTCATATTATTCAATAATAGTGTTGTGTGTCATCACCAATTTCTGGTTCAGCCAAGCTCCAAGCTGTGCAGAGCTTGGCTTCGAGTTGCATGGCCATGCAGCTTCCTAGGAACTCTGCCCAAGACAGAGCCTTGAGGCACCCCACTCATTACTTCAGGTTGACCGGCACTGACTGGGTATGGTCCATCATCCAGCCATGAATCCACGCAGTAGTAGCATCATCTCTTGACTCATCCCACCAGGAAGTCATGAGGGATCTTGTCAAAAGCCTTATTAAAAGCCAGATGTATTATGTTCACATGATCCCCCCCCAATCTACCAAGCTAGTCACTCTATCATAGAAGAAGATAAGGTTTCTCTGGTGAGGTTTGTCCTTGAAAAAACCATGCTGGTACCCAGCCATTCAGCCCTCCTTTTTAAGTGCTTACAGACAGATCACTTAATAATTTCCTCTAGCGCCTTCCCTGGTATCAGCCAGATGCTCTTTTTTTCCCCTTTCTTGGAGACAATGTTCTCTTGCTTCCAGTCTCCTGCTACTTCTGTAGTTCTCCAGGAGTTCAAGATTACATACAGGCAAGGGCAGTGGAAGGTTATTGGCTGCCTGATACTGCCTCTGGTGTACCCCCTCTATCCACTGCCTGCCACATAGAAGGCAATGAGCCTGCCTCCTTCCCCTTATCTTTCTCCTTTGTGGTCCCTTTAATCAAAACAAGAAGTGTAGAATGCACTGGAGCTCTTTGCACGTTCCACATTTCCTGTTTTGACTAAAACAGGAAGGAGAAAGGGGAGTGATTAGTAGACAGGCCCACTGCTTTCTGACTGCTTCCCACTTTTAGCTAGCAGGAAGTGGATTGGAGTGCAAGGTTCTGCAGTTGCCTCAGTCGTGGACCACTCCTGGACAGAAGCTCCAAGGTAACATTTCCCAGATGAGTCCCCTAGGATAGAGTTTGTTCAGCCCCCAAAGTGATTCATTTAGAGGAGCTAAGTGGTCCCAAACCACACCTATCATAAGCTATAGCATGCTTACTCCTTCCTTCTTCCATGTCAATGTGTGTTTATTAAGTACTGTAATGCGCTGTATGGCTTCCCTCGAGAACAGTTCAGAAGCTACAGTTAGTACAGAATGCAGCAGCCCAGGTGGTTACAGGTGCTAGACGGTTTGACTCAGTAGGACCACTCCTTCAGCAGCTACAGTGGCTGCCCATTCACTTCCGATCTCAACTTAAGATGATGGTTCTGACCTTTAAGGCCCTTCATGACTTAGGCCCAACCTACCTAAAGGACCACCTTCTCCCATACGTATCAGTTCACCCTCTTAGGTCATCTAAAGAGGCTCTCCTTCAAGTGTCCCTTCTGTCCCAAGTTAAAGGAATGGCAGCTCAGGGATGAGCCTTCTCTGTAATGGTTCCACAAATATGGAATTCCCTTCCAGAAGAATTAAGAACTACACACTCCCTCATGGCCTTTTGGAGAGGGCTCAAATCCAGAGGCGTTTCTACAGGGAGGGCAAAGCTCTAAGTGTTGCAAGAAGCCTTACCCTGTCATGTAAATCCCTCCTCTCCCTTGCTGCTGTAGCCAGTAAGCAATGCCAAGATGTTGCTGTTCCCTGTGAGGATTGGCTAAAACGGTGCAGGGGAGGAGTGATTTCCACTGCAAGGTAAGGCTTCTTGCAAGACTTAGAGCTTTGCCCTCCCTGTAGAAACGCCACTGCTCAAATCATGCCTATTTAGTCTGGCCTTTGGATGACTGTGTGGCTGTCTGCCCTCTGTGCCTCTGGTATATTGTCATAGTCTGTTCACTCCTCTTATCTGGTCAATTGTTTTCTCACCCTCTAAACAGCCTGATATGGAGAACTGAGTCTGGCTTCATTCTTGTTCACTCTCATTGTTCCCATTAATGTTTAATACTGTTGTTGTTTTAATCTTGTTTTACTTGTGTTACATTGTACTTTGTTTGTTCTCTGTAACCCGCCTTGGGCATTTGCTTCGGCATGGGAAAGGCGGGGTATAAATTCTTCAAATTAAATAAATAAATAAATATCCTTGAATGCTGCTTGAAACTAGATAATTGTTACTTTGATCCATAAGAATATTTAATTTCATGTACCACAATGTGTAGCAATTTATCTTTTTTGCATCTTTGGTCAACTTTGTAATGATTAAAACTGTAATAAAGAATATTGACAGACCCCAGAAAGTAGTTGTTTTAGCCTGCTACTGTAAACATGAAAAAGAACAGAGCATATGACTGACCTGCTCCCACATCCTCCATATGAAATCTCAATGGAAAAAGAGCAAATTCATGTTAGGTTCTCCTGGCTCTCTGTTAAAGCGAAATAATGCCTATTTTTCCCCGTAGTTGCTGCTTTCGTGGCTTTCTGAAGTGCAGAGGAGGTCTGGGGAGCAATCCAGAGCTCAGCAGGTGGTGAGTTTTCTTCAGTGAATCTTTATCAGACTTGCATCATCCCACCCCCATCCCTTCATCTCCAGAGGAGGGTCGGGTTTTTGTTGTTGTTTTTGAGTTCTCGTATTTATTCTCAGTCTGGAAGAGAAGCCCAAGTGTGACAGTATGAAAGGGAATTTCTGAAAAGTCAAGATCAAGCTGAGACCTGAAGGGGGAGAAAGGGAAGTGGCGTCTTTGTCATGATAATGGTAATGATGCTAAGTGGAAAGAGCCTATGCACAATGGGGCTAGGCTACTATGTCATCAGCCGCTTCCTGCTACTGAGATTCACAACTCTTCTTGCTTAGGTTGATTAGAGAACTATAAGGACAAAGAGAGCCAAAGGTTCTACCTTATCAGGAGCTCATCAAATGCAGCAGTTCTGATTTTCTCACTCCCTGTTCGTCTATGCCCAGTCTATGGGAATATGTGAAATAGTCAATATTGGCAATGTTGCAATTGAGCATAGAACAATTTATTAATTTCTTTCTACAAATGTCCTGACACTGTATGCAGTGGTATTCCTACAGAGGGGCAAAACATTAAGTTTTTCAGGAGCCTGAGCTCCAGTGTAACACAGCTCCTTGTCTCCTGAGCCATTCACAGTTCAGAGAGCTGGCTTGGAAGCTTTGCTCTCCAAGCCACAAATGGATCTGAAGACAAGGGGCAATGGCTACATTAAAGATAAAGGTAAAGGTTTCCCCATGACCGAATGGTCTAGTTGTGACTGACTGTAGGGGGCAGTGCTCATCTCTGTTTCAAAGCCTGTAGAGCCAGCGTTTTGTCCAAGGACAATCTTCTGTGGTCATGTGGCCGGCGTGACTCTACGCCGTAGTGCATGGAACGCCGTTACCTTCCCACCGAAGTGGTCCCTATTTATCTACTTGCATTTAGGTGCTTTCGAACTGCTAGGTTGGCAGGAGCTGGGACAAGCAACGGGAGCTCACTCCGTTGCGCAGTCTTGAACTCCCAACCTTCCGGTTGGAAAGCCCAGCAACAGCGAATTAACTTGCTGTGCCACCACGTCCCTAATGGCTACATTACATAGGAGCTAAGGCTCCTGCAAAATTTAGCGTTTCCCCTCTATAGGAACGCCACTGCCTGTATGAATGAATCAAAGAAAGACCTTAGCCATTGACATGGGGGAGGGAACTGAAGTCTTCCAACACTTGGGAAATTTGGGATGCAGCAATATTAAGGTCTATGCTACTGAACATGCCTAAAGTAGAAATCTAGGACGGCTTGTAAACAAGGGGTCGGTTAATTTTAGGAAAGGTTAGTTTGGGATGTATCCTTAATGATGCAGAGGCTGTCTCCATGCCTGTGTCAACATTGTCTTTAATTCAGAATGCAATTTCCCACTTGCATTTTACTCCAGGGCACCAGGCCTCTCAAAGGGGTAATCAAGCTTCCGAATCAATTATGCAGATTGAGAGCACATTTTCTACTGTGTCCTATATTGGGCTATAAATCTTAGATTACACTGGCAACCTTGTTCCATGGCTCTTTTAAAACTTTTTTAAAAGAATATTTTATCATTTGGATATTTCAAGTTACAATACTTTTATAAGGCTTCAAAGGCCAATAAATTAGCTGGGCAACTTATGTACTGTTGTGTAAGGATGCTGTTCACAGTAATAGTTGATTTTGTTCCTACATATAAACTCAAGGGTTGCAGTGATTTCTGAATGAACCAATGGGAATGTATGCAGGGACCAATTTCTATAAGCTCAGCACTTAAGAGACAAAAGCACAATATTCTCTTTAAATAATTGAAAATATGCCAGCCATTTTTGTGCTGATTTGTTTTTCCTGGTGAAATTATAAGACTTCTGACATCAGACTTCAGACAATTATCAGATATTATAAACACAGTTTATCTTTTAGCCATGCATCTAATAAGAATAATATGATGGTGTTGTCATTAAATTTAACAATGTCAAGTGGTGTAGAAAATCACACAATTCAGCAGAAAAAAATGTATTGGCTAAAATAATTTTCGATCCTGGTTTGTAGGATTTTTTATTTTAATATACTAAACTATATTTATTAGTGATATAAAGGGACACAGATTACGTCCTTTATATATAATCACTAAGCAAAATAGATGCCAGCGACGTACTGGCTTGGGTCCAGTAGGGTACCATCACTCCAGCCTCTTCTAAACATTTCATTATATTCAATGGCACAGAGCAACTGTATTAACACTGTGAGAAATGGAAAGTCCCAAAAAATCAATTTAAAAAATCACTACTGAGACAGTATGTAAATTGTGCTATTATGAAACTACTATACAGAAAAAGTTCAATTATATTGCACATTATACCAAAAAGTCATGGCAAAACTCCAGACACTATCATGCATTTAAGTTCTAGCCTGCTTTTTTATTTTATTAACAGAACAAAACATGTAAAAGAAACAGGAAATATGAACAGCATCTTCACTACTTGCATCACATGTATTATTGTTCTCTTGTTAACATGGCATCTTCCAAAAGGTGAGCTATACTCAAAGTTCTATATGTGCTTGCTTCTGTGGGGGGAGGGGCTAGTGTCTGGGTATGAGCTTGCAGCTGGTTCTCAGGGGCACCTGTGTAGTGTGCCTCAGTTGCCAGGTGACTGCCATGCTTGAACAGCTTGGTTGTGAGGCCGTCATTGCACAGCTGTCACACCTGGCGATGACATCTGGGTGGTGTTGTGGTTACTGGGAACACTAGTGGTGTTGCTGGGCTGGCTGCACTGGTAGGATGTGGCTTGGGCTATCTCCCCTCCTCACTGGCTGGGCATCAGGATATACCTGGTGTTGCACCAGCAACCATGTGACATTGGCACAATATCCAAATAGCATTGGATCTTCAGAGTTGCACTTTTGCTGACATCAGTGAGATTCTTTTAGAACGAATATGCATTTAATGTACATACCCAAAGAAAATCTAATGGCTTGCTTACTTTTGGTATATTTGCCACAACCATAGTGTATCTACAACTAAAGCAAACAGACAAGAAAATAAAATGAAAGAAGACAATATGAGCTGTGTGTTTAATATGTCATGATATATGTGGATTTCTAATTTTTTTTTCTGTTTGGTACTACCTGGAATAGGCTCCTAGAGCAAAACGGACAGTTTTCAGATGTCAGAAAAGTTTCATGTGTCCATGATCTGGTGAGAACTTATTATCATCATCTCTATATTGAGTTTTAAGAACCAATTGTCCACTTGCGTACCTGAGGGGGGCGGTCAGCAGTAGTAAGTACTCCCAGGTGGCACAGTTGGGAGGATACTCTTGCCAGCCACTGCCTCCCCCCAGGCTTGCCACCTGCTCCCCCTTAGAAAGCTGGCAGTACCTACTCCCCATAGGTGTTTTTTTTTAAACCGGATTTCCATGGGCACTAGAGGCATTAGAAAGCCTTCTGAAGGCCAGAGAGAAAGCCTTCTGAAGGCCATCAAGGATGCCTCCAGTTGTATCCAGATGGCCCTGCCCAATTGCTTTTCATTTCAACTGCGCATTCATTTTTGTATCCTATGGCAGTGGCTCCCAAATTGGTGGGTCATGACTCACCAGGGGAACTGGAAGCTGGGCATTCCTCCTTAAGGGGAGTGGCCCTATAGGGATTGCAGTGAAGACACTGCTAGAGTTATGGTGGTGCCACAACCTCCCTGCAGGACTCCCAGCCCCCTCTGTAGGCCTCCCCACTGCTCTAAACAGCCCTTATCTCCAATCGGAACCCACTTACGGTTTTCAATTGAAAACCAGAAGTGGATTCCAATAGGAGATAAGGGCTGTTTAGAGCAGCTGGGAAGCTTGTGGAGGGGGCTGAGAGACCCCTGCACCCAGCTGAAGGCCAGCTCTGCCCCCCCCTTCCTGGTAAATGAAAAAGCCACTTGGTTGCAGCTCTGCCACCTCCCTCCCCACCCTTTCCAAGATCTGATTCCCAGCTCCCCAACTGTAGAAGTTGGGAGCCAGTGCCCTCTGCCACACATTGGGAAATGCTAACGTTTGCATTCCAAAATGGGTGTCGTCATCATGCTGTTATGTGGCAGTGCCAGTTATACAATCCGTATAGTACTGGCAGAGACTTCCTTTCATGTCAAGCTGATGGGGAAATTTTCTGCTAAGATTTGTAGTTATATGAAAAACAGTATGTGAGATTTGAAAAGGAACTAAAAAAAATTCTGGAACAACTGTTACCAGAAAGAGGATTTATCTAGAAGTCCAAATGCCCCACCTCACTTGAGGCTGGGTGTGGTTGATAGCTATTAGGGAGGAGCTACTGATGTAAGGATGTTGTGGGTAGTAGAAACAGTTTAAACTTCTTTTCATACTTTCTGTTTTTCCTGTAGACAAGCTTATCCTCAATAGGGACATTTTTCACCAGAATTGCAGCTTGTGTACTGTAATACAGTGAGCTGGTCCAGCCTTACCATGGGACAATGTTCAGCACTCACTTTGGCAATTAAATAGATTCCAGAGTGATCACTTCCCTTTTTCCAGTCTATGCCTATCTTTCATGGTTAAAATATGAGGTCTGGTCCAGAGCAACAGAGGGTGTCATTTTAACATGTCATTTGAAGTGTGAAAATGTCTAAACCTGGCATTGGCAGTGCAAGTAATAGAAGCATTCGTATTCACTATATGCACAGTATTAGTGGTTTGCAAGCAAACTGGTAATACAGTACTTCAGTTGGATTTTCCTTGTTTATAGTTCTATCTTTGAAACTGAATCAGAGTGCAATCTTAACTTGGAGTTAGGCTGGCACAGTAAGGCCAGCAAAGTTTGACCTGCACAAGGGACACCATAAAGTATGTTTGGACCACACTCTGAGGCCAACACACAGACATGCGCCATCCTCCCTGACTCCAAGAATGGTCCAAACATGCTTTACAGTGTCCCTTGTGCCGGTAAACCTTGCCGGCCTAATTTGTGCTGGCCTAATTTCAGGTTAGGATTACACCCTTAGTCAAGTAAGAAAAGAGGCACTTTGAGCAAACATTATCTTTTTTTTTCGGTTGTGCCTTGCATAAACTCACTTTGAAAGGAAGATGAAATAAATATGTTTACCATACAAGTCCTACAACTGTTTGTGATAAGGCTCAATGCTCACATGTTGAACAGGAGTTTAGTGTATTTATACTAGAATTGTCTTAAATAATTTTTAACTGTCGTGGTAGAATTTTTTAAGAAGACATACAGTACACTAATATGTTTTACTCATTATTCCAAGATGGATTATTTGTTTCCAAACTGGCATAAACAATCTGATGTGAATCGTAACAGTGTGAGAATGGAAGAAAACACATTTCCATCTTTAGTAGGCAGAAAGCATCAGGAGATCCAGCATAAGGACACTTCCTATATATTAAAGGTTTCAAAAGAAAAGAGAAAGACGCTGAGGCGACAAAAGAGTCAGGATGCTGCTGAATTGTGAGTTGAGAGACTTGTCTTCATTCCCTTTCAACTGCACCTCTTTTTGGATCTGTTCCCACCCCATTATTAAGAGTATAGAGAAACACTTACCTGAATACAATCCCTAGAGGCCTATATTGAAACTGTAAGACTGTATATATATAAATACAAACTTCTACATCACTGGTTCCCAACCTTTTAAGCAGTGGTGTCATTCAAATGATTTAGTAACAGGTACTCACTTTTGATTGGCACTTGTCAGGGTCCGCCCACCGGAAGTGACATCATAAGCCGGAAGTGATGTTGTGGCAGGAAGTGATGTCATGACAGGAAGTGATGTCATAGCCGGAAGTGATGTCGTGGCAGGAAGTGAGGTCATTGCAGGAAGTGAGGTTGTCAAGCAGGAAGTCCTGTCATTGTAACACGATAAAATGACACCCCTGGGCAGGGGTGAGTGGGTTGAGGCCAAGGACCCGATTCTCTACACAAGCGTCGTTATGCTTTCTGCACCTGATGCCCCGCCAAGAGGCCTGAGTGGCCCTGGGATTGCAAGCACAGTGGAGGAGACTGTGACCCCCCCAGCTGTTATCATCTGTATACTGCCTTTCAGCAATTGCAGGATGCAACACATGCCCTACAGCTATGCCTCATATGGCACGGCTATAATCAATGCTGGAAAGTTGGTTAGGACTGTGCCCTCTAAATACTAATGCCCCCTCATCAATTTTCTCCTCAGATGACTGCCTTATTTCTAGTGGGTGTAATAACACAGTGGATGGGTGTGCATACATACCCAACTGTAGCAGAGGGACAAACCTCCTGTATGTTCAGTGAAAAGTGGATTATGAATTTAACAAAAACAAAACACCACTTAATTTCCCATTTCCCTAAACCATCCAAAATAAAACTTCAGTTAGAAAACTCTGGAGGTTGCTTGAGGCAGATTGAAATGGCCTAGAATGAATATTTTAAAAAGTGGCTGTCTGTTAATAGATGCCTGTGCTACAGCTTCACGTAAACCTGGAGGTTGCTGTGGGCAGGCGGTTGATATACAACGCTATGGATACTTAAGGAGAATTTACAGGAGGAACGATTTTTAAGCTGCGCTCAGCCTATGGCATATGAAGTCTCAGTGAAGAGAGTGAACCCTTAGCATGACCAGACCCTCCCAGCCTGCCTCCAGCAGCCTCCAGGGCTAACGGGAGAAGTTCCGTTTCCAGGAATGTGCGTGTGCGCGGGGGAAATGGACACACATACTCTCTCTCTCTCTCTCTCTCTCTCTCTCTCACACACACACACACACACACACACACACACACACACGTGTGCGCTGGCGGGGGGACGGTTGTTGTGGTCACTCAGGATTGAGGACAAGGTACTCTGCACATGCTAAGGGTTCACTCTCTTCACTGAGACTTCATATGCCATAGGCTGAGCGCAGCTTAAAAATCGTTCCTCCTGTAAATTCTCCTTAAGTATCCATAGCGTTGTATATCAACCGCCTGCCCACAGCAACCTCCAGGTTTACGTGAAGCTGTAGCACAGGCATCTATTAACAGACAGCCACTACTGTTGCTACTCTGGATGTCTCAGGGGAGCTGCAAGTCTGCGTGCGCAACGGCGACTGCCTCCCCGTCCTGCTAGTGAAATGTGTCCAAGGGCTTCGCATTCCTTTGCAAACGTGGTGCGGCATTTCAGCAAGAAGTGCCTGGAATGCAACCGAGCCCACACACTCACCTACCTCTGGCTGGCGGGGAGGCAGGGGAGGGGGGCGAGAGACGCTGCCTGTGTAGTTGAGCGGAGTAGTAGCCCTCAGAAGAGTGATCAAGGGAAAGTGCATGTGCTGCTACGGCATGCTGCAGACACCCCTTGCTCACTCTCTTTCCTTTCTTTCTTCCTTCCCTCCCTCCGTCTCCTCCTCCGCTCGCGCTTTGTCGCTGTCTCCAGTCTAGCTTGACACAGGCAGGCTGAAATCACCGTTAACCGCCCAGCCGTCGGTGGAGTGGTGCCAATGGGACACCACTTAAGATTATGATGTTTCTCCTCCTATGAAGCCTCCTTGCGTAGCTCCAGGATCGCCGCGCGAGCCCCAGCTGCCGACTTCGAGCCAGCCAGGCTGGAGGCTTGCGTTGAAGGGCTAACGGGATCTGCTGGCGGCGGGGGCAGCAGCAGCAGGTCGATCCGAGAGGCAATTGGCAAAGTTGGCTTGAAGTGGGTCGGGCGGGGAAGGAGCTTGCCGGTCGGCCCAGCGTGCGATCGGGTGCCCACGTGGTCGCTCGGCCCGGCGGACGCCCGATCCAGCGCCGGGCCGGAAAGGAGTTTGCCGGCCGGTCCGGCGCTGGACCACGCGTCCACCTGGCCGAGTGGCCACGTCCCCACCCCACCCCGGCCCGGCCCGGGCCGGCCAGCTTCCAGTGGGCGGGGTGCCAGCTCAGCCAGAAACCGGTATGCGCGTACCGGCACGTACCGGGTGATTGACACCACTGCTTTTAAGCACCAGGATGGAACCCACTTTTTAGGTATGACAACCTGTCAGCCCCACCCACCCCCCAGACTGGAAGTGATGTCATTAAGCATGAAGTGACCTCATTGTGCCAGCAAGATTGGAGGTGCTGTCATTGTTTTAATAAATCACACTTTTTAAATATATCACCTATTATACTCGTATACAGCCACATCAGGAAAAACAGATGGAAAATAAATGTGAGAGAGAGAGAACCTGAAAAATGCCTAATCTTGCTGTTGCTGCATCCTGCACTAGCTAAGCTATGTGATCAACAAAACCATGTGTTTTAAAAACAAATTTTTCTACAGCAAGTTCGGCTTTTTTGCATGATTGCCATAGGAATTAATACTCAGCGTTCAGGACAGTGCCTATAGTGGTATACATATATCCTTTATAGGCTTCTAACAAATAGGATCTAAAGACAGTTCCTGTAAACACCATGTATGTAGGCTACCATTGGTTATCAAGTGCAACAGTTGTTTTCAGATATGTGGAAACACCATGAAATTTTTCAAAAATACATTTCACTGTTTTCAAAAAATGCATTTCACATTTCCCTGAAAATGTTGCAAAAATGCACCTTTTTAAAATTGTGCACAAATGCATCTACCTTAATAAATGGGTTCCACAGCCCCCCAGATTGAGAACCACTGTTCTACATAATATTAAGTAGTGATGCTGCAGAACTTCAAACCCTGGTTATTTCTGAAATTGAGAAAAATAACTTGTGTAGTCAATGAGAACATTCATTTGACATGTTTAATAAAAAATTATTCAAACAAGGCAGGAACTATACAGTATTACTACTCCAAACTCTAAGAGTTGTCATGTACACTGTACAGAAAGTTCTAATGCTTGGTTGTTGTCCCCAATGACCATTCATATTAATTGATTTTATGAAGATAACCCCCATCTGGCTTTTGGAATGAATTTATAGTGTGCAGTAATGGGACTGCTAGAACACAAAATTGAAACACAAAATGATTCTCATAGTGATGATTTGTATCTTGCAAATGACTTTACAACTTCATTTAAGTTGCGATTTCTAATCATGTTATTAATGCTATTCTGGATTTGCTTTGTAGAACTGAAGATAAGAAATGCAATATTTCTACCTTTACCCAGCATGAAATTATTGCTGTGCCTTTAACTCTGGAAGATGTGGCTCTCTTCTGTCCAGTTGTGGTAAGCTCATTTTTTGTTTCGAAACCTTTATTGGCATATATACAATAACATTCTAACATTACACAACACGGGTAAGGAAAACAGGATGAAATCTATTAAATAGGATTGGAAATGTATCAAAAGGAGACTAGCGGACTAACAGGAAATATCAAATATGGGTGGCACAGATAGTTACCAACAAGGAAAGACCGCCCCAAATTTTGTACCTAAAATAAATTATGGGGAATAAAATGAAAATTTAAATAACAAAGACATATCTTCAAGGACATCGGCCAACCCAAAAATAACCCATGTGGATAATTTAAAACCATCCAATAAAGGGAAGAAACATTGTACTAAAACAAAGAATTTCCAAAAAGTGGGCAATTATTTAAATAAGCTGCAAAGATAAGCTCTCCGTTCAAGTAGGTAAGTAAATAGAAGGGATCAGAATTAACACCTTATTTCCAAAATCTAAAGATAATTCGACATGAGGATGCTCTAAATAGGCAAGGACTTGGAATCGCCAGTCATCATTCATCAATCGGGGTCATCCATAAGGGAAATAATTGAGCAGGGGTCAAATGAAATACATCCATTTATCGGCCTGGCCATCCTTACTGTAAATCCAGGTTGCATTAGATCAAGAGTCTTGTCGAATTGAGCACAATCCATGGGCTCCATAAGTGGACAGATCACATCGAGACATGGGGACAAAGCTATACTAGGTGGGCCAGTCAGCCTTTCAACAGAGTTCTTCCGGGAATCAGTGTGAGGTCCAGAGGTCACAGGGGGGATCCTCAAAGGTGACGAGTCATGGGGCAGTGGTAGACAATCCTTGAGAGAGGAGAAATGGACACTTGCTTGAGCCGGTCCCTGCTCAGATAACACTGTAGAGTCCGGGGGTAACTCTCCATGGGAGACTTTATTAGGGTAACACGGGAGCAGGCTCTCTATGGAAACATGCCTAAAGTATCTTTGAGGTTCAATACCGGCCCATTGGAGACGGAAGGCCTGCTCGAACAGGAGTTTTAGAATGTTTTTTGAATGAAAAAAAAGGAGAAGTCGATCTGAATTCCAGAAGGGAGGTAATCTAGAAATCTTCTCCAAGTCAATGTAGGACAAAGGTAACCTCAAGAGTGCAGCCAGATGGAGTTTAGCGTTTTTAACAGATTTCCAATTAGGAATAAAGCCCTTATAGGGAAAAACAGAGAGGGCTACACAATTGGGTACATAAATGAGTTGGAATGAGGATTCAGCAGAAGTATGGGGACATCGAATATTGGGTGAGAATCGGTATGAAGACTGCAAGGTCTTCTGAGGAGCAGTAGGGTTGGAGATAAAATCCGGTTTGGAGTGGGATGCAAGCATAGCGGAAAAGTCATGATGGAACCCCTGAATGAAGGCCAATACATGCTGGAGCTGTATGAAGATCTGCTGAACCGTCTTAGCAGTCAGGGCAGCATGATTCCTCAAGAGAGCAACAATTTCTGAGAGGTTGGGGCTCACTTCTTCAGAGGGTTGAAGATCAGGAGCAGAAGTTACTTCCTCGGATTAGATGTGAAATCCAAGTTAAACCGATTGCTCTCAGAACAAGGTGGAGACAAACTTGGTAGGGAGATAGGAGGGGCAGAAATCTTATAAAAAGTATCGAGTCTGGTTTGTTTAAGGCTCGGTTGGAGAGAGAGTGCCTCCGTTGGTTCTGAGGAGAGATTCCTTTTCTTTCCCATCGAGAAATGGTGTTCTAATTAAGAAAAAGGGTAAGCCCTACTCACAGTCAAAGCAATAAATCCTTAATGGCGGCTGCCGGCAAAAGCTTCCGAGACGGTGACGAGGCGAGAATAGGTGTCCAATGGCAACAAAATCTTGGCAGGAAAAGTATAATCCTATTAAATGATAATAAGGGGAACTCAAGGTTTAGGAAAACTAAAAAAAACTAATAACATCTTGTGGGGTGGGGGGAGAAAGGAGCTCCAAGTCGAGCGTCTACTCGGCTCCCTCCAGCAACCGGAAGTCCTGGTAAGCTCATTTTAAAAAAAAGTTTCTTTATGAAGCCTCCTTGCAATTATTGTGCTGACCTGCATGTAGTATCTATTAGCTCATAACCTCAATCCAGTCTATGCATGCTCACAATCTGGCCACAGCTAAACCAGTCTCTCCTGAGAAATTCACTTCTGGGAAAGTGAATTAGACAATGGACACATATCTAGATATAGGAAATACTAAGAGACTTCTGTTGATTAAGACTTAATCCCAGCATGTTCTGTACTCAGAAATGATATTTAGGAAAGAAACCATTTGTGTAAGATGCCCCTGAGCATCTTAGCCAGAGACAATTGCAGACTCCTGTGCACAAGACATTGGCTGTCTTAGGAGGAGCTGATCCTGAGATTCTTTTCAGTTCTGTAATGAATAAGGTTTATTAAAGAAGAAAAGAAACTTTATTGGAAAGAAAATAATGTACAGTTTTAGTAATACCAATGGAGATTCTGCAAAAGCAGAAGAGCTATCACTGCTTTAATACCATATAGACCAGTTATAACATTCCTACCAGTGTCAAGTTGGGGGGAGGGGAAAATACTGTTGCTAGCTGACACCCTAGTACTGCAGAACTAAAACCATAGTCCTCCAGGCTCCACTATCACTGTGTCCTGCTAGCCCAACTGGTTAACTCAAAGGGAAACCTGAGCTCTAGGGTATCTCCACCAGACCACTCCTAGTTACCAGCTCTCCCCTTTTCTCCCTCTCTCCACTTGGTCTGCCCCCGACTCCTGAGGACACCAATATCCTTCTCCCTCTGTGGCTATCAACACCCACTCCCCCTAGAGTTTCAGGGTGGCCACCAAAGGGGATTAATTCTAAGGCAATTAAAAGGAAAGACTTTAAAAGCAATTAATAGGACACAAGACAACACAATTAAGGCAGCAAACGTAACAAAATTCTAGCTACATTCAGCTTACAGATAAGAGTTGACTTCCAGGTACAGTTCTTCTACCATCAACCCAGAATAGTCCTTGTAGAGACCAAGATACCCCTGCAAGCCCTCTTCTCTCTTTGGTCAGACACACTTTCCCCACTTATAGCACAAAACCCTTTCTGAGTCCTAGTTAACCTCCTAGTTCTTGATTACTTCCAGCTGTGGTTTCCTTAACCTTCCTTAGCAAAAGGACTAACTATAATCAGGTGCTCTTTCCCAGCTAACCAGCCTCAGTTTTCACTCTTGAGTTTACAAGGGCTTATGCTTAAAAATACAACATTTCCAGCATCCCTTCTTTACAAAGATGACATTTCTTAACTTCCAACTTTCACCCTCGTATAACATTCCCACCTCCTCGACAACCAGGCATTTTACAATCTATCTGCAGTTATTTTGCATATTATTTATATTACATTAGTATGCATATTTATATTTTCTGAGAGAATTTATTTAGGTATATTGTTAAAATTGGACATTTGAGAATTTCAGTACGCTTTTTCTTAGCTTGTTATATATCTAATTAATACTACAAGTGTTGGCATTGTTTAATAACTGTTGTCAATGCTAACATCATTACAATATGCACTTGCTAATTTCTTACAGCCCAATCCTATCATCACCTTCCCCCACCCCCTGCTGATGCAGCTAAGCCAAAAAAGGCTTGCTCTGCATCCTTTGGGGGAGGGGGAGTAAGGGAAAACATTTCCCCTCACTTCATCCTAAACCCCTCGACCAGAAATGGGTCTCTCTGTTTTGCTTTCCAAACACTTTTTCCTTGGAAAAAAAATGATCAGGTGTAAGAAAATAAAATGGTTTAAGAACATCTGTAGCCTCTAGGAAGGGCTAGCATCCAGTGCAAGTTGGCCTCACAAGGTTCCACTCCTTCCCATCCATGTCACATCTCTGCCCTCCCTTTTCCGCCCCATACTGCCTCCCCCACTGACCTACCTTCGTCAGCAGCCACTGCTCGTCTCACTGCTAGACGCAGGGTTGCTCCAGCCTCGCTACTGGCATTCTGGAAGTGCACGGTCCATGTGCTCTCAAAAGGCCATTTGCAACGGCTCTAAAGCAATGTCTTGCTAGACCAAACAATAGGATTGTGCTGTCAAGTTATTAAATACCTTACCTATCTGTGATTATGAAACTGAGTTTTGAAATTATTGTCTTTAGGAAACCAAGCCATTAGGCACCTACTGGACAAATTATGCTGGCAAAGACTCGATCATCGGTAATGAAAAATATTAACTGAAAGTGCAACTTTGTGAAAAAAAAATATGGAAAATTTATGATATAAATCTGTTGTGTGCGTTGGGTAGTCCTGCCATACACCTATATTCTCCCATTCCCTTCTTCGTAATTAAAAACTTAAAAACACTTTTTAAAAGGTTGCTAAATTTCAATTAGCATATACAATTCGATTTGTTGAAATATTAAACATAATGCAGTAGTGTCCCTGAGGTGAGGTGGAGCACTAGGTTTTGCAAGGAGCCGTACCTTGCTGTGTAAATTGTTTCCCTCCCTCGCCGTTGCAGCCAATCCTTACTGGCTACTGCTGCAAGGGGGAGGAACGACTTACACCACAAGGTGTAAATCTTTGCAAAACGTAATGCTCCCCCCCCCGTAGGGACACTACTGTTACAATATACGTTTTTGCTAAATGTGACTCATTTTTTTCACATTTTTAAACTCATTGTTCTATGTTACCTGTGTTAGCACCTATATTTTCATATTACTTCTAAAACTAAAATATAGTGCAGTCTTAAACATGCCTAATCAGAAACAAGACTCATTAAACCGCCTTGAGTCGGTTGAATTAAACCGGTCATTAGAGTAATCTGGTGACCTAAGAAAGGCGGTATATAAATACGAGCATTATTGTTGTTGTTGTTGTTGTTGTTGTTATTAGTTGTTGTTGTTGTTGTTGTTTGTCCGTAGAATGGTGTTGTCATTCTCATATAGCTTTGTTTTTATTTTTCATTTACTGACTCTTTGGGCTGTGTTTTGGTTAATGGCCCAGTTCAGATACGATGACAAACCAGGTCGTGGTTGAGTCTGCATAGGTTTTGGACTCACTTTCGCCTTCCTTCTCCTCCTTTGTGCATGTGAAGAGGAAATTGATGTCTTCCACTTCCATTTTTGAACTAAGCACCATTCCCTGTTAAGTCCAAAACGACAACTTTATTTCAGTGGTGAAGCACATGCTTTGCATATAATACAGAATGTCCCAGGTTCTGTTCCTTCCATCTTTGGGTAGGGCTTGGAAAGACCCCTTGCTGATATCCTGGAGAGCCACTTCCAGTCAGTACAGACAGATGGTCTGACTTGTTGTAAGGCAGCTGTGTGTGAATGGGGACGGAGGATCATCCTGAACCAGACCAGTGATTTTTTTTAACTTGGGGAAAAAAATCCCAACATTGCATAATAGACTTTACACATTTACATTTTTAGGTTTTTCAAAATGGTAATACTTTTAGTCCATGTACAGAACTTGTTGTTTTGCCTTTGAAGACACAAGGCATCTTTTTCTTGGTGTTTTTGAGGTTCATGCCTTTAAGGACTTCAGAGTATTCTTCAAACTATGTTTTATATACTTTCTAATACAACTCAGATTTCAAATGTGCAAAATGTGATATGTTGTATCATCAATGTTATTTTAAAAAAAACATTTTTATCATAGTTATATCCTATATGTCTTTGTAGATTAATGTCTACTCTTTTCTGTTGTTTCCATATTCCTTCTACTCATTTTTGTCAATTTTCTTTTTTTCCATAATTTTACAGAGCCATTATTTGTTTCTTATTCTTTATGAAATTCACTTTCTGTTTAATTTTATTTATTTCTAAAATGTAATCACAGGCTAGCTTTTAAAACTATTTTGCTTTCCAAATATGCCATTGCACTTTTGCTGCTTTGTCTAGGTACGGCCAGGTAATTAATCAACCAAAAAGTATATAATCGGTTGACAGCTACAATTCTGTTCAGTCTAGAAAAGGACTGTTATGTAAACTTTGGAAGATTAATATATTTTTGTTTTGCACAACTTTTAGTAACCTAATGTATAGCCTTGAAATAGCATGTCGCTTTCAGATTGCCTGGCTTTCCAACATGTGCAAAAGGTCAGATGTTATAATGTATTCCAGTTTTGTTAAAATACCTGTTATTTGTGCTTGTAGATTAAACTGAGGACCCCACTCCAATGCATACCGTACCTTGGTGTTGATCTGTATTTTCTCTGGGGTCTTCCCTTGCTGCTACCTTTCTGTAAAGGGTGCTGCTTTGGTACCACTAAGGGCACTGTGAACCAAGAATGATTGGGAACCTCTGGCCTAAGCTATCTGATAAAGTTATTCTGAGGAATAAAATGGGTGGAACACTTATAGACTGAACATGATCTTAATACCAATCTGAGACAGCTCAAAGCTTATTTTGAAGTGCACACTTTCAGGGTTTTTAAAAATTCATTTATATGTACATTGCTGTGGGGCAGCACACTTGATAATGTCTAGTGCACTGTTTCTCAAATGGTGGGTCACGAGCCAATCAGGTGGGTCAAGTAGCACTTAGCGCAGCAGTATTGAAAATAGGGGAAGATGGGATGCTGGAAAGGGGGGAGGGCTGTGTGGTTATTTTTCTTGTGTCAAGGTTGTAAGTAGGATTCCCCCATCCCCGTTCTGATTCACTCTGCTATCGGAAAATGGCTTAGAAATAACTCAATTTATTGCTGCATTCTTAGGAAAGCAGCAGGCTCTTGTGTCACAATGACAGCTTTAGGCCACGACATCAGTTCCAGTGGGTCCCAGACAGATTGTCATTCTAAAAAGTTGGTCCCAGCACTAAAAAGTTTAAGAATCACTGTCTAGTGCAAAAATGAAGCATTGGGCCAGATATGATGCTAGGCTGTCTTGTGTGTGTGTTTTTCGCAGCAGGCCAAAGCTTACTTTGTGGTACACGTGTCCTGTTACAGTTACAGATTCTGTGAACAGTTGTCTGTAGATATTCAACCAGATGTTTTTGTGACTTGGTGCAGCTTTCAGCTTTAGCATTCAAAAAAGCGGTATTGTACGTTTTTCACAGCCAGCTGTCTTATCGATGCAGCAATGCCAGAACAAATTATCTGGGCTGTCCAAACTCAACTACATGACTGGTTGCCTACTTCTTTGCAGTCCCTTTTTTCCCATATTTCACAAGAGAAATCTCAAAATCCAGGAAAAATTGATATGCATAGACTTGCATAATTGTACAACTCATACAATGCATCTATTTTACAATGCAGGACAATATTACCATATAAGCAATCTGTGAATAAAACTTGGTTGCCAATATATAATTAAAACAGGCTCATGAAGAACTTACCATACACGCTTTCATCCATTTTTCTGGTTTCTCCACTTTACCTTTTCCCACACATTTGTACATATGCATTGACTTTTCCTTCAGGCAGGCGTCTTCTTGATAGAATGTTTTCCTGGACTGTTTTTTTTCTAACTAGACATTCTCCATAAGTGCACCTGAAACTGCTGCTCTGAAATAGTGGACTGCCAAATATTATTATGGACTAATACATTTAGATACAACTTTCAAGAAACATCTCCCTATAACTGACTTATATGAAGACGTCCTAACTCTTAACTTCTGAGGGGGAAACTCTTCCCTAGGGCACATCTGAAACTACCCCCAGATCCTATAGAGATGTGTGAAGATTTGTCAGTATATTGCCCTTGGGTATGTTAAGTACTTTAAAGCATCCTGGCTGTTTCCTGTAATTATGGCCTCACTTTCTCTCTGTTTTGCTCCCCCGTCCTCCTGTTTTTGTGTCACCTACTTCTCTAGGTTGCTACAAACTCCAAACAAACATTTTTTTCTCATGGCAGTAAGAAGCCAAGTTCACTTTTGCATCCTCTGGATCAGGAGGAACCAGAGACAGTGGGAATAGTCGGGCAGGCAAGGTTATGACAGAACAACATAGGAAGCATTCGTGTGAAACAAAGTAACACTTCCATTCCTAGTGAGAAAGGGCCAGCCCCTTCCTCTAATCATATAATTACATCTTCTCTGATGACAATCAAGAAAGAAATGACAACATCCCTTCTGAAATTCAGATCTATGTAAATTGCTTATTTTGTTGGGTTTTGAAAGCTGTGCCCTCTCAGCAGTAGAGCACTCATCTTCTCCAACTTAAAAAAAAGAATAATAGTCAGGCGTACTACATTTATCCAGCATAGCAAAACTATTCCGTTGTCTCCATAATGTGGGGGAAAAGAGAATATATTACTAGTGCTGAACTGAGTCTGTTATTAAAAGAGCACTAAGGAAAATGTGTGGTTTTCTTATAGCCTGGAAGGGCCTTTGGAAATAGATTTCAAACTTGGTAAACAATTCTGACATAATTATGTATCTGAGCCAGAGACTTGGAGACTGTTGGAAGAGGATTAGGCAATTGGCAGCCTACTTTCAGGGACAGTGTGCTAGTACAAGGCCTTTGAAACTAATGGGGCACTGCTGAGATGAATTGGGTGGGGTGAGGAGCACTTTGGCTTGGTTTTAAAATACGGTGTCTGTAGTTCTGATAAGACATATTGAATCATTAGAGCACACTTCAAAAGAATACATTTTTAGGATTGGGATGATTGTAACCTAAATATGTATATGAGTAAATTCGGTAGGAAGGCTTTGGAAGTAATTTGAGGCTTACAAAGGCCTTTAAAAAACCTCTGTTAAAAGAAAAGGCAGAGAGTGTCAATGGCTGCAGTTCAGATATTAAGGAAGTGAGAAGTGGTGTGTGACACAGATCAGAGTTAGGATTAAGGTTGTTCGCACTATGCATCAAGAACATGCAGAAGAGAATATGCACCTTGCATATTCACAAATAATCTGAAATAGAGAGAACCAATACCAAAAAGATAAATGATTTCTTTTTTTTTAACTTTTTGATAAACTTTTATTAACATGAACTTATTTAAAAAGACAAAAAAAAATCACAAGACACAATAGAAAAACATCATACATCAGTCCACTGGTACTCCCCAACCCTCTCCGGGTTATAGCTACACATTCTCTTCCTTCTTCATCCTTTTTTATTTCATCTTCATTTCCTTCAAACTTAATTCGGGTTCCCCCTTCTTCTCCAAAAAGCTATTGTTTCTTGTCCAGGCATATGTCATTTGCCCTTCTTTAAAACATGCTCTAAAAATAACTTCTGTATATTTGTAAGAACAATGAGTTCAAGGACAACTTGGCTCCTGCCTAATAAAAATCACTAATGCATTTGCTGCAGTAATGACACAGTCCAGATCTCTCAGAAATACATGCCTGCTCATATGTTCCCCTGGCATGGCCTAATCCTAACTGTCTTCAGTACAAGCCGAACTTATGTTCCATCAGTGCACACTGTTGCAAAAGTACCGTAAAGCACTTTGCGATAGCACAAAATGCCAGCGCACTGATGGGAAGGCCAGAGCCTTCTCTGTGAGGCCTCCTGGACCAGGTAAGTCTGGCGCAGAGGCAGGGGGAATGCAGGGAGGGGGCAGAATTAGAAGGAAATGGGGATGGGTGGGCAAATTGGGCCCGAAAGGGAGGTGGGATTGGCAGCCGCACCATGCGCCATAGCTGAATTCCCTTCCTGGCCTGATCCTCCTGCAGGGATCAACTCGGACTTTGCCAGTAATATCACTGGCACAGGTCTGAGTTGACCTGTTGTAGCTGCTGGGGCTTACCCTGGGGCAACAGGATAAATATCCCCTTACCCCCAAGAAAACCTTCAACAGCCATACTTCCCGCACAGGATGCCTCGGAGCTCAGGCCTGTGCTGCTGCATCACTGCACAAGAATTTAGTTGGGATTCAGCTGTTATTCCCAATAAGTATGTACAGATCAGAAGCCTTAGGCCCAAATCCTACCCAACCTTCCAGCCCGGATATAGCTGTGCCAGTGGGGCATGGGCTGCATCCTGTGGTGGGGATGTAGTCGATGAGGCCTCCTTAAGGTAAGATAAGGCTTGTTTCCTTACCTCAGGACTGCATTGCCACTGCACTGGTGCTGGAAAGTTGGATAGGATTGGGCCCTTAGTTGCATGAAAATCAAAATGTTTATTTTACAGTACATGAAAAAGAAAACATAAAATGTGAAAATAATAATAATAATAATAATAATAATAATAATAATAATAATAATAA
>JAJKFI010000018.1:6477444-6611476 GCA_029204185.1 Lerista edwardsae | reverse complement strand
AATAATAATAATAATAATAATAATAATAATAATAATAATAATAATAATAATAATGTACATTGTGTTATAGATCTAGCTTCCCCGAATGGTCCTGTTCAGATTGAGAACACTCAGTACATGATATCAAAGTGGCTTAGGACTGGTTTTCAACTAAGGGCCCATTCCCAAAGGCCCCATCGCTGGTGGTACATGCGCACCTCCGGCTGAAAGTGTTGCGAACATGCCATAAAGCACATTCGGGACATGCTACCTCTCGTGCTGGGGCGGCTCTTACTCAGCACCCGGCCCCAACGTGAGTAGGCAGCCAGCCAGCGTTCCAGCAGTGCCAGCCACCGGTAAGCCCATTTTGGGAGGTGGGGAGGGGGGAGGAACCGGGTGGGGAAGGGAAGGAGCCTGCCACAAGTGGGTAGGACCCGGCAGTGGCTTCCGCCTCCAGATCGTTTCTCAGGCGGAGGCCTGGGCGGCCGGCACAAGGCTGCTTGATTCGCTGCCAGCTGGTGGTGAGCCAAGAAGCTCCATTGTGGGTGACGGGGCTTTCCCCAGGGGAAAGGGGCAAACATCCCCTTCTCCCGGGGAGACTCCAGCAGCTGCCTTTCTGCCACTGGATGCGGCAATAGCCTTTTGGCTGGCACTGCTCCGCAGGCAGCCAGGAGGTTCTAGATTGGGCTGTAAAGCAAGCTGATATCCTGGGCGTCAGGTAGGAATAATTGATCGGTGTGTGTTCTCCAGTATTTATTAGTGTGGATAGATAGGTTAACCCTGCATCCAGAGTGTTGCAAGAGCCTCAGATAAAGGCCAGCTGCCAGGCCTTGGTGGCTTGGAGCTGGGGAATTGGTAGCCATGCTGTTGCTCTGGAAACCTTAAGGTTGATGCATACTTTATCACAGCCGTATAGGAGCTATCTCTTCTTTGTTTCCCATGATGCTGAATAATGTTTGAATGCAAGAGTCAGATGACTGGGGCCAATAACAGACGACTGGGGCCAATGGAGTCTTTCCACCCAAGCGTCATTTAACCCAATAAGGGTGAACTAAATCTCCCAGCACAAAGCTGATCCATGCTATCCAGGTAGGAATGATTCCTGTACACCCTGTGACTTCCCCCTTTCTCAGTAAGAACTGCTGTTCTCTGAAAAAGAAACTCTAGGTATCACTGCGGTACCTACACATGGTACTTACCATGCAGTAGGGGGGGTGGAGCTTCATTTAAGCTGTTTGCATGGTTTCTATGCAATTTGGATCAGACATTAAAATACTCTTACAAAGTCCTAAAGGGAGCCATTCATGCAAACCCACCTGATTGTATTGTGAGGTCAGCCACAAAGAAGGGTGCGTAGGTTGCAGTTTTTAGTTCCTCACAAAACCAGAATTCCTGAAAAAAGTCATGCTAGCTCCATGTTTTCCATCTACTGTACTTTTGTGCAAAGTTGCACCAAAGAAGAACCTGAAATCCTTGGCACTTCCACAATTATATTGATGGCTGCTACTGCACTGAAGCTGGACTCTGGATCAGTAGAAGACAACAGTGTGCCATCATAGCAGAATTGGGAACTATTCTTTTTGCATATTCTGGCAGCTAAGCACTGGAGAAATTTACCTAGGCACATATGTTAAAATCTAGGCCAAGCTATTATCTATGAGACATTTTGTAGTTCATGTTACATTGTTACAGTCCTAAACAAATTTATCTGGTAGTGTCCTATTGAACATAGCGGGGGGTTTTGAGCAAAAAGTCACAGGTTAGCATTCTAATATATCTTTTATATTTATATGGAATATTTTAAACCCCATTTTTAATGTTTATTATATTTGTTTTAAAAGTATTACAACCCACTCCAACAGTTTGGGATGAAATTAATTAAATCTTTAATTTTAAAGAAAATGAAAACCTGTATGTGCGTGTATGCGTGCGCGCGCATGTGCAAGTGTGCATAGTCTTAACTATAGTCATTTAATATACTATCAAATGTACACAGATTTCCAAATATAGGCACTGTAGATTATGTGTATGATGATATGAACATATGATATGTAACCTGCACCAGAAGTAGCTTCTTATAACTCGAGCTGAATAAGAAAGAACAGTATGGGATAATACAAATTAGAAGATACTTGATGGCCTATATTTGTCTCATGTGTTTCAGTCTGTATTTTGTACAAATAACTTAAGAAAATTCAATAGATTTTAAATAAGAAGCTCAGGAAAGTTTTTACACAGTGAATTGGTCCATAGGAATATTCACACAAAAAGACTTGATAATACAGTAGCCATTAACAACTTGATGATTAATCCCTGCAGATATAGATATTTCCATTTCAGTCTACCATGATACTTTTTAGACATTTGCAGTAGAAACCAAGAACTCCTTTTCAGAACATGGACAGCTGAAACATTAGTCCCTTCTGCTTTTGTACCCACCACCTTCCATAAAACTGAATTCCTTTAAAGAAGGTGCCATCCTGTCAGCACATCTGTCTTGAGACAAGGCAGGAAGGGCGGAGGGTGGCTGTTCATTAATTGCATCATATTAAGCTTTGAGGCAGACAAGTACTTGAGACAGCCAAAAGGTGAGGATTTCTAGATTCTCCTTAGCCACGTCCTCCGCCCCCCATTCCCCTCTCAGATGTTTTACAAAACTCTAATAATGCAAAAAAAAAGTGGGAGAAAAGGCAGAAGGACAAACGTTTTTCTTTAAAAAAACAAACGCCTGGAGATATGCTAAAATTCCAGTATAGAAAGACAAATTTGTGAAAAATGACCTCAAATTTCACAAGCTGCTCCATTACAAAACAATAGCAACAACCAAGCCCGCAACGACACTTTTAACAACCTAAGCTGTGAGCAAGCTAAACAGAAGTATGTAGATTTAAACTAGTTTCATTTTACAGACTTCAGTCGTACTGAATCATTCTAAATGTCTGCATCTTCAACCGGTTTGTAGATTTGGTTGTTGGCTTTAATTCACATACTCTGGCATAGTGTTTTGGGGACTGCACTCAAGCAGCCTGGCAAGGCCATATTATCAAGGCTGATGAGGCTTAAGCCTAGGGGTCCCACAAGAGTAGGGGCCCGTCAATGTTCTTGCTATCCTCCCCTGATATGGGGGCACAAGGCCCAAACTGGGCCCTATTGCTTGCAGCAGACGGTGGCAAGCAGTCCGCCCCAGCTGCAGGGAGTGAAGCCATGGCAATGCGGAGCTCCCGCAAGGACCTGGCCCAACCCACAGTGCTGGGGGCGGTCAGTAAGCCGGGGCTGAGCGGCACCTGCGCAGCTGGATGCTTGGCCCCATTTCCAGAGCGGAAGTTGCAGGGCCAAGCGCACACAGGTATTGGGGGCTGAGCAGTGCCTGCACACTCGGCTGCCCACCAACCCAGCTCCCCGAGGCAGGTGGTGCAACTGCCACAAAGCCTGAGTTGGGCTCTATCAGGTGGGCCACAGGGAGCCAAGCTGCTCCACCCTGGCAGGGAACCGAGCTGTGATCAGAGCTCCCGCAAGTACCTGGCCTGCAGTGCCGGGGGGGGGGGAAGCAGAGGGAGTCATGCAAAGAGAAGAGTGAGAAAGTAACAAAGGCTAGAGGAGTGCCCTCCTTTTTATTTTGGGAGGCAGCCCAGAACCATGTTAACCCATGGTGTTAAGTTAACCCATGGGCTAGTTCTGGAGGGGGTCTGAAAGTGCCGGAGGCCCCGGAAGTGCCAGAGGGGGCCAAAATACCTGAAAATTTAGGGGCTGGACAGTGGGTTTAATACCGCCCTGCAGCCTGGTCCCATTCATGTTTATTCAGAGGTTAGTACAGCTGACAGGGACGTGGTGGCGCTGCAGGTTAAACCACTGAGCTGAGCTTGTTGACCAGAAGGTTGGCAGTTCGAGACCACATGATGGAGTGAGCTCCCATTGCTTGTCCCAGCTCCTGCCAACTTGCCAGTTCAAAAGCATGTAAAAAATGCAAGTAGAGAAATAGGTACCACTTTGGTGGGAAGGTAACGGCCAGTGATGTCATGCAGGGGGAACGCGGGGGAACTCAGTTCCACTAGTTAAAATTAGGGCGACTCCGCCCACTTCACTCTCCCTCCTCCCCCCTCCCCATTCCTCTGCAAAGAGCTTTTCTTCTTGGTTGGCCGGCACTCAGAGGGTTAAAGGGAGCGACTCCGGATTCCTAGGGGGGCGAAGGCAGTGATGTCATTCAGGGGGAACGGGCCAGAATGGGCGTTCTGGATCCTAACGGGCAGCTCCGTGGCTGGTTCCGGGTTCCCGACAAGTGCCAATCAAAAGTGAGTTCCTGTTCCTAAATCATTTGAATGACACCACTGGTAACGGCGTTCTGTGCGCTATGGCGTATAGTCATGCTGGCCACATGACCATGGAAGCTTGGACAAACACTGGCTCTTCAGCTTAGAAACGGAGATGAGCACTGCCCCCTACAGTTGGTCACGACTAGACCATTCGGTCGTGAGGAAACCTTTACCTTTTTAAGTAATTCAGCTGAATTCAGCCTAGGAAATCACTGGCTGAGCTTGTTGACTTGCTCCCAACATCCTACCTGCCTCAGCATGCCTCTGCAGGTCCTGTGATATGTGTGGCAAGGCCCAGGCCTTCCTACCAGCTCTCTGGCAACGCACTACTCAGCACAGTGCCAGCAAGCACTTTACAGCTGCTTTTCAGCAGCTGCCTCCAGTGGAATGCATGTTCTGCTGCTGGCTGAAGCCCATAAGACTGAGCTGCATGTCACCCAGCTGCCCCAAAGTCTTTTGAGTGGAATACACTAGAAGTTTTCAAACTATTCTAGGGCAGCGATTTTCAACCTTTTTCATCTCATGGCACACTGACAAGGTGTTAAAATTGCCAAGGCACATTATCCGTTTGTTGGACAATCAACAAGGCACACCATGTTGCTGGTGTGGGGTGGGGACTTACCCCAATTCCCTATTAATAAATGACCCTCCCCCAAATTCCTACAGCACATCTGCGGATCCTTCACATGGCACACCAATTGAAAACCGCTGTTCTAGAGAATCATCACAAGTTCAATAGGGGTTCCTCAAGCTCAGTAATGGCAGACAAGCTTCCTGGGAAGTCAGCTTGCCCAGCACCACTAATCTTTCCTTCCATAGCTATATAGGAGAGTTTGTGTGTTCTAGAGAGCACTCCATTTGTACAAGGCAACAGTGACACCCAACAAGCCTAGCCAGTGGCTTGCATGACTCAAGGATGTGGTGTATACTATGTAATCAAAGCTTCATTCTCCCCTTCCTTTCCAAGAATATAGTCAAAATACTATTTGAATGAATGAATGAATGAATGAATGAATGAATGAATGAATAGTAAGATTGCACTCCTAAATCTGTTCCTTAAATTCAGTGCATTCAGCAGAGGGTGAGAACAGCTTCTATGCATGTACAATTGTATGGGGCTTGTACTCATGATCAGGAACCAGGTTTCCAGATCACAAGACTATATACCCCACATCTGTGCAATGGAATGTGCAAGGTGCTTGTTCTCACCTTCTGCTGAATTCATTGAGGATGGAGTAAACAGGCTCATGAAGATTGGGGGCCGAACTGGGACGGGCAGGGCATTGAAAGAGTGGGAAAGGTGAGAATAAGGCCCATCAGGGGTTCTGTGGTGGACATGCAAGGCTTCTTTGTCAGATATAGCAGGCACTACTTCAGCATTTAGGGAGCCAATTTACATGACAGAACCAGAATGTGGGAATATGAGGGAAGCTGATCTGGAATGAGCTATGCTCCTAGTGAAGTTGCTGTCTAAGTGCTATGCCTTGAGTGAAATGCATCCTACCATTGTGGCATCACCATGAGGCTGCCATGTAAATAATGGAGTCATGGAGACTATGCCTTCAGTCTTTGGTTGTGCACAGGGCAGATTTAAAAAAATCCTTAATCACCACATGTGTGGACTGCTCAGATGACTAATTGTTTGTGGAAATCACCTTTTTAAACAGAACCTGGTCCTAGGTAGGTGAGTGCAGGCTGTTGCGTGTAGCACACAACAGAGCTTCCTGTTACAAACACCAAGATCCCCAAACACTTACAGGAATCCTGGCTGATGATGGGAAGCGCTCTATATGAGGATTTGCATCAAGGCCATGGTAGTGAAGTTCAAAGAATTCAACAAAATAGATTAATTTTATTAAATAATCTAATTTTATTAATCTAATTCTCTTCAAGTGTATTGAGACTTGAAATCTTTGGTTTCTCACGTTATCAGAAGTAGCTCAACAACTTCAGTGTGAGCTGGGAGGGATAGCAGCAGTCAGCATTCTCTTCTTGCCCTAAAAAAATATGAATGACTGAACACACAGTATTCTCTCTCTTTGACTTCTTCCACTTGCAGTCTTCCAAAATGGGGCATTCCCTACCCTAGAAGATTGCAAATATTCAGGAAGGCCATGGGAACCTGATCCTAAACACACAGCAGCTCATAGGTTTGGGCCATTAAGGGCCCAATCCTATCCAATTTTATAGCTCTGATTCAGGGAGCAATCCTAACTTGGAGTTAGGCCAGCAAAGTTTGGCCGGCACAAGGGACACTGTAAAGTATGTTTGGACCACTCTTGGAGTCAGAGAAATCAGCACACAGATGTGCGCCATCCTCCCTGACTCTGAGAGTGGTCCAAATGTGCTTTCTGCTGGCCCTTACACCAGCCAAACTGTGCTGGCCCAACTCCAGGTTAGGATTGCACCTTCAGTCATGCCAACAGGCAAGTGCTACATCCTGCTGTTGGTGGTGGTGGAGGGGAGGGCAGTCATGGATGCCTCCTAATGTAAGGGACCATGTTCCCTCAATGTTCCCTTACCTGGGGGCTGCCTTGTGGCTGCATCGGTGCTGGAAAGTTGGAGTGCACCCTTAATCTGTAAAGGCATGCCTGAATCTCACTGAATCGTGGAACTACATTTTACAGTTAAATATGTGTGGCTGCCATTCTAAAACCACATCCTAGGAAGCAACAAATTCTTCTTGGAGCACCTTAAAGGCTAGCTTGCTTATTTCAGCACAAGCTGCCATGAACTTCACATTTATGATTTTATGAAATAAACTGCGTGGCCTTGAAGGTGCTGCACGGCTCTTGGAGTTTTGTTTTGTTGCTACAATGATGACTAACAGGACTATGGTACTGGTGGAAGTTGTGACCGTTGAGTTGCGTGGGCGTGTGTGTGGCTTCTGAGTAAATATGGACAAGATCTTAGTGTGTGTCCTGCTAGTTTCAATTTGATGTTGATTGCCCGGCCATTCAGTGGATTGCATCCTTAGCCTGTTGCTAGAATGGAGGGATAAAGGATTCCGAGATCGCCTTTACTTGACAGGGGGTGTCGAACCAGTCAGTCAGGGTAGTGCTCGCCCGGGACACACCTCTAGGCGTAGGAAACGGCCAGCTTTCTTCTTAGGCAGCGCTCTCTCTTCTGGAGGGGTTGTGTGTTCCCCCGAAGCTCGCAGAATTCTCCCAGTACTTCAGCCTCAAGGCACGCAAGCAGACCTCGTCTTCTCTCCTACAGCCCCGCAAGCTTCAGGGGGAGGGGCGGTGCCGGCCGAGACGACAGCCTGGAGGCGGAGGAGCCCCGTTCTCCGGCGGGACCCGCGAGAGTTTATAGCGGCGGGGCTGGAGGAAGCCTGGCTATAAAACTGTCATGCGCCGCAGCTCCCGCTGAAAAGCCCGAGGACGCGGGGAGCGGCCTCTTTCCTTTTCTGGGAGCCCGGCGCTGCGCCATAAAGGCAAGGGGCTGGCGCGGCGGAGATGGCCCTGGGCCGAAGGAGCCCGCCCTCCCCTGAGAAGGCGCACGGTGGGTCGGAGGCTCTGTCAGGCGGTGCAGACGGGCGCCTCCTCCCCAGACTCCCGCGCAGGTCTCCTTTGCCCCGGCCCACCGCGCCAGGCTGTTGTTGGGACCGTTCAGCAAAGCCGATCTTCACCTCCCTTTGCCACAACGTGGAGCCTGCGCTTGCTGTATAGTACGATCTGCCACGGAGACCAGCCCCTCAGCGCACAATCCCGTGGGTGTCCTGCCATCCACGTGGATTGCAGCCACACAGTGTGGTGGGGGATCGTGCCCAAACAGCTTGGCACGCAGACCAAGCCGCAACAACGGGCGCAGTCCGAACCTTCTGTCCAGCACCGGGGTAAGGGCAACACAGCTCCAAGGTAAGGGAACAAACATTCCCCCCACCTTGAGGAGGCCTCCGTGACTGCCCCCTCCAAACTGCAGGATGCAGCACATGCAGCAAACTGCAGGATGCAGCTGTGTCAGTGCTGGAAAGTCGGCATGGCGCCTCGCGTTTGGAGTGTCAAGACCTGCCACCAAACAATACGTCAATTAGAAGTCCATATCGATCTCACGTGTCCTGGAATTATGCTTTGCGCCACGTGTATTGCTCTCTCTGTCGAAATGCAGCATAAGTTCAGCAGCTCATGTTTCGAAAGAACCCCATTACACTAGGCATGAAAACCTGGTGTCGGAGTCACAGTTGTATGACCTGAACTTCAGGCGTCTTTGCGTTTAGTGTGTGGGGTCTCTTCCAAAAGCTCCAAACCCTGTCCGAAAAGTAGGACAACCAATATAGCCCAGTGAGAGCAATATAGCCTAGTGCAGTGGTCTTCAACCTTTTTCGTGCCATGACCCACACAAATAAATAATAAAGTATGGGGCTAGGGACCCATCATTGGTCCCAGCCCCCTCCTAGGACCCTAACCCTCCCCCATCCCTACCCCCATCAACCGTCCACTCCCCACCCATGTTATGCCCCTGTTCACTATAATCAAATATTCTTTAAAGAAGTTACAACGAAGTTACCATAGATAGCACTAGTGAAAGCTATTTTAGCACAATTGCTAAGACCCTGAGCAGGCCTGGGACGCCATCTCTTGGAACCTGAAGGGGTCCCCCAGATGCCTCCCCCTTTTCTTCAAACTTTTACATTCCTGTAAGTTGCCGCGACCCTTCAACTGAGGCTGCACACCTACACACCTACCCCATTGGGGTCCCGACCCCAAAGTTGAAGAACACTGTCCTAGTGTGTCCCTGTGAGAATAGCAGGATTTTCTCGCAAGTAAAGGAGGCCAGGAGGAAGACACTGCAGGCTACAAAATGTCTATCGATTGAACACCAAGATGTAGAAGGCAATGGAAATTCCAGACTCAATGAAGTGGGATTTTAATAACAGTTCATTGAAGTCTGAATCAGCACTTTCGTGGATGTAGTTCCGTGATGGACAGATAATGGGTCCAAATCGTCACAGGTCTTCAAGTGGGCCAAACCACATGGGACTTGCAGTGGCTGATTCTTCTCCTGAAAAGGAAACGCGCGGGGCTGGGACGGGTCAGGGGTGAATGGAGGGGGCGGGGGGAGAGGACGGGGTTGGAATCTTGAGGGCAGGTGGGCAGAATGGGCTGCTTAACCTACCAGCCATTTGTCTGCTCAAAATCACCCCCTCAAAAAATAAAATACACAGATTGCCCCCCCCAGGTGGTAAAGATGAGGGGATTTGTGGAACAATGGCCCGTCTCCGATTGCAATAGAACTAAACCAGCAGCAGCCCCCGCCCACTCCGCAGGTTCTCTGGATGTCTAATAGGTACAGATTGATCAAGGAAATCAGATCGCCTTGTCAGCCCTCCCTGCCCAGACTGTGACACTTGCTTGCATGCACGCAGCCCCTGGCCCATGGAGCCCAATTCTGTCGAACGGTGGCAGGAGGAGAAGGTCAAAGGGGCAGCCTGCCGAGGAACAACCCATCCTAAACGCAGCCGAAGAATTGGCCTCAGCCCAAGAGACCTTTGACGTCACGCCAGCCCCTTAGGTTTCGACGTGAGATAGTTACGCACGTGCGTAACTAACTCTTGGAAACTCACTGGCGTCCTTTATTCCCTGGAGGAGAGCAACGTGGGGAGGGCGATTGTATTGGGGTTAATTAACCCCTATGACATGATGATCAAAATCGGAGCGCCTCCGCCCCCCCCCTCCGGTCCGCATTCCGGGTTCAGGAAGCGACGCTTTGTATCTGATCCCCCTCACTCACGCCTACTTTGGCCCGCGTACCCTACACTGACTTGAACCTTTCGTTTGCTAGGAATAAATGAATTCGTACGATGTGCAGCCCAATCCGGCGCATGTTGACTACTCGGAGGTAATTTAGATGGGACTTACGCCCCAGGAAAGGGGCGCGCAAATGAGCCTGGTTTGTATGTAGCCTCCGCTTTCTAGCCTGCCTCACTGTGCCAGTGCTTTGGAAGCCCTTCCAGCTCGGGGCCCCGTTATTCGGGCTCCCGACAACGGCACGCCTCAAAGCGGGCGACGTGCAGGGCGCAACGTCATCGCCAAAAACAGAGCCCAAAGTAATGACCCAGTCGTGAAATGAAAGAAAAAAGAGGCTCGGGGAAAGACGAACGGGTCGTCTGGCAATGTCAGCTTTCGTGGGCGAGAGTCCGGGATCCGCAACCCACCAAAACGTCTGCGGCCACATCCGGGCGCGAGTCTCGAAGATGGGGGCCGGGGGGTTGCTGCCACCTGCCACAGACTGACGCGGTCCCCCGCCTGGAAGGGCACCCCTTGCAGTGCGGCAGGTTTCGGCTGGTGGTGTCTCGAGGACAGGACCCTTGAGAGGTGACGGCCTCTACTCTAGCGCGGGAGACGCCGCTCGGTGGCTGCCGAGGGCGAGTATGTCTTCAGGGGAGCGAGCGATCCCCCGCCGCCTCGCGCTCGCACTCTGCAGTCCCGCTCCAGCCGTCTACACGAACCCAGTGGCTGATTCGTCTCCTGGACAGTTTTCTCCTGAAAAACTGTCGGATGCGGATGCGGGCGCAGAGCAGGCTGGTCCCCCTGCGGCTCCTTGGGGGCCTCGGGCAGGCGACTTTACGACCTTGCTGTGGGAATCTCGGGAGGAGAGCGCGGGGGGGGGAGCGCGAGGTGACAATGGGCAGGAAATGGTTCGGTGGAGACAATCGCGAGCTCGTTAAACGGGAGCGACACAAAACGGGGGAAAGAGCAGCGCGCTGTAGAAACTGCGGCTGGAGGGCGTGTGGTGGAGCGCGAGGCGGAGAGTGTTTGCGAAAGGCCGAGCCTCGCCATCCAGCGGGACTTCGCCTCGCAGCAGCCCCGCCGCCCCGGCGTGGTTGCTCCGAGGCCAGCCGACGGGAAGTGGCGGGACTAGTTGCAGGCTTGCTTCGTCTCAGCCCGTGTCTAACCGCAGCCCCCGAGAGCGCAGGCCAGCACACCTCTCCCCCCACCTCGATTTCCAAAGCTGCCCCCCAGATTCCAGGGAGGGGTTCCCACGTGGAAATTGTCCCAGGAATTTGAAACAAGTCGGCGCGGGGGGGGAGGGGGGAGAAGCGAAGTTATGACTGCAAACAGGACAAGAAAGGATCCCGCCACGCCCACGAAGCCCCCCGGCAGCCTTCTTGAGGTCCGCGGCAGGCTGCCGGGCAGACTTCACCCACTTGCGGGGACATCAGGTTGGCCAGCCGGCTCGGGCACCACCGTTCACCTCTCGGCTGGCTTGTGGTCCAGGATTGCTGCAGCAGCCGAAGACCCTCTGGCTGGGAACTGGCTGGTGGTTTCGGCCGGCCAAGCAGAGGTCAATAGCGGGCCGGGGGGATTATGCGTGGGAACAGAGCGGAGGTGCAGACCGAGCTTCAGTGAAACTCCGCAGGCCGGCTCACTTGGGTGGTAGATCGCCCAGCCCAGACACCGGAGGATGATGGGTTTGGGAACGTCTTCTGCCAAGGTCTTCTTCTCCATCCAAAAAGGGATCCAGTTTTACACCTTTTTATACTTTTGGGGTGGGACTCACGAAGGAGGGATAGTTTCTTATTCTGAATAAAAGCCAAACCGCTGTCAAGTATGTTCGCATTCAAGAACTGTGCCGGTTGGCTGGACGATTAGCATACAGACTTGAAAGGGGGAATTGAGCGCCTCTGAACACGGGTTGGATCAAACCTCCTTTCCAGCGTCAACCCCAACTGGCTTCTCGGAAGAGTGTTCAATGGGGTTTACTCCCTGGTAAGGAAGTAAATCTAATGGCGTTTAAGATTGCAGTTTTAGACTGCGACTTAAAGGACACATGGAAGATGAACTCAACGAGTCTCCTTCCGAGTCACAGCTAGTCCCAAACACAATACGTCTCATTGTTTTCGGAGGAGTTTATTTCGGAGTAACATTTATATTGTTAACCTTTTCTATTGTTATCACTCTCGTCTAACTCACGCAACAATTCCTCATCAAGCGTACTATGGAAACCTGTTAAACACACTGGGACATGCTTCTGTTTCCAGATGTGGGTGTATTTGCTACTATAGTTGGGCTGGTTCGGGAGTTTCTTATTCTTAGAACTTGAAAAAGATTGTGGGCTGGCCTATAAACACGCCAGGAAAATGAGTGATAGAGGTAAACAAAGTTATTACAAACAAAAACCAAAAAGAAAACTGGACGGCCTAAAACCCAACTGTGGGACTGGATTCTTGATCGATCTCACTCCTTCCTAGAAGCCCAAAGTATAGATTTTAGTCAGAGCATCCACCTCCCCGGAAAGTTTTAATGGCCAGTATAAATAGCGAGAGGGCTATTTCAGTCCGGTTCCAGCCTTGGACGGGCAAGACGTTTAGAAAGGTTTCCATAGTACGCTTGATGAGGAATTGTTGCGTGAGTTAGACGAGAGTGATAACAATAGAAAAGGTTAACAATATAAATGTTACTCCGAAATAAACTCCTCTGTTCACATCCCGATTTAAATGCATTTTACTTGGAAAGGTCGTTAGCTTGACTGGCTTTTATGCGCAAATAAGGGGCTCCCTGCAGATGAAAGTTTGGAAGACAGGTAGGTAAAATAGAAAAAAACCTCCCATCAGGGTTTTCCTTCAGAGAGATACCTCCTCGCCTGGCCCCACGTCAGCAGTCTTGAGCTTTGCCGGAGTGTCAAGGAGCATCTGATGTAAGGCGCTGCTGAGGCAAGCTAAGGGGATGCTGCCCAGTCGTTATGGCGCTCTTGCTGACATGGACCATTTCCTCCCAGGCCGCTAAAGCCGAAGCCCCGGCGGCTTTGATAGAGGTGCAAACATTTGGGGGCAGATTTACATAAAATAGCCGCGTTTAATCCCAGCGGCTGCAATTAACATCACAGGCGTTCCCTGGCCACCGTTCTGATATGGCCGCAGGGAGCCAATCAGGTGGGCGGGCAGGGCACATCAAAGAGACTCTCCTCCAATCAGGTGAACCCCCTACCAGCACTATGATGTCACAAGGAGAATATTTATAGGGGGGACGTAATTGCTCCCCGCTTGACCAGTTTCAAGTGGTGCTGACCAGGGAGGTCAAGTGGAATTAACCCCTCTACGCCCGAACCTTCTGTTTGTTGCTCCGAGCCAAGTGACTCCGGACAGATTCTCCAAAGGGGAAGCGCGTGGAGGTCCTGATAAACTGGAGGCGAATCTTGCTCAGTAAAGAGGTTTGGTGGGGTGGCAAGGAAAGCGGGATGACCTCTCCGAGCACGGACAGCTCTGGCAAGAGCCTGCAGTACCGGGTGGATCATCTGCTGAGCGCCGTGGAGAACGAGTTGCAAGCGGGCAGCGAGAAGGGAGACCCCACCGAGAGGGAACTGCGAGTCACCCTGGAGGACAGCGAGCTGTGGCTGCGCTTCAAGGAGCTCACCAACGAGATGATCGTCACCAAGAACGGCAGGTAGGAGGAAGCAAGGCAGGCAGGTGGAGGCGCTGCTGGTCCTGGGGATGCCTGGGGCGGCCACCTTCCCTTGCTTTCGGGGATCTGCCCAATATTGGTCGAGATGGAGCCTCGCACTTTAGGAAGCAAACAAGCGAGCGCGCACAGCCCTCAGATCCATCTCTCCCCAATGATGTTCTTGCCTCCCAGTCGTCCATCACTGTGGTCTCCTCTTGTTCTTATGGGTTCTTATGTTTTCTCCTGACCACCTGTTATACTACCTGTTCTTTTCTCCTCATTGCGCTCTCCCGCCCCGTCAAGCCCCTTACAACAGAGTAACAATTTCCCCTCGCTACTCTATTGACCCATAAACAGTCCGGGCCAGGCCTATGTACAGCCACGCTTGTGCCTTTTTTGCATCTTTGCCAGGCAATCGCCTTCTTCCATCGCTTCTCCATCTCCAAAGCTGGGACATCCCTCAGAATAGCGCCTTTAGTATAGCCTGCCAACTTTATGGGCATAGCCCCAGAACTCGTGGAGGCGTGTTTTCAACCTGAATCGACCTGAAGGCTTTAGTATTCCGACTCACTTGTTTGGCCACACATATACATAGCAGATTTTATTGGAAGCAATCGTCCTGATTTCAGTAAAACTCCTTCTCATTCTTAAGATGCTTGCTTCAAATAGGATTGCCTTCTACCCCACATCTGTTCAGTCTTCCATGTTTTCTCTGGTTTTGCGTTTTGTTTTTTAAGTGACTGGATATTTTTCTCCCTAGTTTTAAAACCTCCTCCATTGCTTTCAGAGACCGACAGTAGCTATATGTTTTCAGAGAAGGTTCAGTAATTGCCTCTATATAAGTCTGTTTAAAAAACAGAGTAAGAGAAAATAAAGCATATTTCTCCTTTTACTCAGCCCTTCGTGCAAGACTGCGATCATATGCTCAATACTTGCCACTGAGTTTCACTGCAAGCTACGGGCCTTCCTTCCAAATCAAAGGGTCTAGGAAATGAGGGCCAAAATGCAAATCTCAGTCGTTTTACTGACGGCTTGACTTTCCATAGTTTGTAGGTCACGGATTGTTTCAATGGGCTTACACCTTTGTGGCAATTTCCTCAAGACATTTGCACCTCAACCTTAACACCGCTGATCTGAAAAGAGAGTGCCACTCAATTCAGCGGGAACTTTCAAATAGGAAGGCTTAAGACCCCATCCGTACTTGCTAAGTGGTTGGGAAAGTCCCTTCTTTCAAGTTATTGGAATGTCATTGGACTTTAGATGCAAACAGAGTCTATTCGAGTTCAATTATCTCACTTCCAAGTTTCGGATGGAAGCTTCGCAGGCACGCAGTTGTCGCACCGCAGAGGGCTGTGCAGCCTGGCCCCTACGCATGCTTCCTTATCCTGCAGTGCAGTGGACTTCCTTCCAGCCGTGCGCCCCATTCCTAAGCTTCATTTACAGTGAATCAACTCGCTGCCATGGCGGTGTATAGAGCTGCAGCCTCCACTGGGTTTTCCTGTATGACGGAGTCCTTGGCGAACAAGTCGAGGATTTGGGCACGAAGCGCTCTGCTCTTCTTCTATTCTTCCTCTGAAAGCGAGCAGGCCTGAGTTGGGGCGGTGGGGTTTTGGCGCTCGGCGTGTGTGTGTGTGTGTGTGTGGTGTGGTGTGGAGACAGACCAGACGTGCGCCCGCTTCGCTCCCTCTTTCCCGCCCCGTCCCCGGTTCTGGGGCCTAGCCGGAGTTGCGGCCCGCGCCTCCTCCGCCTCTCCTCGCTCCTTGCGTCTCCTCCCTGCAGGCGGATGTTCCCGGTGCTGAAGGCCAGCGTCTCCGGGCTGGACCCCAACGCCATGTACTCCTTCCTCCTGGACTTCGTGGCCGCCGACAACCACCGCTGGAAGTACGTGAACGGCGAGTGGGTGCCCGGCGGCAAGCCCGAGCCGCAGGCCCCGAGCTGCGTCTACATCCACCCGGACTCGCCCAATTTTGGCGCGCACTGGATGAAGGCGCCCGTTTCCTTCAGCAAGGTCAAACTCACCAATAAGCTCAACGGAGGGGGCCAGGTGAGGCCGGCCGCCTCGGCGGGGGTCGGGGTCGGTGGGGGGGGGCCTTCGTCACCCTCCCGCCAGCATTTGCCCGCCGAAAAGAGGCGAGTTCGCTTTGCGCCGAAGTGGGGAGTTCCCGAGTTTGGCGGCGGAAGGTGTGAGGCGCCCTCAGGCCCGCGGGGAAGACTGGCTCTCGCCGGCTTTCGGCGCCCCACCAGGAGGAGTTATTCTTGTCACTTGGGGGCTGTTTCCTCCAGACAGAGGCTCTCTCTGGTGTCAGGGATGCTGGTTCATAGACCGAAACTGGGACAGTTGGGCACTCATTCACACTCCTGTTTCTCACACCGAGGATTACTGCTTGAGCACCTTCCGCCCGCCCCCCCCCTCCGCCCCCCACACTCTTAGCCATGGTTGGGGGCCCGTTGCTTGCTGTGCGCTGCATTCAGGCGCCAAGGGTTAGCCCTTCCCCGATACTAACGGACTGTATGGAACGGAATTTGGATTGCGCCTGCTGCTGTCCCAAGTTTCACGCCTTCATCGGAAAGGGTGAACCGAGCCCGAGCACACACATGCGCCATCTGTGCGATTGGACAGGGTGACTTCTGCGCCATTTGTATGGGCTTACGCTGTGCGGATGAGCGTGTGGACGCAATCGTAATCCTCCACCCATTTTCTAGAATAAGTAACATCCTGAAATTTAGCTTGTGGAGATCGAAGGAAGGGGACTGAAAGGGGAAGTACTCTAGAGCATGCATGTGCCCAGTTATGACACTGTAAAGAGGCATCTTTAATATCTCTTCCTGCCCTGGAGGCTCAATGGGAACAATGATTTATGAGGCAGAAGCACCAGAAGTTAGCTCCACCCCACCACTAAACAGAGCAAAGGGTAAAGAGCATCAATTTGTCAATCATTTAATTTTATTATATGGTTTGTTTACCTGTTTGGTGTGTGTGTGTGTGTGTGTGTGTGTGTGTGTAGCCATTTTGATTTTCCACCTGGGGCTAGTTGTGTGTACTGGGAGTGTTGTTGGTCTCCTTTGCTAATCGCAGCCAGTCCAGACTGTTTACTAGGGTCTAATATAAGCAATATATTTCAAAATGGTATTGTAGCACAAAATGTCTGTGGTTGTTTTGTACATGTTTCTTGAGGTGCTCCCTCTACCTTCCATCTGGTTTAGTGCTACAGAGCTAAATCAGGCAAGGGCGAAACTATCATAAGAACATAAGAAGAGCCCTGCTGGATCAGGCCAAAGGCCCATTAGCTTCCTGTATCTCACAGTCAGGTGTTTCTACAGGGAAGGCAAAGCTCTAAGTTTTGCAAGAAGCCTTACCCTGTCATGTAAATCCCTCCTCTCCCTTGCTGCTGTAGCCAGTAAGCAATGCCAAGATGTTGCTGTTCCCTGTGAGGATTGGCTAAAACGGTGCAGGAGAGGAGTGATTTCCACTGCAAGGTAAGGCTTCTTGCCACACTTAGAGCTTTGCCATCCTTATAGAAACGCCACTGCTCACAGTGGCCCACCAGGTGCCTAAGGGATCTCAGTAGACAACAAGATGCTTGCATCCTGTTGCCACTCCCTTGCACCTGGCATTCTGAAGTAGCCTACTATTAATGTAAGGAAGTTGCAACACCCATCATGGCCTATAGCCCACGATGGACTTTTCCTCCAGAAATCTGTCCTGTCCCCTTTTAAAGGCATCTAGGCCAGATGCCATCACCACCTCCATAGCTTAATTCCCCGCTGGGTAAAAAAGTATTTCCTTTTATCTGTTCTCACTCTCCCAACACTCAATTTTAGTGGATGTCCCCTGGTTCTGGTATTGTGAGAGAGGGAAAAGAACATCCCTCTATCGACTCTGTCCCTCCTGTGCATAATTTTGTATGTCTCAAATCATCTGGATGCAGATTAAAGTCCTGTTTCAGTAGCAGGTACTCCCTGTCACACATGGTAGCAGTAAACTGGGATGGAGAGATAAGAGGATAAAAGGTCCTGGTGAGAGTAGTGATTTTGTGCACTGTTCCTTTGATTCTGTAACTGCTCCAACTGTCCTTTGATTCGACATTTTGAATCAGTGGCTCTAATACAGTGAATATGGTTATGAGTAACTACATGTGACTTCCACCCTTCTCCCCCTGAGTGAGCAAGTCGCTGTTCATTGTGGAACAGTGAGCTAGCTGCTTTTTCCTGGTTGGTGACACATTCCACTGACAATTTTAGAAACTTCTGAATAAACCATTATATCAAATTATAGTATACTTATCCTGTAGACCAGGAATTTTCAATTACTATGCCATGGCACACTGGTGTGCTGCAAAAGATCTGCTGGTATGTCATGGGAGTTTGAGGGAGGTTCATAGTATGGCCGTTGGAGGATGTGAGCCCCAGACCAGCCGTGTGGTGTGCCTTGTTAATTGTCAAAAACTGATGGTGTGCCTCGACAAGTTTAGTGCCTTCTTAGTTTTTAGTGCTGTGAGATCAGAAAGGTTGAAAATTACTGCTGTAGACATTGCATTGTCCTGTGTCCAGTGCATTGTAGCTACTGCCCTTACTCTGTTGTGTATAACCACCAGATAGGGAGGTAGTAGTTGTGAGGGCTTAAATCTATGAAGATGACCTGAGAATATCAGTGTGTGACAACAGTCTATGCTGTCTGCTTTTTTTGTTTGGGCAACGTAGCATAGTCTTAGAAGCATTTTGTCCTTGATCATGGATATAGACAGGCAGGAAATCTGCATGGTGTAAGAAATCTGTATGTATTTAATAACCAACGTGCATATTTTCTTTCAATTTGTTATAAAGATCTTGCTCCAGACACTGTCAGAAAACTGTATACATATTAGGAAGGTTGTTAAATGTATCAGTCTGAAAGTTTCATGTTGATCAGCTGAACCCATGTTGCTGAATTGTGTGCTTCAGTATTCAGTACATACTGATAATATGCAGCCTGCTATTGTGTACCATTAGTGACAGAGAGGCAATGCATCTCTGAACTAGGAGGACATTTACTTGAAAACAGGAGCCCTGCACCCAGGAGTACAGCTGTTCTCCAAACAGTGTTGACTTCTGCAGTCACCAAGTAATTGTGTGAAGGCTGGGAAAAACAGGCAGTATGGTTATGTTGTCATGCCTCACTATGTATAGGATTAGGCTGAAAGTGTGAGTGAGTGAGAGCGAGCGAGCGAGCGAGAGAGAGAGAGAGAGAGAGAGAGAGAGAGAGACTGATTGACTGACTGACTGACTGACTGACTGACTTTTGGATACTTTCAGACATCCTGTGTTCCCCTCAGTGAGCCATCATTTTTCCGGTCAGTTTGTCATGAGACTCTAATATGTAGTCAAACTAAAAAGAGGTTTCTTCTGCTAAACTTTTTCTTAAAAGTTTGAATTTGGCCAGTGGGTTCTTTGAAAGATTAAAACACACACACATACTTCAGGCTATAATTCTTTGGTGTGTTTACTATCATGCATATTGCTCATTTTTGTATTTCCTGCATTGGTAGCATTTAAGGAAACCTGTTGCCTGTGCAGACATTGTACTAAAGAAGGGTTGAGAGGCAGTGGAACAGTACAGTTGTTTGTCTCTTTTTATTTTATTCATTTGTTATGTTTATGCTAGCCTCATATCCATTGACTTTGTGTTTCTTCAGGAAAAACAAAAGAACAAGCTTTACTGAGGGCATGATGTCAACACATTTTTTATCCCTTGTCAGTGCTTATTTTTCTTGTCCTTCTGTTAACAGATCATGTTGAACTCCTTGCACAAATATGAGCCTAGGATTCATATAGTGAGAGTCGGTGGCCCTCAGCGGATGATCACCAGCCACTCTTTCCCAGAGACCCAGTTTATAGCTGTGACCGCTTACCAAAATGAGGAGGTAGGCACTAAATGTGGGAGAGACCTGCATGAGCTTTCCTTCTTTGATGGGGCTGAGGGTACATTCTTGGTGTGAGAAAGGGAATTCTGAGATTAGGTTGACTGTTTGCAACAATGTAAAAGGATGCCAGAAAAGAGATGTTAGAATTGAGGACAGGATGAAAGCAATGGACTACTGTAGATAGATATTAAGCACAAGGAAAAACATGTCAAGTATAAGGTAACTTCAGTAATGGAATAAGCTGTCTTGTGAGGTTTGTGTAAATCTCTTTCTGTAGAAGTTTTGAAGAAAAGATTCAAGAGACATCTGCCAGTGGTATTTAATTATAGAATATCCCATCTTATAGAAAAGAGGTTTGGATGGAATGATCAACTGAATCCCTTCAGCTTTATTTCTATGTAACATGTATTTTATGCCACTTTGAAAAAAGCAACTTTTTTGTTAATTAAAGTTGAAAATGATTGTGTTTGGTTAGAATCCACCTCATTTATTTTAATCAAAAAGAACCATAGATTCTTTTTGAAAAAGAAGACAAGATTGTGTCTTCTTCCCATGCCCACTATAATCTTATCTGTAGAAGGATTCAGTTAAAGGACTTTCAATCATTCCTCCCATTAGCTTATGCACTTAAGCACATTTAATTCCAAACAAATTCTATTGTAGCTCATGTGGGACTTGCTCTCAAGTAAGGTGTGTTTGGAATCAGAGTGCCAATCTACTGTAGTTATTGTCTTGTTTTGAGCGAATGAATCAGGCTAAAATAAAACCTTCAACTAGATAGCATGGGTAGGCATCCATGTCTTTTTAAAAAAAATCACTGTTAACTCATATTTTAAAATGTATATGATTCCCCATCAATACAACCCTGAAAATTCTTGTACTTCTTTCACATGTGAGAAAATACCATGAATAACTTTAAAATGAATTAGTGTGTAAATTGGTGTTTATCATATTTTTCAAAAGTATAAGAAGCATAGTAAAAAATAATACCTACCATATCTTTCTTCCTCTTCTTTATGCAAAGTAATACAAATAAAGAGAGAATTCAATTGCCAATAAAAAATGAAAGTGTTATTATATAATGAATTTTCATTCTATTTTATGGTTATATTTGTTAGTCTTTACCTTGATTCAATTCGATAGTCCTCCTAAGAACGTCATAAATGGCCAACAGCCTTCTACAGAGTTTCTATTTTTTGTCTGCCCTGTTGAGTCAGAATCTGTTAATTTTTTTCATAATTATTATAATACTTTTTGTATCCAATCACACTCAATTGAGGACTCCAAATTGTGCTATAACTTGGTGCATTTTAGTTAATACATTTTGGATCAACTCTTGATGAAAAATGTGTATTCATCACTGGTATAACTTAACAGTATGGTTAATGGGTCATAATTTCAATTCTTCTTTGTAATATTGCTGGCATTATTTTGTATCATCATTTTTCAAAAGTTGGAGATGGGGTCTGAACAACCCATCCTACATAAAATTTAAATAGATATATAATATGACAAAACACAAATCTCTTACATTAATCCCTAATGAATTGTTGGGAACCACATACCAAATTGTTGGCCTGTCTTCTGTTAAGTCTTGACCTAGCAACTTTTCTCATTTTTTGTATAGGTAGTTGTAACTTCTTGCTTTACTTTCAATAACAGCTACTGAAAGTGTGATACAAGGTCCTTTACTGACAGTCTCTGCTAATAACCCAAAAGATATTAACAGTCTTTTGGACCAACTTGTTTTCAAAGGGTCTATGATATTCATTCATGGTGAAGTATCCTTCTCTGTTTTGGTATCTCTTCTGTTTTATCCAGAAACCTGAAACTTTTTATAACTGTTTTTAGTGTATCCCCCCTCTTATGTACTTCCTTAATAGGATAATAAAACCAGGCATCTAAGCTGGGCAAAGTGGAGGGGTGGGGTGGGGTGTTGGTAGGGAGAGAACAATTTCAAAGCATGCTGTCACAGTGTGAGTCGTTTAGATGCTGTTTTGTTAGTTCCATTCTGGTCCATTTTCCCTACAGTCTGTTGTAAAACTCCCACTAGAATTGATCAAAATGTTGCATGATTTATTTCATGAAAAATGAGTAAAAATGACTTTTGGATTTGAGATGCTTTGTTTGTGTTTTTTAGATTACAGCTTTAAAAATTAAGTACAATCCCTTTGCAAAAGCTTTTCTTGATGCAAAAGAAAGGTGAGAGCTGTTGGCTGTTTTCAGTTGCAATTGCAAAGCACAATTTTTTTCAACTATCTCGTCTTTTTGTCTAACGAAAGATGGTTTCTTTATGACAGAAGTGATCACAAAGACATGATGGATGAAGTAGGAGATGGTCAGCAGTCTGGGTATTCACAATGTATGTCTAAGCTCTCTTCTGAAAATTACTTTATAATATATCTGCAATATTAGTTCTGTTTTATTTCAATGCAGTTTTTGCTATTTATTCAGCGTACGTTACTATAATGCAAGGAAATTGCTGACTTGGAAATGTGCCTGTTTCTTACTAACAAAGCAAATTTAGTGTCCCTTTGGCTATAGGTTTTGCATTTTTCTGTTGTGTACAGTTGATTTAATAGCGGATACTGTATTTTTGAAGTTCTGCTTCAGAGATCCATGAGTGCAGTAAGGTGCATCACTCCTCTTACTGCTGAATCTGGAGGGGATTGGGGAATATGCCTTGAGATTTCCCCAAGGCACACACCAGGTGCCCCATGAAGGCAGAACTGCTGCATTATTCACAGATCCCTTATCTTATACATCAATTACCATTAAGTAATATATTTGTTGATAAGCACTTCCTTGATCAATATTAGAATTTGCATGTTTCACAACACCTTGTCCAGAAAGTAGACAGTGCTTTCAGTACAGTATAGTAAAATACGGTATTGTGAGTTTGTTTTGTTGCTGGCTCGCATGCGTTAAATTTTATTTGGTTCTATTTTGTTTTACATTTTATATAAACTGTCCTGACGTTTCTTTCTGAATAGAAAGATGACACATTTCCTAAAGAAGTATTGTGCTCAAAAGTTCACATGCAACTCTTCAGATTAGTCTTGTGTAGCTATGTAAATTCATCTGTTCGTTCCTTGGAGAAGGGGAAAAAACCATGTCCTTTTACAATCCCCTGTCTAAAAAACTGTTTTTCTAGGGAGTCAGACTATTCAAACTTCTATTTTGCAGCTTGCTCCAAGAAAAGTAACCCCCTCCCTTTGCCCTGGTTCACTGAATAATGGAATGGGGACATATCACTTCATACTCCATTTTTCAGCAAGCAGGGGGCCACTTTTCTCAGAGCGAGCTGCAAAATAGCAGTTCTGACTGATTGATTTATTTTTATTTTTTTGGTAATTGCTTGTATTTAACATGGTTTTTTGAATCAATGGAGGGGGGGTGTCCCAAAACCAAACGCCAGCAGATACCGAGGTCCCACCTCTTTCGCTGTTCTAGAACTACAGTTAAATTGTAAAGAGCTCATTGTTATCTTGGACAAACCATCCAACAATGTGTTGGTGTACTTAAATGTCTCCTTTTGTCACAGTAGGTGGCTGGTTGATTCCTGGAACGGGGACTTTGTGTCCTCCTTCCAATCCTCATCCGCAGTTTGGAGCTTCTTTGTCACTCTCCCCTGCACACAGTTGTGAAAGGTACTCATCGCTGAGGAATCACCGCCCTGCCCCTTACCCCAATCCGTACACTCACAGAACCAATTCTCCAAGTAAGTAGGTTTCATTGCCTTCTGTTTGATAACTTGCATGGGAAATTAACTAGTACAGTGTTCTTCCACCTTGGAGTTGGGACCCCAGTGGGGTTGCAAAGCCTCAGTTGTGGGGTTGCGACAACTTACAGGAATGAAAAAGATTGAAGACTTCTGGACTAGAGCATCACCAGGTAAAGAAGATTGTGTCCCAGTCCTGCTCAGGTTCTTAGCCATTGTGCTAAAACAGCTTTTCACTTGTGCCAGGATTCATGGTAACTTCTTCTGCTCTCTCTAATAGGAATATCTGGTTATAGTGAATAGTGCTTGGAGGGTGTAAAGGGGCAGGCTGGGGAGTGGGCAGGGAGTGGGTCCCAGGAGGGCAGCAGGTCCCCAGTCTCATACTTTATATATATATTTATTTATTTATATATTGAGGTCGTGGCACGAAAAAAGATTGAAGACCACTGAACTAGTAGATCAAATTCTCGGTATTGATGTGAATGTAGAGGATGGATCAAAATCTGATCTTGGTATGCTTGGTGTTGTGTTGATCGCCGACAGTAAAGAGCCAAAAGCAAAAACAGTTGCCTTATGAACAGGACAACATGAATGTGTTCAAAGATTAGATAACCTTTCCTAGGATGATCTGTACACACATAGCTGCCTAAAACGTTACCAAGATAGGAACAAACCTATCATTCCTCCTGTATATTCAGTCCCTGCGTATTCTAAAGCCTATGGGATGGTTGTGGCTCTCTTCCTGCCTCCCTTAAGGCAATGTCAAATACCCATTGTATGCAGTACTTTCCCACATTTTTATGGGAACATCTAAGATTTGCCCAAACCCATAAAAAGTGAGAGAATACATGTATCATTCTCTTTGATGCAGAGGTGCACAATGGACGTTGGAATCAGTTTTCTCTGCTTGTTGCAGCTAGCCAGCCACACTGCATGAGCCACCTGCACCTGAGATTTATTTACCAGGAGGGAGGAAGTGGGGCATGGAGCACAGAGAGAAAAATGTTAATAGAGAATGGGTTGAAAAAATAATTTAGTTAAAACTGAAACAAATGCTTTTCTGTAGTGATCATAGTGATGGGTCCTCTTCGTTAGATTGATTTGGGGTGTGTTCCCCGTCTAAAATGTAAAAAGCAAATATTTTGTACAAAAGCATTGCTTTCAAGGAGTAGGTTATGAATAAGTAAGATGGCTTTTTATTACTAGTTCTTGTTGACATAAGTAAACAGATGAATTCCTGTAGATGTATATTGGGTGGAATTCAACAAAAGAGAAAAACAATAAAACCCTGTCAAAAGCAATGAATTGGACTTAGGTTTTACGTTATTTCCTATGTTTGTTCCATGGATTTGAATGGGATTTTGTAATGACTAACTTCTGCAGGAATATTTCAGTGTCATAGCATTCACTCTGGTTGATACCACCTGTCCAAGCAGTATGTTAAAAGGAGATTTCATTTGCCCCTTGTAAATCACTTTTACATTATGCCTTGCTGTTGCTTAGAGGTCCTTTAGCTACTTAGAGGCACTGTAGGTACCTTGTTACAATCCAGTAAGCTTTTATTTTTCCTTGTTCTTTAGTTTTGTCTTTGTCAAGTCGGTTGCCTTAATCCAGCCAAGGGAATGTGCATAAGGAGCCAGGATTGTACTTGTGGATCCTCGCATCTGCCTATGTATAGGGCTACAAGGGAAATCTTAGTGGTGCATATGAAACACTGCTGCCCAGCTTGTGCACTTCAGAACAGGTAGTCAGTGTCAACAGAGATAGCACTGAGCTCGTTTGGGGTGGGGGCCTGAATTCAAGTATATCATCAGTGTGGAGGTATCCTTGCATGCAAGAACAGACATACAGTCAACTGTGCACAAGAACTGCTTTAGATCAGGATGTACGGCTGTAGCTTATATGTTGTTAATAAGGTTAACAACATTATTCTTGCTCTTATTGGTTCCTGAGCCTGAAACACAAAGCAAGATAATAGCTGCGGTTTGGCCAATGCATTCAAGTTGCTTTAGTGTGTGTGTTTGTTTTCAAGGTAGTATCACTTTTGCCTCTCTTAGGCTCAGGTAACTTGCATAAGGAAGGACTGACTTGCACTGCCTTGGTATGAAAGATGTGAATGTCTTTAACTGTATTTTGCTACTTGCCATCCAGCAAATGCTATGACACATGGTCTCCAGTCTTAGAAAGACTTGCATATTTTTATGGCAGAGTCCCAGGATGTGCTCACAAAATACTTGGGATGAGATGACTCAATGCAGCTCCAGACCAGTACTTCAAGCTATAACATTATGTTGACATACAGGCATATTATGTCAATTTTACAGACACATCCATCTATACCAGTCTGAAGAATAGATATTAGTTGTGGACATACAATTAAACTAGAACTGCCAGTTACTTGGCAGACCTGGATCGAGGCTGGGAAGGAGGGGGTAGGGTATCGATGGCAATGCCGTCACTGTTACTGCCCCTTCCTGGCCTCGATCTGCCCTCCTCATTCCATCCCTATCCCATTCTGCCCACCCATCTCCACCTCATCTTTATCCTCCTGGCTGACTTACTAATGCCTGGGGACATGAATGAATGAGGCAGAAAAGGGAAGGAATAGAGAAGAGATTGGGGTGGGGAGGAGGGTGGATTGATCCTGGGAAGGGGATGGCATTGACTTCAGTAGTGCTTCCGATATCCTATCCCCCTTCTTGGCCTCAGTCTGCCTTCTTGGGTCCACTCAGATTGTGCCAGGAGGTCTGAGTAGACCTATGTAGGCAGTGGAGGCTTACTCCTGGGTATGGGAAAAAAGTTCCTTTAATCGGAAAAGACCTCTGGGACTGTCCCCGCAACAGGATGCAGTGTATGCTCTAGTGCATTGATGGCAAACCTTTTGGGCTCAGTGTGTCAAAACTTTGGAAAATGCTTAACTTTGATGGTGTGTCAATCCCATTCCCAAACAAAAGAGAAACAGTTCTCTATGTTCATTTATTTAAACAAAAATACAGTCCAATCATATGTGGTGCTATGTATTCTATAACGGAACATCAAATAATTGCAAAAATGAAAAATGAGTACAGCAAACTCAGTTTTTGTCAGGTGTAGGTGAACCTTGTGGTGTGTCACCTTTGACACACGTGTCGTAGGTTCGCCATTACTGCTGTAGTGGTGCAGCTGCATCGGCCGGGTGAGGTTTTGATAGGATTCGGCTGTTAAGTGACTCTTGGCTGGGAGGCAAGAAATGGTGAACTGGATCCAAATGAGAGGATTAACGTCCCTTAGAATTTGGTTAACTTACGTTTTCTTTTCAGTTTGTTTTGCCTTTTAAATTGGACTTTGCTCAGGAACATGACTGAAATGTTAAGATGGTCACTCCTTGATCTTGGCATAGTGTGATGCCTCTGCCCTACAAAACTTGTGGCTGTTGTCAGCTTGGCCACAAAGCCGCATGGAACGCTTCTGCTTACTGGTGCTGCAGTCTTTTTTCGTGGAAAAAAAAGCTATACGTCAGAGCAAGGATGTTTTAAATGTATACCAGGCAAATCCAATAAAATGGATGCGCCACAGATCATTTGCAAGAACCACACTTCTGCTCTGAAAAAGAGGACTGCCTTCCTCATATAAGTATAATGCTTCATTCCTTACAGCGGCCTATGGTGACAATTCTTCAGCCTGCCTTTCTATGCTCCAATCCCATGACAACTGGTCCGGCTTAGGAGTCCCACCCCCAACAAGCATGTTGCCTATGAGTCACAGCACTGGGCCACCAACCAGCTCCAGGTAGGTTCTTTTCTGAGGGCAAGAAAACCTGTTCATTCAGTGGGGCTTGTGCAATACATCTTTATGGTGGATTGTGTCCTTTATTTGCAAGGACTGGATAGCTACTAGATAATGTAATAGCAGCATCAGCTCAGAAGGGTTTCAGTATAGGAGAGGTGTTTTTCCTTCAGTGGTCATCTCACCTGCAGGGTAGCCTGCATCCAGTGGCAAGGTCTCCTTGGCTCTGCACCTGCTATTGAATCGAGGAGTCATAAGAACATAAGAAGAGCCCGGCTGGATCAGGCCAAAGGCCCATCTAGTCCAGCTTCCTGTATCTCACAGCGGCCCACCAGGTGCCCCAGGGAGGCATGAGACAACAAGATGCTTGCATCCTGTTGCCACTCCCTTGCACCCGGTACCAGTAGTCCACCACCTTTGTAAGGAGGTTGCACAATCCATCATTGCCTATAGCCCTGTCAGGCTTCCTGGCCAGGAAAGGAGCACAGGATCTGGTGGCAGAGGTTGCTGCTGTCTCCACCCCACCCCCGGGGCCTATGCCCACCCCCACCCAGTTCCCGATTCCATCCCTCTCCTGCCCACTTGCATTCTGAAATCAGTGTTTCTTTCTTTCTCTTGCAGCCAGTATCCCAACTTGTGGTCTGTGAGCAACAGCACTATCTCACCTGTGTCTCAGTCAGGTGGAATGTCCAACGGGATAGGATCGCAGTTTTTGCGAGGCTCTACAACCCACTACCCTACTCTTCCTCATTCAGTCACCACCACTTCCTCAGGATCTCCTTTGTACGACAGTGGGACACCGGCAGATGTTGCTGACAATCAGTACGATACTTCAGTGCATGCTAGACTTGCATCCACATGGACTCCTGTCACAACCCCTTCTATGTAGATCAGAGACTTTCTAGTTACTCTCAGTTGGAAAACTGGATGGAAAACGTTGGTAGGGTGGGAAGAAAAGAATGAATTAAGTGAATGGTACAGTTCCTGCACTAGATGCTTTGTGCTCCTTTCAGTATTAAAGTGTGTTATTTGTGGCGCACTTTATGAAAGGGGAAGGCAACTAGTCTGGCAGTGCAGGCCATACTGGAAATACTTGCCATCCCATTTTTCTGAGTTACCTCTCAGCAGTGAAGGCTAGGAATGTTGCCAACTCTGTGTTATAACTGAGAAAGCAAATCTTCACTAACAGATCTGCTGCTCTATCTTAAACAAACCATATTTTCAGTTTCCAAACTTCACTGGGTGCCAAATTTACGAAAATGGGAGTTGGGAGGCTGATTTTACTTTTTGCCTCTAGGACATTTTGTAAAAGTGCCTTACTACACATTTGCGAACCTCATTCAGTACCTTATAAATGTGTGAACTGCTTATATTGCCAAGTATTGTTCTTGATGCGATCAGAAGAGTTAGCAGGGTTTTTTTTTCTATTTGTTTGATCTGTAATGGCTGCTTCACACTTATAAGCCATCACTGCAATCCTCAAGTGATGCTAGTTCACATATTTCTGTGTAATAGGCATCTTTTTCCAGCCTGGATATCGGCAGGCACATGATGATGAAGAATAATAATAATGCTACGCAAGCATTTGTATTGTGCTTTCTGAGTGTGCAAGTTGCTTCAATGTATTATGTGTTGTAATAATACATGTTCACATGCATTATGTGTTGTAACATATGTTGTAATCCTTACAACGTCCCTATCAGGTAAGTATAGATTATTATCCCTACATTATTGCTGAAGCTGGCTTATTGAAGACCACCAGGTAAACTCATAGCAGTTACAAGATTCAAATTGGGGAAGTCCTCATTTGTAACCCAGCCTCTTAGCTGCTATGCTTTACCAGCTATGAGTTAGCCGAGTAGTTTATCATAAATTTGTGATGGATGTTGCAGATAACAATTGCACCACATTGACAGTTTAACATGGAAAAGGGGAAAAAAGTGTCTTGCCAAAAATGGAACAGTTGTTTGAACTGACCCAAATGGAAGAGTTTTTTTTCCTTGTTTCAGTGACTTTGATCAAATCAGTCTTAAAGGGTGATAGTTGGAAAAATCTGTGCACTAATAAAATAGATGTGCCTTGAGCAATTTTCTTCAGATCTATGCATGACGTTTATTAGTAAGCATATTGCCTTGTGACTACGTAGAAATGACAATCAAAAAGAGCTCTTTCCTGCATCACAAATGCAGTGCTCAGAATTCTACAAATAAGTTATTGTTTCCCAAAGTGCCTCAGTGTATAGAAAGTTTTGTTCCTTTAGGGTTGGTTCGTATGCAATGATTTGCTGTACTGATAACTGGTTTGCCACATTTATGCATTGTATATTTTCAGTGAGGAGTCACAGGTAGTTGTGACTTCCTATTATGTATACAGATGGTGGAATTAGCTATGCATGCACTATCACGTATGATAGTGTACATGATACCTATGTAATAAGTTAATGCATTAGTGTATGTGTCTGAAGCTGCTCTTAATAAGCAGTTTACAGATTTTCAGGTATGATTTGAATAGGCTTGAAATCAGCCCTACGTAAAAAAGTGCACATTTAAACGTTTTTTCTAATTTATTTTATTTCAGTATTGTCCTTCAATGAGATATATTTATTTGTTAGGATGTACTTTTGTATATGTGTACATGCTCTGTGTTTACTGTATATTTTAAGACAATCACTTGGGGGACATGTCTCTTAATACATGGAATTGCCTTCGTATGTCAGAAGATTGAGTCCTCTTAAGGCCAGGAAGATAATTCTTGTTGTCCTGGATTTTAATTCAACAGCCTCATTTGCATGACCAGCCTTCGCATCCCCACAAGTTCTGGGGGCATATTCCATTGCAGGCGTAGGTGCTTGTGGTGCACCTTAAACTGTATTGTTTATAAACCATCAGCAACAAGACACAGCTGCCGAATTAAGTGGCCATTTATGACATCTCTCTTGTCAATACTGTAAATAAGCGCTCTTGCTTTATTTACAAGCAATTTACAAGCTGAATCATGTAAATTAAGTATGTACATTATTTAGTGGTCTCTACTGTGTGTTACTAAATGTTTGTGTTTAATTGTGTGTTTAGTCATTTCAGATGTATTCAGTTAAACTGTGAAACAAGGTAGTAAAATTTCTTTAATAAAACAAATGCTTATTTGCCAAGTCATGAAAATATTTTATTTTATCACTAATATCATACTACCTTATAGCAGTGGTATTCAAACTTTTTAGACCGGGACTCACTCTTTAGAATGGCACTCAAGTTGGGACCCACCATAAGTGATGTCATTAACCTGGAAGTGATGTCGTGGCAGGAAGTGACATCATCAAGCAGGAAGTGCTATCATAATAAAATGACACTCCTGAAATGAAAATTGGCATTATTGGACTGCAGCAATTGTACAACCATGAAACATCCCTGAGAGAAAGCAAGATTAGGACAAAATATGATGTAAAAGCACTGAACAACAACAAACTATTCAAACTGTTAACATGCACAAAAGGGATATAACAAGAATAAGGTCTGCAGTTTCCAAGATGGCTGCTCCCAGCTTTCTGCAACCCACCTGACATCAGGTTGCAACCCACCAAGTGGGTCCCGACCTACAGTTTGAATAACACTGCCTTATAGCAGAGGAACTGCCGGACTGAAGTAATTGGATGAGTCATTCAATCCTTCTACAAAAGCCCGTGATAATCTCTTTCCTCCCCCACTCCTTACCCAGTTTTTCCCCCTCCACACCCACCACTGCTACAGCTTGCAGCAGCATGTGCAAAATGACCATCAATGGAGTGCTGTGTGCAATGTTGACACCCATTTTGTAACAGTGGAAGTGCCTTCCTCTGTTGCAACATGCTCTGCCCAGAAGCCCAATGCTCTATGCAGTGGTCTCCAAACTGGAGACCACTGTGCATCTGGAAAGGTTTCCCCAGTGCAAACAGAGTGTTCTGTTCCATTGGGAGCCTTCTTCACTCACCACCGCTCACCCCAAAACTGAGCCGCAGCCAGCTGTTTCCAGGTTCTGTCGCCCCAGCATGCCACGCACCCAGATTTCCAGGCAGACATGGCTGCTCAGGGTGCAGTTTGAGGGCAAGTGGCAGCAAAGTAAGAAGGCTCCCCTGTGGAATGGATCCATTTACTTCAGTGTCTATAAATGCACATATGAAAGGATAGCAAATATTTGAATCTACATGAATGGAAGTCTGCCTTTTGGAAATAATTAGGAGGAGCAGTCCTTTGTAGGAAGCACATCTTTTGGGAAATGACCCTAAGTAGGTACTTTAGAATCTTGAACGCCAAGGACTCCCTTCACTAATCTTGTATAGGGGAGGTGGAGGCAGTGATGTCATTCAGGGGGAACGGACCAGAACGGGCGTTCCGGATCCTAATGGGCTCCGTGGCTGGTTCTGGGTTCCTGACAAGTGCCAATCAAAAGTGAGTTCCTGTTCCTAAATCATTTGAATGACACCACTGGGTGGAGGGATTCCTGTGGACCAGATTTGCTGAGACATCATAGCCCAATTTATGTTGTCCTTTCCTCCAAATCTCACTTCCATTGCTGCCACAGCATTCAGCACCCAGATAATCGGGCATAATTCTAGTGTTCTCTCCTTGCACCTTGCATCAGTATAAATATCACGTATGCTGTAATGCAGAGTATGTGACTGAGGGCGCAATCCAATGCCCTCCGTTCGGCCGATACTAGCAGCAGCGTTGGCCCAAGGGGGCCGGCTGAAAGCCGTGCTGCCGCAACTCTGGCACCAGCCGAGTTCAGCTAGCGCAAGAGTGGTTCTGGATGGGGGAAGGGTGGGAGGGAGGGAGGAATTGGGTGTGCTGGGAGGTGTGCTGGCCTGGGTGGGGAGTGCCGTTAGGCAGCATTCCAGCTCCCGTCCCCAGGCCATGGGGCCCCAATTTGGGCTGTGTGGCTTGCTCGGAGCTGCACCTACTAAACAGCGAATGTGCCCTTGCCCCAGGGAGGCTCCAGCGAGCTCCTAACTTGCGCTGGATACGGCGCAGGCCAGCCGACTTTGCTGTTCCAGCACAAGTTAGGATTGTGCCCTTAGGCTAAGAAGTGTTCATCCCCAGTCATTCCTCCCATTTTGTTTGAATATAAACCCTGCTTGAATTAGGGTGTATTAATAACCAATGTTAAAAGCTATTCAAGAACAATTTTTTAAAAATGTATACATATTGTACTGGCCAAAAGTTTTGAGAATGACACAAAGATTAATTCTCACATAGTCTGCTGCTCCAGTGTTGGAAGATCTTCATGCAGATATTACGATGGTATACTGAAGTATAAGCACAAGCATTTGCATAAGTGTCAAAGGCTTTTATTGACGTTTACATTAAGTTTGGGCAAAGAGTCAATATTTGCAGTGTTGACCCTTCTTTTTCCAAGACCTCTGCAGTTTGCCCTGGCATGCTGTCAATCAACTTCTGGGCCACATCCTGACTGATGGCAGCCCATTCTTGCAGAATCAGTGCTTGGAGTTTGTCAGTTTGTGGGCTTTTGTTTGTTCACCCACCTCTTGAGGATTGACCACAAGTTCTCAATGGGATTAAGGTCTGGGGAATTTCCCAGACATGAACTCAAAATTTTGATGTTTTGGTCCACAAGCCACTTCGTTATCACTTTTGCCTTATGGCAAGGTGCGCCATCATGCTGGAAAAGGTATTGTTCGTCACCAAACTGTTCCTGGATGGTTGGGAGAAGGTGCTCTTGGAGGATGTTGTTGTACCATTCTTTATTCATAGCTGTGTTCCTAGGCCAAATTGTGAGTGAGCCCCCTCCCTTGGCTGAGAAGGAACCCTACACATGAATGGTCTCAGGATGCTTTACTGTTGGCATGACACAGGACCGATGGTAGCGCTCACCTTTTCTTCTACGGACAAGGTTTGTTCCGGATGCCTCAAACAATCGGAAAGAGGATTCTTCAGAGAAAATGACTCTACCCCAGTCCTCAGCAGTCCGATCCCTGTACCTTTTGCAGAATGCCAGTCTGTCCCTGATGTTTTTGCTGGAGAGAAGTGGCTTCTTTGCTGCCCTTCTTGACAACAGGCCCTCCTCCACAAGCCTTCACCTCACTCTGTGTGCAGATGCACTCACACCTGCCTGCTGCCATTCCTGAGCAAGCTCTGCACTGGCGGTGCCCCGATCTCGCCACTGAATCACCTTTAGGAGACGGTCCTGGCGCTTGCTGGACTTTCTTGGGCGCCCTGACACTTTCTTCACAACAATTGAACCTCTCTCCTTGAAGTTCCTGATGATCCGATAAATGGTTGATGTAGGTGCAATCTTAGTAGCAGCAATATCCTTACCTGTGAATCCCTTTTTGTGCAAAGCAATGATGGCTGCACGTGTTTCCTTGCAGGTGACCATGGTGAACAGAGGAAGAACAATGACGTCACACACCACCCTCCTTTTAAAGCTTCCAGTCTGTTATTCTAACTCAGTCAGCATGACGGAGTGGTCTCCAGCCTTGTCCTGGTCAACACTGACACCTGTGTTAACGAGGGAATCACTGACATGATGTCAGCTGCTCCTGTTGTGGCAGGGCTGAAATGCAGTGGGAATGTTTTTTAGGGATTCATTTCATTTTCATGGCAAAGAGGGACTTTGCAATTAATTGCAATTGATCTGATCACTCTTCATAACGTCCTGGAGTATATGCACATTGCCATCTTCCACACTGGAGCAGCAGACCTTGTGTGAATTAATCTTTGTGTCATTCTCAAAACTTTTGGCCAGGACTGTATATGTATGCAATTTTTAAAAAAATGTATACATACAGTATACGTACAAGAAAATTTGCAACTAAATCCAGCATTTTTCTATACACCCCTACCTGCTCATCCTTCTGTTTATCCAGAGAATTTTCATTTTCCCCCTCTTAACGTAACCAACTCTTGGTCAGAGGGAACAGGGAAACAGACTCTGACTGTTATGGGTGTTCAGGGCTTCTTGAACTATTGACAGCGTTGTTTGCTGAAGTAGGAGCTCAGAAGACCTCTGAGGTCATATCTGACTAGTTCAGCAAATACCTGAAGAAGAAGCGTGTTCCTCCCCCCGCCCCGACTTTGTTTTGACTCATGGAGAGGGAATGTTCTCATAGCTAGCCGAGGTCCATCACTATGCCTTGGCCCTACCCATTTCCCGCCTTATTAATAATTCCTCCTTATTTATTTTCCCTCTCCAAACAGTGAGAACCTCTCTCATTAATATGTTTGGAGAGGGAAAATAAAATAACCAGCATGCTGCTAAATAGGGTTGCCAAGAATTCATCCTGGATAGGGGGCCAATATCTTTATGTGGGGAGTAGGGCCAAGGAGGGTGATCATTGGTTGTAGCTTTGTGCTTGTTTCATAGTGAGTTTCTCCACTGAAAACTTTGCAGCCATTCTATTCCAACCTGGGAATGAGAGTATACGTGTGTGTGTGTGTGTCTGTGTGTTAAAATGCTGCAGAATGCTACTGCCTGAGTCTTCTCACGACATTAGTACCCCACTCCAAGGCCTTGATGATAGGATACATGTGCCCTGCATTCCATGGCTCAGTAGGTGGCTTGTGGGGGTGCTGCCTAGGCACTTAGGTCTGTCCAGTCAGAGGTATTGTTTGAACTGGCCCCCGGGCTGGTGTGCTTCTGAGGTGATGACTTTGAAGGAGTTGTTGTGTTCTACATGTTTTCTCCCATGGGGTGAACAACTTCCTGGGGCAATTTAGATTGGGGAAATGTCTAGAGAAAGAGGCTAAATCTCTGGTGCCATACGTCTGATCTGATTTTGGATCCCCTGCAATTGATTTGAACAAGGAACAAACCCAGGAAATTCAGTCCCACCAGATCTCCCAGCCAGTGGGATTTCTACAGGGAGGGCAAAGCACTAAGTCTTGCAAGAAGCCTGACCTTGCAGTGGAAATCACTCCTCTCCTGCACTGTTCTAGCCAATCCTCACAGGGAACAGCAACATCTTGGCGTTGCTTACTGGCTACAGCAGCAAGGGAGAGGAGGGATTGACATGACAGGGTAAGGCTCCTTGCAAAACTTAGAGCTCTGCCCTCCCTGTTGAGACGCCTCTGCTCCCAGCATCTTGTCTAGTTTGTCCTCCACCTTTCTTCCTTAAATCCTAGTTAATGCATAATCAAAAAGCTACCTGAAGTGTTTCTAAGCTGCAGTGGGGCTGAGCATTGTATTAGGGTCAGGGTGGAAGCAAATCATCAGAACATTGTCATTTATTTAAAACGCCGAACTACGCTGAGCTATTGATGGAATGCAGCATACACATACACTGTAATTCAGAATTCAAAAGGTATATATGTAATCCAGGGCAAAATCCTAATCAACTTTCCAGCTCCTGGGTTAGGACAATGCAGCTCCAAGGTGAGGGAACAAACATTCCCTTACTTTGAGGAGACCTCTGTGACTACTATTCCACTGCGGGATGCAGCACGTGCCCCATTGGCACAGCTAGGTCAGTGCTGGAAAGTTGGTTAGGATTGCACCCTCAGAAGCAAGGAGTATTGTATAGTGCAGTGGTGTTTAGCATCAGAAACCACCTAAAAAAAGTTTCACTTTACCAACCGTTCAAGCCTCTGTGGTTATATTGGTGATAGGCAGCAGTGCTCTCCCTGCCCCCAAGTAGCCTAATCTACCTTGCCAGTTTCACAAAACAATTTGATTTTGTGAAAACCACTGATGGGCCACAGGCCTACAGTCTGAGAACCACTGGTCTTGTGACAATAATGTATAAGGCCCAATCCTAACCAACCTTCCAGTGCTGGTGCAGCCACAATTCAGCCCTGAGGAAAGGGAAAAAAATGTTTCCTTACCTGGAGGAGATTTATATGACTGCCCGCACTACTGCAGGATGCAATGCATGCCTTGTTGGCAAGTCAGCAACTGTGCTGGAAAGTTGGATAGGATTTTGCCCCTTCTGTTGTTGTTCAGTCGCTAAGTCATGTCCGACTCTTTGCGACCCCATGGACCACAGCACGCCAGGCCTCCCTGTCCTCCACTAGCTTCCGGAATTCGCCCAATTTCATATTCATTACTTCGGTGACACTATCTAATCATCTCATCCTCTGCTGCCCCCTTCTTCTTTTGACTTCAATCTTTCCCAGCATGAGGGACTTTTCTAGAGTCCTCTCTTCTCATGAGGTGGCCAAAGTATTTGAGCTTCAGCTTCAGGATTTGTCCTTCCAGGGAGCAATCAGGCTTGACTTCCTGTAGGATTGCCCGATTGGATCTCCTTGCTGACTAGAGGACTCTTGAGTCTTCTCCAATTAGCCCTTTCTAGAAAAATAGAACAGGGCTGCTTCTGTGGGTTGGCAGCCTTTCCAGCCATCAGCCCCTGAGTCCTATCTGCAGCTCCAGGGAAGAGCCAGGAATCTTGACTGCGTTATCAACTGGTAGGGAGCAGGTGGCTCTGGCATACGTACTTCCATGTAGCAGCCCTATTATAACTGCGCCTTTAGGTGCATGTAATTGCCAACCTGCTTTGTGAGCCAAATAACAATAACTTTGGTTGCCTCTCCAATTCTCTGCCAGTCCATCCCACCAGCTATTATCATGATCAAGCCCGGGACTGTGACAGAATTCTGGCACTTGAACCCGCCAATGAGGACAAAGTTGCAGTGTTTTGAGCTTCGGGGTCCAGCTTTGCTGCAGCTGATCACGCAAAGGCAAATGACCAAAATAGAATCTAAGCAAAGGAAGGCAATCTAAACAGATGCTGCAAGAAGTCTGGCCTGAGCAAATGGACACTGATGGTCTGACTTCCCTTTTCTATGTATTTTTCCTTATGAGCAAATTCTTCCAGCATAGGTGAGGAATGGCATTCATCTTGTCACCGCCTGCCTCTGGGAACACAAACTCCTGGAGAATGCCAGCAAGTGCCTGATCCTTTTCGGTTTTTGGCTGTCAGAAAACAGTTGCAATTAAGCACCCTTAGAAAAATGGCCTGTCAGAAGATTCAATGGATGCTTGTCTGAGGCTAGCCCAAATCTTTTGAAAAGTCATGAGTTCAGTTTCAAGAGTTGTGAACCAGCTATGAAAAGCAAACCAGCAGGTCCATCCAAATGAACAGAATAATTCATCATGGGCCACTTGTCAAATAGTTACAACTACTGGTATTTCAAAACATTACTCAAACTCATCAAAGAGCAAAGTAACCGTACACAGACATAAACCATTCCCTGACCACTTTCACCTTCCCAAAGTCCTGGTGGAACAAATGTGTTTAAAATGTCTTTTTAAAAAATTAAGGGGGATGCACACATCACAAGCCCTGTGAAGCAGGTCTGTCACTGAGCAGGTTTTGCTTTGCATGCAAGCAAATCAAGTCTCAGTTAGTTATAACACATGGAGCAGAAACGTCCCTGAAGACATCAATAGGCGGATCATACTGATGGCCCAAGCCATAAAGAGCTTTGGAAGTAATGTTCAGCATTTTGAACTGGACACAGAAAGAGGTGAGAAACCAGTGTACTTGCCTGCAAGAGGGGAGGGATGTGCTCCCCCTCCCTATGGCCCCCATAAGAAATATGACACAGCATATGTAGTTTCAGCTTTCAAATACTTTAAAGAGTAGCCCCATATAAAGCATATTAATAAACATATTGCATAGGTTCAGGGCATTGTGGGAAGGGGACACCATGCTTTCCCTCCAATGATACCATATTTGGGTGTTGTTGGGTAAAAATGGCGGCTTCCTAGAGGCAGCAATTGGGGGGGGGATAATGATTATTCCCCCTTTTAGGAAACTTTACAGTAGCAGACATTTTTTTTAAGGTTGCTACTCTGTCATGCTACAAAGTAAGTCTCCCCAGCCTCTTCCTAAAATAAATGGAGCATTAAATGGCTGGCAGATGTGGCATTCAATTGGGCCCCAAAGGGTCCAATCCTATCCAACTTTCCAACACTGATGCACCCATACCAACAAGGCATGTGTTGCATTCGGGGGGGGGGCTAATGGGACGGGGAGGAGGGCAGATCAAGACTTGCAAGGGTGCAGGTTCAACACTGTTTCTGGCCTTGATCCCCTAAACCAGTTCCATGCAGACATGTACCAGCTATAGCACTTGCACAGGTCCCACTAGACCCGACAACCCATCATGGACTTATCCCGGGGCAAATGTTTCCTTACACTGAGGAGGCCCCTATTTTTTATTTATTTTGAAGAATGTATATCCCGCCTTTCCCATGCCAAAGCAAATGCCCAAGGCGGCTTATATGGGCAGGCTAGTCTAAACCACCATTTTTCAATGCAGTTTTTACAAATATACAGTATTCTGTGATTCACCGAATCCTCAGTCCCAGATGTAGCCTTCACAGTGTGGTTCTCTCCTCTGGCTGTGTGATAGCGAGCTTCAAGTGATCATAAGTCCCACCTGGACAGGTCCTCAAGGTTGGATTCCGTTCTTTTGCTGGCTGGCCTTCACACAACATTCCTGCCTACAGCTCCACAGTGCCTCCGTTCTGCCACAACAGGTCCTGCAGCTTGTCACAGCCTGGCATTCTGTCTCCCATCCAAAATAGACCACAGATTCTTCTGCTTAGCTTCAGGCAGTACCAGCAGCTCAACCATCCGTCCACACCTCCTACTCCTAGAGGCCAAAACTTTCCCACAAGATATAGAGGGTGCCACATGAGCATTGCTACATCACTACACGGTGAGTTAGGGCCTGATCCTATGCCAGGGCAGTGCTGGCAGCCTGCATGCTACCCTGACAATGGACATCACAGACATTACATGATGGAGGAGTGGTCTGGTGATGCTGAAGAGTGCCTGAAGATAACAAGCTAAGTGTCTTGGATGTGGAGGAGTGTCAAGGAGGGGTCTTGGATGAATCTTGGATGGGAGACCAGAATGCTGGCAAAAACCGGTTGTGAGAGGACAGAATCTGGAGGTGTTGCTGTTGCTGTGGCCTCACAGTAAGAGAGCGATGGGTTCAGAATGATAAGTCGCCACAGGAATATGGGGGAGTGAGCCAGCTGCTAACGAAGGAAGTTTAACAGCTTGACCTGGTCTCTAACTGCTCCTGCTGGAAGATATAACCCAGCAAGAATGGATGACCACGCTATGAAGGGCTCCACGTGGAGGGAAGGGAGTCCAGATTGTTTCTCCATCAGCAGGGAGCAAAGCTTGGGCACAAAGAGGGATCACATAGGATTAAGTTGTAGCTTTCTTTAGAACGAGTACTCGTAGATCAACTATGTATTGTAAAAAAAAAGCACACTGGTTGAAAAGGGCTGCTGCATCACAACTTTTTTGGAATCTCTCCATAAAAATTTGTACTTTGCATTGTTCATGTTTCAAAAACCTGCTGTCTAGATTAATTATGAAGAATGAAATGCAGTAGAAGAGTTTCACATGGAAAAGATGCTAACTACAACCCCTGATATCGCCAGGTAGGGTAGGGAACACTTGCCTGTCTGAAACCTTGGAAGTGCCAATAATACTGAGCTAGAGAGATAACTGGTCTGTCTGACTTCGTTTAAAGCAGCTTCAGATGAACTTTAGCTCTTGGTAACGTTGCTCAGCGCTAGACCTCAAGCGAGGTATCTCACATTTGTGCTTGATTTACTGGTCTGGGTGCTCCACCTTGTGGATGTCACATTTCATTTCATGAAAGCTTGCAAAAAGGTAGCAGGGAAGTCTGCAAATGCCTGCTTACCTATTCGAAGTGTATGGTGGTATGCATTGATGCAGCTAGCTGAAAATGGAGTCATGTGCAACAACAACTAGTGTTTCTGGATAGGGATGTGCAGACCCAACCGCATCAAAAGATGCATCCAGCCAATTCAAGGGGGCCCAGATGAGTACTGAAATCTGGGTGTGGATACAGAAGCAAATGCACAAGTGCTGCTTCATTAATGGCACATGAGAAGCTTCCTTCTGCAAACAGAACACCCTTGCAAAATAGGAAATTTTTTTTGCAATTTTAATATCTGTTGTCCCTCCTAATGGTGATGTGTCGGAGTCTGACTTTGAGCTAGAATGATCTTCCCAGAATCCTGGAAGGACTTGTGGTGCAAAATTCACCAGACTTGAAGAGGTTCTTCTTTCCAAAGACATTTCTGAAGAGATCAGGCTCGCAACTGGGAAGGTCAGCTCACCGCTGTCTAAAATGAGCCTGGCATCCCTGAGCTAAAGGTTAGGTCCTGCCAGATCTGGCACTCTGATTCTGATTCTGGACCTTTATTGGCATATTGCCAGATCTGGCTTTGGGTTCTGTGAGGCACAGCCCAAGTAGCACAGGACAATCTACAAATACAGGCCTATCAACCTCGCTGTGAATCTTGCCCCCGCACTGAAATATTTCTGCTCCCTGTTTTGTATTTAGGCACAGTGAATTAATCGTGAGCTGCCCCTTAAATACAGGCCAGTGCCCCAATGTCCACATCCTCTCATCCTTTTGGAGAAACCTCCTGCTGGAGGCCTGCATTTGGACTCCTGCCAAGGAACTGTAAATATTAGTAGTAAAAACAAATTGGTTAAATTGCCAACAGTTACGAAGCCTGAATTCAGCAATCACAATTCAACAGACACTTAGCATTTATATAGCCCTTTTTGGGTATTACATAAGTATCTCTTTTGTTATAAAGAGGTAGGTTAGTTTTATTAACTTACAGACAGGGGAATGAAGGCTGAGAAAAAGTGGCTTTCCTAAGGTCATGTGGTGAATTCAGTAGCATCCCTAGAGGGGAGCAGGGTGGGGCACTAGATTTTGCAAGGTGCCTTCCCTTGCTGTGTAAAGCACTCCTTTTTCTTCAAAATCATAGCCGTTCCAGGCTGTGTATGCAACACAGAGGTGTCTCCTCCTCTATAGCATCCACTATACAGAATGGCTATGGTGGTGAGGGAGAGGAGAGGTTTACACAGCAAGGGAAGGCGCCTTGCAAAAGCTAGCACCCTGCCCCTCCTCTAGGGACACTACTGAGTGAATTCACGGCAGAGGTGGCTTTTGTTCTAGAAACTTTGTATTTCACAATTCAGTCCTACAGCCCAATCCTATCCAGCACAGGAGCAGCAGCGCTAAACAACCACTGCTGCATCCTGTGCTGGAATTGAACAGGCTGGATGTCTCCTTGAAGGAAGAGCACGGTTGTCCCCCTTACCTGAGTAAAGCCACAGCCTGCTCAATGGGGCTTCTCAAGTCTCCCACAAGCTATTTCACTGATGCAGACTCGAGAAGCCTCATGTTGCGCTTTTGAGCTTGACACGGGGGATAGGATTTGGTGGAGGAGGCTTCCATTGGTCCCACCCCCTCTCTGGCCCTCTTGCCACTCTCCCCACATCCCCGCACTACTTGGTGCTTACATGCTCTCTGCTGGCAGCCAGGAGTCCTACCATGGCATCAGTGGGGCAGCACGGACCTTCCCGCCAGCACCACTTGCTCTCTGGGTGGTGCAAATGAATCTTACGCATGTTTGTGACACCCAGTGCCAACTTGGATTGCGCTGCCTGTCAAGAATCCTACTTCAAGGTGCTTTAGCGAATATGGTGGCAACAGTTGGGCTTCTGAGCAGTACCCTCCAGCTAATAGGAAAATGAGTATTTTACAGCTAATAAGCTTTTACTTAACTATGAGAAATCCAAAATTCTTGTGTTCGCTAGGACATGGAAGCCAAGAAAATGGAGGCTCAACAATGTGGAGTTAGAGCAAGTAAAATCATTCAAATATCTTGGTTTTCATTTTACATACAACTTGTCCTGGACGGCACAACGCAATTACGTGCGTACGGCCGCTTTTTCGTCTGCTCAGGCCATTTGTAATTTCTTTTTCAGCAAAGGTGGTTCATTCATCCCAGCGGCAATTAAAGTTTTCTCAGCTAAATGTATCGCTATTATACTGTATGGTATCCCATTGTGGATTCGAGATCTCAATCACTTAATTGAACAAGTGCAGGCATCCTTTTTGAGAAAGATACTGGGTCTGCCGCGTTGTGTCCCGTATGCAGTGCTATGTTTAGAATCTGGACTACGAATGATTGAAACTGTGGCTTGGATCCGCGTGACAAAGCTTTGGCTTTCAGTTTTTTACTCACAGGCTGACGACGACCTGACTCAGTGTATGATTTTGGATACTTACTTTTCCGCGGAGCCCTGGACTTCTAAACTTGTTGAATTGGGGTTTGATTCAGATCTACTCGGCTCGGTCTCACAGTCCGAAGCCTTTAGATTGATTAAGGGGAAATTATTAGAAGCGCATGACCAAAAATTACTGAAGATGGCCAACACTCGCTGCTCGCCCCTTTTTCTTCAATTACGAATGAATATTGGCCAAATACCACCTTATTTGTATATTCTGGACATCCCTGTAAGACGTAGGGCCATGACGTTGGCCCGTTGTAATGTTCTACCTTCTGAAGTCCTGTGGGGTCGGTTTAAAGGGGTACCCTATATTGAAAGACTCTGCCCTTGCCAACAGGATAGTATTGAAACTCTAGTGCATTTACTCTTTCACTGCCCTTTACACTTAAAGAGCAGAGAGTTATTTTTCCAAGCTCTTATGTACAAGTTAAATCTGGACAGAGAAGAGGTGACCTTAAATTTTTTATTTGATTCTGAGGATCTTGTTGTGGTTAATCAACTGGCTCTCTTTCTGGTGCGTATTATTAACACTAACAATCACCGTATTGCTGGCTCTCTTGAATAGGTGATATAGCTAAACGGAACTTGATATGGTTATTGGTAATTATATCATTTATTTTATGTTTTTATATTATTGTATGCCAAATAAAGGTATGAATATGAATATGAATATGAATAGGAAAATTCATAAGGCACAAGGATATCTAGTACTGTGCTCTAGTCAAGTTGTCGTTCTGGCCCTATGGGTAGGTTTGCTTAGCCTGAATGTCCTTCCTATTGTGGGCTTTGGAAAAGTAATGTGTATAGTTATTCTCATTTTTAAGGAAATATGGTACATGGGGAAAATCAATACTTCATTACAAATGCATTACATTTTAAAAACAGTGAAAAAAGTCTTATATTAGTTTCTTGGTCACACTTCTAATAATATTGTTTCCTTCAAAGCAGTATTTTCCCTTTATATTGCATTTCACCAAACAAACCTGTAGGTGGCCAATTTCATTGAGCTGAAATACATACAGGCTGTGATCTGTCCCCCTTTTCAGGAGTTATTTCTAGCTGCAGATTAGGAGGTCACCCAGAAATCTCAAATTGTGATAATTCATTACCCACAGGCAAGATCTGGCCACGGATGAGCAAATACCGTATCATGCAGAAGCTGAAAATAGTGTTCCACTCTTTTTCTACAGTACATTTGTTTATAGTAAAAAGGGCTCAAGGCATAATAAAAACAATGCTCAGCTCTTTAAAAGGATTGGTAAGAGGAACATTAGCATGGAAACACTCCAGTGAGGAGTGAAAACAGGTTTAGTTTTCACGGGCAGATTGTCTCTGCCACATGCGCAGGAGTGGGGAAATCCCCAAGTCAGGAGTGTGACAAAAATGGTGGAGGCCAAGTGACCAGACAGCTGCAAGTTTATTTTGGGTTAACAAAAAGAGCGGGGGGGGGCCTGCCCTCATCCCCCTCCTCATCCCCACGTCACCATCAGTTGGTGGTTGCTTCTGCATCCCAATGTCAGGCGGATGCCCTCCTCCCTGGGTTCAGCCCTGGAACTGTCCGCCAGGGGTATTGAGAAGTGCCCAAACCACTTGCTGGTGTACAGTCTCCCTGGGGCAGGATGCAAAGACTTCCAAGGGCATCCCCCAGCTTGCCCTTCATTAGGAAGCAATTCTGATTGATAGCCTTCACCCACTCCTCCAGCAAGGGAGCTAGGTGTGGGTGCTGACTTCTCCCCCCTTTCTTATTGCCACCCTCCTCATTCCCCCCCCCTCCTGCCACTCCAGAGATTTTTCCAGTGTCCCCCTTCCCTGCCAATTTCTTCCCATGCCATGGATTTTAAGCCGCCTTTGGGCATTTGCTTTGGCATGTGAAAGGTGGGAAATTAATTCTTCAAATAAATAAATAATGGTGTCATGTCATACATTTTGTTTCTCTACATGTTACTGACAGCGCAATCCTAACCTGGAGTGAGGCTGGCACAGTTAGGCCTACAGAGTTTGGCCGGCACAAGGGTCACTGTAAAGTGCGTTTGGACCACTCTCGGAGGATGGTGCACGCCTGTGAGCTGGCCTCTCTGATTCCTTTATGGTGTCTCTTGTGCCTGCCAACCTTTGCTGGCCTAACTATGCTGGCCTCACTCCAGGTTAGGACTGCAGTGAAAGAGAAGACATGCAGAACTTCTGCTTTCTGTGGTTGCCTCATAATTGGACTGTGGTAGCCAGTCCAAGAATTGGATTGCCCAGTTCTGTCATCAGAATGGAACTGAGCACCATAGGATGGAGCAGTGGTTACTAACTCACAGGTTAGGTGTGTCATTTCAATTTCGCACAGGGCAGTTGTCTCTCCTCCCTGTACTTTAGGCATTCTCTAATTGCACCCATATTTCTGGTCATTATAAGGTTGAAAAATGAACTCCAACAAATGCTCTTCAGTAGTGCTCCTTTTTGGTATGCAGTCGTGCATATATCTCAAAGTAGGCATTTGATTCTTGCTATGGATCTTGTCCTCCCATCTCTGTTAACGTTTGAATGACTTTGTGAACAAATGCGACGTTATCATGGGAAGTTTTTTATGTTGTGCGCGCTGTGGGCTTGCATCCAGTGATAACCATTTTCCATGTTAGTTTATGGCTGTTGGATTGCATTTCAAAGCACACTTTCATGCCCTTACCATCATAATAATGAATGTTGTACATGGCATGTTTGCCCATGGTTTCTAATTTATGGAGCGCTTTGGCTTTGTTGTGTGGCAGCAAGAGTAATCTATCGGATGCAAATGGGGATCATAAGAGGAATACCAATTCCTCCTTTCCAATGCATCCATTCAAGTCTGGATGGGTTTTGCAAAGATTGATTCATCTTTGCAAAAAACCTCTTCTTCTTGTATGGTGATTTGGTTCTACTTAAGTGATCATGGACGAGATTTTCCAGCACTTGCTATTCAATGATACAGCAGAATCTCATTTGCTGCTTTGCAGGCATTACTGCTTTGGTCAGCAAGTCGTGTAGGACTTTTCAGTGTCAATAAATGGGTTTCCATTTGCAAACATTCTATCCTTCATTTTTGCAGCTCTGCTCTCTGTGATATTGCAATGCCTGGTTCCTGGAGGGGCTGACGCCGACCTAGTATATGCTTCCAAATTGCTTAATTATGGTTCAGTCGTCAAGATCCTGTCAAAGGTTTTATCCTTCTGTATTACAGCCCAATCGTATGCTTAGGCTGTGCTGTTCCACTGGTGGTCGCAAAAGCACTGGAATGCACTTTGTGACAGTGTTGCTAGATAGTGCGCTGGCGGGAAGGCTGAAACCTTCTTGCAGATGCCAGTGGAGCAAAGGATGTCTGCCGGACCAGGTGAATCCAGCTAAAGGGTGGGGGGGCAGGGGGAGGGGAGGGAGGGGTTGGAATGGGGAGGAGTGGGGTTGGGTTGAGTCAGTGGATAGGGCTTGGGAGGGGTAGGGTGGGATCAGTACCACCAGTGCATGCCATGTCCTAATGCCCTGTTCTCATCCTAGCACCCCTGGATAAGAACAGTATTCTCATCCAGCAACTATTTGTGTTGGCATATGTTAGGTGAATAAAAGGACTGTAGTTGCCATTTTGGATTTCATAAGCACAATGCATTACTAAAAAATACAACGAGGTTTTTGCTCTCAAATCTGTCATCTATCATGCAAAACATATCATTTCACTTTAAACATGCAGTGCAAGTGGTAGGAAAATAGGAACAATCCTGCTGGCTCAGGCCAAGGCCCATCTAGTCCAGCTTCTTGTATCTTACAGTGGCCCACCAGATGCCTCAGGTAGCACACAAGATACTTGCATCTCGTGGCCATTCCCCTGCATCTGGCTTTCTGAGTAACCTGCACCCCCACCCCACCCGCACTGACATTAAACAAATCAGCCTGCCCTCTTGGACCAGCTGCTGTCTGTTCAGGGTATTTGTTCTGTTTTCTCTCTACTTCTGTTTGCCTCCAACAAATCTCACAAGTTCTCATGCAATTGGGATAACCTATATAGCCATGGAAAATTTACATAAATATCCCCAAGCAATGTAACCTCAATTCTCCTGTCATGGTAATGGGTTTCCTGAAGGCTTATCCAGTGGCAGCCCCAGCTTAAATCCCGCCCCCCGCGCATGGTGGAGTGGCGGTTTTCCATTATCTCCACTGGCGTGTGTGTGCGTGTGTGTGTGTATGACAGCGCCTACCTGTTGCATGTGGCAAAGGCCCTCCTGCCCACCCTGGCTCCTACAGAGCTCCAAATGGAGCTGTTTTTGAGGCCAAGGCGGTGCATGCATGGGACAGGGGGTGATTGCACAGGTGTGGGGGTGATGCGACAATGCAGGGGGTGCCATCACATCACCAGGCTCCTGGGTACTGCTTCCCTCAACTACTCCACTGGACTTAGCACATTTTACAGTTCACTAAAAGTTCTGTATTCACCAGTGACAGAAGTGAGGGGGTCTAGTCTGGTTGAGAGTAGCAGCATAAGTGTTAGCATTGGAACAGAAGTACATATAACTATGGTAGTAACATCATACGAAATGCCTGAACTGTGTTCTCAGAATGTTCTCAAGGGAGGTGGCGGCAGTAAGCAATTTCCAAGAAGAGAGATGCTAGGGATCAAGCCTGCAAAGGAACTGAGTCATCTGCCCTGGCAGGAACAAGGGTTCATTCTGTGACTAGAGTTGCTCAGGGGTGAGTGAAAAAGTACTTCCAAAAGGTTTTTTTTAAAAATTATTTCACATTCCCTTTAAAATGACAGAGCTCATAGTTCAACTGGGACCGACTGCCATTTGGCTCTCTTCTCCCAGTATGACCTCAGTCAGGGGCCTTTCCATCAAATTGTTGTGTAGCTTTGGCTGCAATCCTAGCCACAGTTAAGTGGGAGTAAGCTGCATTGACTACAATGGGACTCCATTGACTACAGGACCATCCTATGTACCTCTAAGAAATTTTCCTCCTGCCCCATTTATTCCAGTTTCTGGGGAAGTGAGATTATTATACTCTCCTGATGGTGATCACAATAGGAAAAAATGACTTGTATAGATTGTGTTACATGAGTAGGAGAGGCATGTGCAACGTTCCTCCCTTTTTAATGTGGAGCTCAGTACACAGCAGGTTTAATCCCACAGATATGGGGAAATTCTCTGTATTGGCAAAATACAGACTTCTTGGCTTGAATCCCTGACACAAAAAGGTGTTTCTAAGATAAAAAGGAAAAGGTGTCCCCATGACCGAATGGTCTAGTCATCTCCGTTTCTAAGTCAAAGAGCCAGCGTTTGTCCGAGGAGAGTTTCCATGGTCATGTGGCTGGCGTGACTATATGCCGAGGCACCTAAAATGGAGATAATAAAAGCACTAAGAAAGGGAGAAGGAAAACAAACATACAGTCATTCCACTTCATCCATGACATCGACAGTTATGTTCCAGAGTCAGTGCCTGAGTCTAAAATTATCCATACTGTCCTCAAAATTACCTTGAAAATCCCTGACAGCTGAAAAGCTTGTACTGTCTCTTTAAAAACTGTGAGAGGCAGGTGGGAACAGAGACTGACTGAGGGAACAGCAGCTTCATTCTCCGATATCAAACTCACTCTGCAGCATGGTATAGTGGTGGGCAGAATCCCCTGCACTATTTAAATGGTTGCTTCTTTCTATTTTGTTTTCTGCGCATATGTTCATACAAGTAAAGACCATGTAAGATGTGGGCTGACTGTAATCTCTCCATTCTGGGTCTGGTTTGTATTCTTAGTTGGGGAAGAAGTGGTTTGTATGTGTTTCTTTCCACTGCTAAAATCCTCCTGAATGACAAAAGCCTGGTTAGTAGGTCACAGGCCGCTAGGGGGCTCCATTCCCCAGCAATTGCACTGTTCTCTATACTGATGCAGATCTATTCAGAAAAGTGTCTTTAACTATGCCTTTGAGTGGTCCAGTGAGGAACCACATTAACCATCGCCTGGGCAACCCCATCTTAACCTGTGCTGGAACAGGCAGGCCAATTGGCCTGTACCATATCCAGCGCTAGTTAAGAGATGGCTGGAGGTCTCCTCAGGTTAAGTGGATATTCCTTTCTGTGTTGAGTGACAGCATTTCCTACAGCTATTTGGATCTGCGCCAGCGAAATTGCTAGAGCGATCGGAGCAGCCCAATGTAACACTGGGCTGCTCCAGGGGGTAGGATCCTGCCTAAGTCATCCAGGCAAATCCCACCCCCTCTCCTGGTCCTGGTCCACCCTCCAGTCTGCCCTCCCATTTTCCTCCCATCCAAAAAAGGCCTCATTCCACTCTTCCCCATTCTCTCTCCAACCCTCTCTCTGCTGGCTGCTCTCACCTATGTAAAGGTGCCTTCCTTCAGCACCATGGAGGCTGGATTTGTCCTCTGGGAACCAGCACATGTCTGTAGGCTGGCTCAGCCTAGAGTTCTAAAGTAGCTGCAAATGCGTTTTATGGCACTTTCGTGACACTCCTGGGTTGGTGCAAGGAACTTGCTCCGGCCCAACGAGTGCTCAGGATTGTGCTCTAAGAGTGCAGCTTATCCTAACCAACTTTCCAGCACAGACACAGCTGTTCCAATGGGGCATGTGCTGCATTCTGAAGTGAAGTAGTAGTCACAGAGGCCTCCTCAAGGTAAGGGAATGTTTGTGCCCTTACTTTGGAGCTGTATTGTCCTAACCCTGGTGCTAGAAAGTTGGTTAGGATTGCGCCCTAAGTCAGGTACAGAATAGAATCATGGCCCAACTGAGCTATTGAGAGCGCAATCCTAACCTGGAGTTAGGCCGGCACAATTAGGCTGGCACAAGGGCCACTGTCAAGCATGTTTGGACCACTCTCGGAGTCAGGGAGGATGGCGCATGTCTGTATGCTGGCCCCTCTGACTCAGGTTGGTCCAAACGTACGTTACGGTGGCCCTAGTGCTGGCCAAACTTTGCTGGCCTAACAGTGCGGGCATAATTCCAGGTTAGGATTTTGCTCTCAATAAATTACAACCTTATCTTAATAAGAAGAGGATTTGTTCATTTGTAGTTTGCATAAGAACATAAGAAGAATCCTGCTGGATCAGGCCCATCTAATCTAGCTTCCTGTATTTCACAGCAGCCCACCGGATGCCTCAGGGAGCACACGAGACAACAAGATACTTGCATTTTGCTGCCACTCCCCTGCATCTGGCATTCTGAGCTATTTCACCTTTGCACCCCCTAGTGAAGACACCAGACTACAGCTTGGGTTTCAAGAGTCCACATTTGTTAATGAGAATTATATTGTAGCCAAAAGTTGGATATTTTGAATTAGGTATGTTTGAAAGTACAGAGACACTGATCTTGTTAACTGGAACTAGAAACTAGAGCAGTGGTTCCCAAACAGGTGGATCATGACCCAAAAGCCCTGGAAGCACTGGCCTTTGCCTCTTGAAGGAGCAGGGAAGGCAGGAAGGCAGCAGTGCAATCTTCTATTTACCTTCGCATTTGCCAATGCAGACATCAGACTGTGGCTTGGGTTTAACTTGGGCCACTTTATTAAATACAAGTGACCAATTTTTAAATCATGAAACCTATTGAACACATTGTCCCTCGATCACTAGTCTGGGGTAGGTGAAAGAAAACTACCACCCACGGCCAAATGCCAATCCCTGCTCTCCTGCAGCTGGTATTCTGGAGGTAGCATCTAACCGTCAAGACTAGTAACTACTAATAGACTTGTTGTCCATGAATTTGTCCAATCCCTCTTTAATGCCATTCAAGCTCACTGCCATCAGCACATACTGTGGCAATGAACTTCACAGACTAATTATGCACTCTGGGAAGAAGTACCTCCTTTTGTCCATCCTCAATCTTCTCCCAGGGTTTCAATGAATAACCCCAGTTTGTCGTATTGCAAGAGAAGGAGAAAAGCTTCTTTCTCTACATCATGCATCATTTTATAGATCTCAATCATCTCCCCTCTTCCCTCACCTTTCACGAATTTTCCCATACCGATTAGCTTGGTTTATATCAGGAGCCCTCTCAGCACTGGTTTCTTTCCTGGCTAGCAGCACATTTGTAGTTAAACAAGTGCAGTATTTGGACTGTAGTCATTGTGATTTATAGCAGCAGGACGAAAGCAAGAGAGTACAGACGTCAGCAGTGCTGTTGCTGATCTAGCAACAGAGACTTCCTAATGTACAAATTATGTCTTTCGCCCCACAGTTCTCTCTCGTCGCTGACATGCCTACTGAGTACACAGCGCAGCGTGTACACTGTAGGCAATGAAGGTGTGTGCACAGCTCTGGGTTTTCTGCAGGCTACAGAATCATGAGGCTAAATCTCTGGTCACCTGTGCAAATGTTTCCAATTTCATTTTTAATTTCTGTGTTGCAACATGAAAGGTGAGATGAGAAAAAGAGATGGCAAAGTGGGCAGTCCTGAGGGACTCTCACCTGCCAGACACATGTGCTCTGAGCACCGGCAGAATCTGCCTGTGAACTGCAGATACTCTCCAATCCCAAAGTCAGCAGGCCACCACTGTTCCTGTTCCCCGCTTTCCCAGGATGTGGGGAGGCCATTTGCTGCCCGCAGCAGAGTGAATACAATGCACCCCAGATGCCGGGGGTATGATGTCACTTTTTGCAATGTTTTCATCCTCTTGGAAGAAAGCAGTTATCTGTGGTTATAACAACCCACAAAAGAACTAAGAACCTAAAAGCAGCGTTGCTGGATCAGGTCAAGGGCCCATCAGGTCCAGCTTGCTTGTAAATTGCTTTGTGGAAATTTTTATTCTGGTTCACTTTCAACAGCAATTTCCTTTTCGTCTCCAGATCTTTCTCACAGCGCAATCCTAAGTAAGGCCGACATAGTAAGGCCAACATAACAGGGCTGTATCCTAAAGCCCATTAGGAGGCAGCAGCAGCAACATGCAGGGCAAGGGGAGGTTTTCCCCTTGCACCCGCGTAAGCCCCGGTCGCCCCTATGGGCCTGCTCGAAACGCCTCTGGAATGCCCTCGTGGAGGCCCTGTGCTGACCAAGCGACGCTGATGCTTGACTGACCCAAGATTGGCGCTGCACCCAAGCACCGGCACTGCTGCCATAGCGCCGATGCGGACACACTTGATGGCAAGTTTGCAACAGCGTTTGGCCGGTGCAAGAGCTTAGTGCCGGTGCAACGGGGGTATAGGATTGCGCTGTCTCTCTTTCCTCCCAGGTAATTCTCACAGTCCTCCACCTAAAGCCATACACCTTACAGGAAGGGATGGAAAGAATTTTTAATCCTTTAGAATTTAATACTAAAGCAACAACAGAAAGCAAAAATCTAGGTTAACGATCCAGGGGGGTGGAATCGGAAGCTGTGAAGTGCACACACTTCTGCAACAGCAGCAAGGCAAGCTGTAGAACAGAAGAAACAAGGAAGCAATCTTCCTTGGGTGGTCAGAATGTGACTGTAAGATGGTCTCAGGACAGTGTCATCAGAGAAGGGTGTGCTACCTGTGCTTTGTGGAGAGGCCTTGGTTTGGAAAGGAAACTGTCTTTGTACTCTGTGATGATGAGTCACTATTAGGAAGCCATTTCTGGGCAGACAGAATGGTGCCTGTACCTTCAGTGCTATTTTAAACAGACTGCCTACGGCTGGGGCCATATGGCCACATCCTCTGTATCTCTCTGCCAAGTTGTGTGGGTCTGGCTGTTCCACATGCAGAGCCTCTCCACGCACACACAGAGAGGCTGCGTGTCTGGTGTGAAAGGGGCTGACCTGGGTCTCATGGTGAAGTGATTTGCTGGGGTTAGCCATGGGCAACAGGCAAGCTGGCAGTTTGCAATCAGTTCTGCAGGAGTGCAGACAGCAACTGGACAGCTCAGGTATTCATGCAACAAAGGGTAGATCCCAACAGAGCCCCTAGGAACGGCTGTAGTCTCTAGCAAGAGCCTTCCAGAATGGGAGAGATTTTAATCAGGCACAGAGCTGGCTTATAGTTCTGTGCTCCAGCCTGCTGATGTGCCTTCTGCTGCTTCTGGCAGGGGATCCATGGGGAACGAAGTTGCTGATGGTGAGTTCCCTGGCTGGTGGCTTGGGCTCCGAGCCGGTATGAAGAACTGAAGTTAGGTACAGGACCAGGTGTCTGGTCGGAGACTTTTCTTTGAAGATTTGACTGGAGTCGAACTGTGAGACCCAGGTCTGCCCTCTACTCCAACTACCTCATCTCAAGTGTGTTGGCATGGGAGGAGCTGCATGTCATTCTCCCTCACTAGAGACCTTCAAGCAGAGGTTCAACAGGCACCAGCTGGAGAGGATTTCCTGCTACAGGCAGGGGCTTGGACTAGATGGCAGGTCTTCCTCCTTGCCACAAAGCCCAAGAGGAATTCTTCCTCTGGGGCCTGTTATAGACTACCAGTACAGGTCAGAAGGTGCTTCCCTTCAAGTCTGCAGTCCCTGGGGCAATTAGGGAAAATCTCTATTAGTCAGGCACTGGAAAACACCCAAATGGCTGCTTTGTTTGGAAACTAAAAGCAGCCTTCATGCAGGACTGGGACTGGGACTCCTACGTAGTAAACTCTGAAGACTTCAAACCAGGACCTCTGGCAGCCAGTGCTTGGTATCGTACCTCCTGCACGATCCATAGAGCAGTTCCTTGGTAAGCCTGGTAGACCGAGTTATATGGCCAGAGATGTTTGTTTCCGTGAGTGAGATATGTTTACACGCCAAGGCTTCCTGAAGACAACAGGCTTACTTGCATGTAAGGTAAATAACACCTCCCTCTGAGCCACAGGCTCATTCTGAATATGATGCCAATGCCCTACCAGGCCCTCTAAGGCCCCCTATTTCCGAGATGGATGAGGAGCTCTGGGGGAACTCATTGCTAGGAGCAGCCACAGCAGACCCTTTTTGCCCCATCTCTGCCACACCTGACAGCCTCTTTGGCAATCAGCCCTCAGCCCAGCCCTGGTGATGTCTCTGCATCCTTTGTAGCCTTGTCTTGACTTAGCAGCTCACAAACTTTAGCAGGCCCTGCGGAGAGTGCCAGCAGTCCCTCAAACCTCAGTACCAGAGTCCTCCCTCCTGCTGAACCCCATGGGCAACCACAGGCAGCTGCTTCACCATTACAGGCTGAAGTCAAAGGGGCCTGTCTTTGTGAAGAGAGGACAAAGAGGGCGAGATCTTAGCACTTCTGAGCACAGTTCTCTGGAGCACCATCGACCCTGAAATCTGGTACAGTAGTGGCAGAGACCATCACATTCTTGTTGTTCTCTAAGGGGCACCATGGTGGGAGTTCATGTGCAGTTTTGGGGGTCAAAGGGGTGCCACTCAATGTAAGAACTGATTCCCGTTATTTAGTGAAGTGCACCAGAGTTTTCAGCAAAATAAAACACCGGCTGTACAATAATGGAATGGTCTGCAGCACCCAAGCATTGGCACTGGTGCAAAAAGAATCCCAAACTGTTGTCAGAATGCATGCTGGTGGCACCATCAGTCCTCCTCTGCCCTTTGTCTGCAGCACATGTGGATGCAGGACAGATGAGTACAGGAAGATTATCCCTTATCCAGACATCTGAAATCCAGACTATTCCGAAATCCAGACATTTTTTTGTCCAAGACATAAAAAAAAAATCTTTCTGTAGTGTGAACACTAGAAGGTCTTGTGCTCATTCCCACACACAGGCTGTCAGTTCTATTCTCTGCTCTGTGCTGTGTGTCACTGTTGAGAAATGTCCAAGAGGCCAGCAGACATACAAATGGGAAACAGTGAAAAGACCAGGAGGAAGAATTTATTATATTCATGCAATTATTCCAAAATCCAGACAACTTCCTGTAGGAAGCAGTCCAGATAAGGGATACTCACCTGGTACTTCTGAGCATAGACCAGGCGGGTGGAGCTCAGTATACATCAAGAGTGTGCAGGAGGCACCTCCAACGTCCAGAAGGGTGCCTTGGGTGCCTCCGGGCACAAAAGGCGGGGTAAAAATCTAATAAAATAAATAAATAAATAAATAAAGGGCACCTAGTGCAGATGCCTCCTTCTGCTCGAGTTCCAACGACAGTCACGTTTTGGAGGCTCTCAAACCACCCCACTGATCTTAATGGATGTGGCAACAATACGATAAGCAGCCACCACAGTGATCCAGTCGGTTTGCTGTGTTCCCCCACCCCACCCCCGGCCCGCAGCCATCTTACTTGCAGGATATTGTTCTCGAAAACGACGCTGTGGCTTTAAGAGTTCTGTATACAGAAAGGGAGCTGATGGAACAAAGCAAGCCCAACACGAGGCTTCTTTACATGAACTTTAGCGACGCCTGCTTATTCTATTAGCTCACCGCGTGGGGCTTTGTTCTTGAGTGGGCAGGAAAAATGGAGCCAAAAGCCTTCACGCAACGGGGGCCTTTCAGGGGAGGGGAGGGGGAGAGGCGGCCGTGCCCTGCCCTGCAGAAAGGCCCGGTCAGAGTTGCTGAGTGGCCGGGTAGGCTTCGGGGGATACACTCCCTGTGCGTGCCTCGGTGTGTTCTGGCAGTGCCAGGGAAGTGCGGGGTGAAAAATAGGGGGAAGGAGAAAGCCAGGATAAAGAAGAGGCGAAGGCGAGATCATCAGTCGTGGTAAACGTGCCAGCAGCAGCAGCAGCAGCAGCAAGTTGCCCTAATGGCTTGATGTATAAGCAGGATAATAAAAATCCCATTAGGTTTCTCATTGAGAAAAAGCCCCCCCCCCTCGCCCGCCTCGAAGAAGCCGGGGGAGGGAGGAAGCCCGCACGTGTGTCACTGAGGCAAGCATTGACGCAAGCAGCTCTGACGTCCGCAGCTCAGCGGCAGGGCCGGGACTGGGTGAATGGAACGCGGGAGGGGGAGGGCGAGCGCGCGCGGCCGCCTCTCCATTCACACTCTTGCAGGCGAGGCGCACTCGCCTCCCCTCCCCCGCAGCGGCCTCCAGCCTGTTCCTGCTGCAGCCCTCATCAGTGTGCCAGGCACGGAGCAAGGTGCGCGCCCAGCTGCTCGGAGCCTGTCCCAGGGGTGGCTGCCTGGGCGGGCTGCCTGCGTGGAGACAGCAGAGGCCCGGGTCGGAGACTCGAGGCGAGGGGCGAGGGGGGGGGGAGGGGAGGGTCGGAAGGGTGAATGAGGGCAGGCCGAGCCACCCAGCAGAACACGGGGCCGAAGGCATCTGCCACCTGCCGCTGCCTTACAACGAGACTTCCCAGTATCTACAGCACACAGGTGACATGGCAAGAAACATGAAATCCTTTTTATTTGCAAGGCTTTTGCAGCAGAAATGTGAGACCGACTCGGTGTCATCGACACAACAGTTAGTTTCTCTCTTCTGCTTTCTGGCCCACAGTCAGTGACAAGTTCAGACCTTTTTCCAAAGTGATGCTAAAACCACCACTGGGCTTCATGAGCAATTTACGACATTATCATCATCCAGTATTTATATATCACTTTTCACAAAACAGTTTACAGGCAAATAATAATACTGTAAAGTTAAAATGGCTCCCTGTCTCAAAAGGTCTCACAATCTAAAAAAAAATAAAAAAAAATGCAGAACCCCTCCAGCTACAGCCACTAGAAATGACACTGTGCTGGGGTGAAGAGGGACAATTACTCTCCCCCTGCAAATTATAAGAGGAACACCACTTGAAAAAGTGCCTCTTGCCCAGTTAACAATGGTGCCGTGTGAATCGTTAGTGTGGGAGGAAATGAATGTAGAAGAGAAAGAGAAATTGGAAGTGCATTCTTGCCGATTTAGGATTTAACCAGTGGTGTTCCTACAAGGAATGGGAGCAAAACGCTAAGTGTTGCAGGAGCCTGAGCTCCTGTGTAATGTGGCCTCTCCTCCTTGCCTCCAGTGCTGTTCCAGGCTCAGAGAGCAAAGCCTCCCAGCCGCTTCTCATGCCACAATGGCTCTGGGGGCAAGGGCAGCGGCCTCGTTACACAGCAGCTCAGGCTTCTTCAAGACTTAGTGTTTTATCCCTGCCCCTTGTAGGAAAGTCACTGGATTTAATATTTGCATAATAAGCTGATTGAAAGTCAAGCCAGAATAAACTTCATGTGTGAAAACATCACACAGGGAACATACAGTAGGAGGAAGACTCAAAAAGCACTTTTTATTGTCATCAGTGAGGACAACCATAGAATGTTTTTGCATGTGAGGTTTGTCTTCAAATTGGCCTCTGATGTGAATATAGAACCCACAACGGTAATTTGATTTCCATGTACTTTCCCTATACCATATGTAAAGTATGAGAGGATCAAAGGTGTTTTTAATGTCATAGGAAAGGATTTTTTTTTGTTAATAACTCACAAAAACACAAAACACAGCCTTTTTGTGTTAAAATAGGCTAATAAAAACACAAAGCACCATATTTTGGTGTTTAAGATATTTTCCAGAAATGAAAATAGATTACTTTTCCAGTTAGAAATAATACAGTGTCTGCATCTGCTGACACCATATCACCTATATTACCTACCTAGTACACTTTTAAAGCATTTAAAACTAATAAAACATGAGAACTTGGAATGAGAACTGATTTCTGCCTTTCAAATCACAAAATCTGCAAAAACAACAACACAATTTTCAAAGACCCCTAGTCATAGGTGAAAATTGTCATGCTGTGTCACAGGCAAGAGCAAAAGCAAACTTGTTAAAAAATTGTATAAATGTATATCCCTCTTGTCCCCTCAAGCCTACGAGTTGGATTGTCAAATATCCTATGAATAGGACCAATTGTCTTGGCAATTAAGGCGGCCAATTCCATGCTTGAGGTAATTAAAAAAGGGGCTGAGAATAAAACAGCCAATATTATCATGCCATTGTTCAAATCAATGGTAAGGCCCCACCTGGAATATTGTGTACAGTTCTGGTCGCCACACCTCAAAAAGGACATAGTGGAGCTGGAAAAGGTGCAGAAGAGAGCGACAAAAATGATTACGGGGCTGGGGTGTTTGGGGCTCTTCAGCCTAGAAAAAAGACGCCTGAGGGGGGACATGATTGAGACATACAAAATTATGCATGGAAGGGATAGAGTCGATAGAGGGATGTTCTTTTCCCTCTCTCAAAACACCAGAACCAGAGGCCATCCACTAAAACTGAGGATTGGGAGAGTTAAAACAGATAAAAGGAAGTACTTTTTTACCCAGCGGGTGGTTAGTCTGTGGAACTCTTTGCCACAGGAGGTGGTGATGGCATCTGGTCTAGATGCCTTTAAGAGTGGTTTGGACGGATTTCTGGAAGAAAAGTCCATCGTCGGCTATAGGCCATGATGGATTGTGCAACCTCCTTACATCAGTAGTAGGCTACTTCAGAGTACCAGGTGCGAGGGAGTGGCAACAAGATGCAAGTGTCTTGTGTCTCGTGCCTCCCTGGGGCACCTGGTGGGCCGCTGTGAGATACAGGAAGCTGGACTAGATGGGCCTTTGGCCTGATCCAGCAGGGCTCTTCTTATGTTCTTATGTCCACTGACTTGGTATCCACTGTTTCAGTTATCCACTAATACCATGGATACTGGGGCTGCCTATTAAAAAGATAGGGGAATGTTAAAACTTTTTTTTAACCTTATTGTAATGAAACCACTGATGTTCCCCTGTCTTTAAAAAGGAATCCCCAGTATACGTGGATGGTGGAGTCCGGAATGGAATACCAGCAGATACTGGATGTTACCGCTACTGTTTTTTTTTTTTTTTTCCCATAAGAAGAGCCCTTCAGGATCAAATCAAGTCCATTTAGTCCAGCATCTTGTTTTTCACAGTGACCAGCCAGATACTTCTGGGATGCCCACAAGGAGGAGAGAAAGGCATCTTCCTTCCCAGCCAGAATTTGTCAGGCATGGGTATCTGTCTTACATCTTGTGTAGCAAAGATCCAATACAAAGAATTCATTCTGCTTCTCCGCCTTCACTATCTCCTTTCCCTTTTATTTCCTCATTATTTAATGATCCAACCACCACCCTCACAGTTTTCTTGCTTGAGGTATTTAGAGAAGCGGGTATTGTTCGCCTTGCTGTTTTTAGCCAGGCAGGCCTCATTTTCTTGTTTTGCGTCCCTTATTGTCAGCTTTTTCCTTGGAATGCAAGGCAGTAGTGGCAGGATGCAGGCATCTTGTTGTCTTGTGTGCTCCCTGAGGCATCTGATGGGCCACTGTGAGATACAGGAAGCTGGAATTGATGGGCCTTAGGCAGTGATGTCATTCAGGGGGAATGGACCAGAACAGGCGTTCCGGATCCTAACTGGCTCCGTGGCTGGTTCCGGGTTCCCAACAAGCGCCAATCAAAAGTGAGTTCCTGTTCCTAAATCATTTGAATGATATCACTGGCCTTAGGCCTGAACCATCAGGGCTCTTCTTAAATTCTTATGTAGCTTTCATTTCTTTTGTCAGAGTTTGTGCTCCTTTTTGTTCCCCTCATTCGGACAAGACCTCTATTTTCTGAAGGCAGCCTCCTTGCTGTTTATAGCTTCCTTGTCTCTACTTGTGAGTCATGGTGACCTCCTCCCGGACTTGGTGATACTTTTGCTACTTAATGGCATACAGCCTAACAGTGGCATACAGACTGACAGAGACTCTCTCTGTTATAATGGTATGCATTCATTTCACCTTAATCAACAAGCACTCCTGTACCTATACAATAACCAGCACCTTGAATTGCACCCAGAAGCAAATCAGCAGGCGATGCAGCCTGCACAATAGTTGCCAAGCACCTTCTTGAAATTTGGTGCTGTCAATTCCCTGGCCATCCCTTTCTGTACCAGCTGACATTTCCAAATGGTTTTCAAGGGCTGTCCCATGTAGAATTAATTACAGCAACCCATTCTTGATATGCCCACCACATGGGTGACAATTGCCAGGTCTAACTGATCTAGGAATGGAAGCAGTTGTTTCACCACCTGAAGCTAGATAAGCGTACTCCTGGCCATGGCTGATATCCAGGAATAGAGCTTGATCCAGGAGCATTTTGGAACTGTGAACCATCAAGAAAATAACAGTTCTGTTATTCAGAACAGATTGATTCTCCATCTCCAAATTGGCAAATCTCTTGACCAAAAGCCCTTTGTCTTGTCCAGATTTAATTGCAGCTTATTTGTCCCTGTCCAGCCTATCGCTGACTCCTGACAATGGTTCAGAATGTCAACAGCATCTCTAGTCTGCACTGACAAATTCAATGATGCCCTTTAAACCACCAGTGATGTCTGTAATGTGTACTCAGTTCCCTGGGGATTTCTGAACAAATGCTCCAGATTTCACCAAAAATATTACATAGAAAAACCAAACTAGATCATCATGCAAATCAGTTGTGTCCCATCACCCGGGGCAAGGTCCACAGACTGCCACCTGCCCTGAAACTACTGCCCCCCCCCCACTCGCCTGGAGCCTTCAGAGCATTATACGATATCTGCATGCCCTCCGAAAGCATTCTGAAGCTTTCGGAAGGCCTTTAAGCATTACTTTTGATTTTCGACGGAAAAGTTTCAGAATGCTTCCGGTGTAAAGAGCTAAGGAAGACTAGGCCCTGGCTTGACTCCATTTTGTCAAGCATATAACTTAGTCTTGCAGGAGTGAGCTGAAGCTGCAAAACAACATCAGGTGATAGTAATCAAGCTCACTCCTAAACTCAATCAAGCTGCAACCTATCACCTTCTTGGTCTGCAAAAGGTGTGAGGTTGCAGCTGAGGTCAGAACAGTAAATTCAATCATGGACATTCCATCAGCAGATAACGCAATCAGGAAAGGGTGACCTTTACCCTGATTGGCTAAATGGTTGTGCCAAAAAAGGTATATAAAACAACAACCACCACCAAGGATTGAAGGAGAATCATCATCATCCACCTGAAGAAGCAGGGTCCAGTAAGAGGCAGGAGCGTAGTTTTTTATATTATTTTAAAAAAGTATCTCAGTTATTTGCTTGTAAGCTTTCCTTAAGTTGTAAACCCTTGTTGTAAATAAATTACAGTTAATTCAATTAAGGTTTAGTTTGTCTTTGGGAACCAAGGGAACCAGTTTTGTTAATTGGACACGCTTACCAACTATTGGAAAAGTCCAAATAACTAGGACTTGTATAGTTTGGGAGGGCATTTAGAAGTTAAGAAGTCTTCTTAACTTTAGGCCCTGGCTAGTAGCAGTCAGTGGTGTTATTCAGGGGGTTCTCCCAGGTTCTATAGAACCGGTTGTTAAACGGCCGGGCCCTGCCCACTTGCTTACCTCAGCTGGCTTTGGGGTTTTTTTTGCTCCGGTTATGACGTCATAGAACCGGTTGTTAATTTATTTGAATACCACCACTGGTAGCAGTGGTTGTAAACCTGGTTAAATAATAGGTCACACCCTGCTGAAAAGAAATCACCACTCATAGTGGACCTGAGTAGGTTGTAGGGCATATGAGTCTGGTGGTTTTACATCCGGAGGGCCTGTGGAAGTTGCATGCAGCCTGCGTAGCCCTTGGGGATGCCTGGAGGGGAAGCAGGGGGCAGCAGCTCTGGGGGTGGGCAGCAGCAGTGGTGGCAGCTTATGGGGCCCGTCCACCATGGCACCCAGGACCATGTGGTCCCTGAATGCTCCCCCCCCCCTTGTCAGGTATGCCTCTAATGCAAATGCATTAGGGGTATGCTTCCCCTTGGGAGTGCTTCTTATTTGTAAAATAATACAGTTGTACTCTGTGTGTAATCCTCATTGAGATAAGAATGTGGAGGGAGTGGGAGGTTCATTCTTCCCTGTGTGTTCTTTTCAAGCCAGAAATCTCCCTTAAGTGGCAATTAGCCCCTGAGGCACCAGTTTGAGGAAATCAGCACTTTAGGAACTAAGTGACAGAAACTCCTACGTTCCTTTCTGTCCCCTCCCTGTTCCTCCCACTGCCTGCCCAGACCATCACTTTACCATTTGCTGGTTGACAGTGACTAGGCCACCAGCTTGTGTGCATGACTGTCAATGATTGCATGGGCAACCTTGCTGTGCTGACCTGTGCTGCCACAGTGCGCTACACCTGGCAGTGTCCAGGCACTTCCACTTGGGTCCTGCTGGCTCTGCTGGCAGAACCTTAGTGGAGGATTCAGACAGGCTGTAGATTGAACCCCTGAAATGAATGTGGCAACTGGTTCAGACTCGTTGTTCATATCTTGGAACCATCTTCAAATAGAAAATGTTCTCTAATGTGTACTAAGACCCAGTCAGTGACTGAAATGGGTTCTGTAATGTGTACTAAGACCCAGTCAGTGACTACAATGCTTCAGTTTTGTTTGTTTACTCATAATTTGTTCCAGTACTAGAAGACGATAGCTGTAAATTTATAAGTCACTAGCTTTTTGTTACCCGGCATTGCCCGTGTAACAAATTATCCCAAGCTTCTAGGCCCAGAAACTATGGATTTGACACTAATGTCGGCCATTTTCGAGTATTTTTACATGGCACGCCCTTCGCACCCCCACCCCTAGGGGTACTAGGGGTGTCATACCCCCCACAGTATTTGTGGCCAGACCATAAGGCATATGTGTACCAAGTTTGAGGCCAATTGCTCCAGGTGTTCCAGCGAGTCATGGTGGGCATTTTGTTTCGCACCCCTTCGTGCCCCCCATGCTGACGGGGGCCGAACCCGAACTCCAATGGCGTCGGGAGCATCACCGCTCATCTCGGCGACCCTGGAAACTATGGATTCGATGCCAATTTCAGCCATTTTCAAATTTCACGTGGGCCCCCTGCACACCCCCACCCCTGGGGTGCTAGGGGGGTCTGACCCCTGCAGTGTTTGTTGCCAGGCTGTAAGGCGTACACATGCCAAGTCTGGTGCCAATCGTTCCAGGCATTCCAGCAGGGCATGGCGGATGTTTTGTTTTGCACCCCTTCTCGCCCCCCACACTGAGGGCCCCCTGAACCTGGACTCCAATGGCATTGGGAGCATTGCCGCTCATCTCGGTGACCCTGGAAACTACGGATTCGATGCCGATCTCGGCCATTTTAGACTGTTTTCACGTGGGGTCCCCTGTGTACCCCCACCCCCGGGGGCGCTGGGGGGGTCCTGACCCCCGCAGTGTTTGTCGACAGGCCACAAGGCATGCGTGTGCCGAGTTTGGTGCGCATCGTTGCAGGTGTTGCGGAGCCTATGCGGAACACACACACACACACACACACACACACACACACACACACACACAATTTTATATATATAGTTTATTTATATAAGTCATGGGTGCATACCAAAACTATTGTTAATCTCAAGGGATTATTTATTTAAAACATATATTTTTTGCCCTTCTTTCCAATTACAGAGAACATCAAGGTGGCTGACATGTTTCAATGTTACAATGTTAAAAATCAAGAAACACGTAAAAGCAAATCCAAAATAGAGCAAAATCTCTACCAATGTTGACTAACTACCAATAAGACAAAAAAAAAAAAAAAAAGAATCAGCCATTCCGTACAGTACCTAAATTTGTTTAGACAGCAAAGGGGCCCACCAGGCCTCATTGGGGACCCCTCACATTCCATCAGTGGTGTTCCTAGAGGATACCCCCAAACACTATGCTTTTCAAGCTTCCTTAACCCGGATGTGATGACTGAGAAAGCTGTGTCCTCACCACAACCATGGCTATAGGCAAAGGAGTGCAAAACTTGGGCTTCTGAGGATGATGCAAGCAGATTCATGCTGGATACTCTGTCATTTCTTTTAATGTTGAGCCTGCATTATAAGAGGTCCTCCCATGGACATCAATTTTGTTTGACTTTATTGAGATACCTGTTTGGATTTGATTTTTGTCCCATCTCTGGAGGCCCAAGAATACCTGCTGAGCATCCTGGTCTGTGAGGCTAGAGCAATGTGGTTGCATTGTAGAACTTGGCTTTAGACAGTAAGTTCTATGGTGTGATCTGGATGGTACTACCATGTGTTGAGTAAATAATTATAGCAATGCATTTCCAATATAAAGTGACTTTGATATGGCCATCACAAATTTGGATTGTGCAATTCTTGCACAGATTTATAAAGAATAACTGGGTCTACATTGTATTGCCAGACTGTGGAAGACCTGTGAGCAGTGATGTCATCTGGTAATGAAGAACGGGAACTCTGGGCGGGACTTACGCGTGATTGGCAGCCTGTCTGTTCCATTCCGTGGCTGCCCTGGCCTGGGGGGGGCTGCCCCCGGTTGGCGCGCCCCACCGCTGCTTGCCTAGGCACCTGGCGTGCGCCCCCACATGTCCCCCCTGGCGAGCAAGCGCCCCGCCAAGGCCAGGGCAGCTGCGGAACGGAATGGACAGGCAGCCAATCACGGATAAGTCCCGCCCAGAGTTCCCGTTCTTCATTACCAGATGACATCACTGCCTGTGAGGAATTAATAGTAGGGTTACCAAACAGGGTGCCTGTATCTTTAAACATTGTATAGAAGAGGGAATTTTGGCATGTGCAGCTTTTGAAACCTTTCCATGACGAGCTGCACCTGCCCAAATTCCCTCTTCTATACAATGCTTAAAGGTCTAGACTCTCTTTCCCAGTTTCTATCTGGTAACTCTAGTTAATAGTCTGCATAAGTTCTTCCTAGTGGTTTCATCTATTCTGTCATGATCGGGTTAACTTTCTGAAGTCACCAGGTGAAATTGGCACTTGTTAGTAATTACTGCTTTTTAAGACAATGCCTCTTTTGCTATTATATTGTGAGATGTTCTGGGCAGTAGGCCAAGGTCACGTGCCTGGATGAGGCCACAGCTCAAGGGGGTTGCATCATACACATTTTTCTTGGACTTTGTTGTAAAAAAGGAGGCTTGAAGCCATTAGTTATGCATTTGGTGTCCGTGTAGGTGGCTGCAGGCTCACTATGTGGTTTGCCCATGGGAGGAACTCATCCATAAGCAGAGGCCCCACTTCAGTGTTGAGGGGTGTAGTATTTCATTCTGTCTGTCTGGGGGATTATTGCTTGTGCAAAACTAATAAATCCAATTTCTGCTTTTCTCTCACTGGTTTGTTCCATTGCTTCCATATCCAAAAAGAACCTTGCCCTGCTGGCAATACATACACATATAAGAGGAGGCGGGAGTAAGGCAGTAGAATGTTAGGTGGCAGAGTGGACCATACCACTTTAGGTTGATGTGGGGAATCACATTTTCTTAATGTTCCATTGCATAACAAATGCATCCTGCAAATAGAAAGTCAGCATAGCAGAATGAGGGCGAGGCTGGAATATTTCTCCCTTGTGTCTCTTTTCGGGGAGTTTCTACTTTTGAATAGATAAATATTTAAAATTGGTGCTTACCATGATGCATTTCTGTACATGAAGTGGTGCAATCCATTCATTCTACCGCCTCATTTTGCTGCATGCATAAATAAGGCCTCAGGCTCCTGTTGTTGATAGCTCAAACATAATCGATGTGGCAGAATTTCTCTGCATCCTCTTTCCTAAGATCCAGATGAAGATGCCACTAGTGGATCTCAGGATTGGAAAGGAGGTTGCTGAGAAAATGTCTCTCATGGAATTTAAATGTTTCGATGTGCAGCCCAATCCCACCAATGTTAAGCCACTTCAGTCCACTGGTTCTAATGGCATAAGTTAAGCATGTGTCTGAGAGTGCAATCCTAACCTGGAGCTAGGCCAGCATAGTTAGGCCAGCAATATTTGGCTGGCACAAGGGACACCAGACGTGCGCCATCCTCCCTGACTCTGAGAGTGGTCCAAACGCGCTTTACAGTGGCCCTTGTGCCAGACAAACTTTGCTGACCTAACTGTGCCAGCCTAACTCCAGGTTAGGATTGCACTCTCAGATACATGTTTAATTTAACTCCCAGTTAGGATTGCACTCTGAATCTCTCCCATTGAAATCAACTTACTGAAAACATTTCTACACTCCTCCGAATTGACGGAAGTAGCTTACAGTAAAATAATAATAACGCAGCATGGAACAACCCATATTTTATGTACGAAGGGATTTCACTGAAAAATATTTAATCTGAAAGGTTCTGAAAAGTCTATCTGTGGTGTTTGATTTGGGATAGATGATCATTTATAAATGCAAGACCCTATAGCTATCAAGTGATATGTGTATGTTACTCAGCCCTCAAATTATTCATTTGATTCTGTTCATAGTGTTGTCCCCTTAATGGAAAGAAATAATGAAAATGAACTACTTTGATCACAGTTAACTTTTAGCTGACAGCACATTGTTCCTTTTCTGCTTCAGTCAAAATCATTGTGGTTGGGAAATCTAGTCTTTAGATTCACAGCAGAGTATCTAAAATTGGTATTCTTTTGCATTTGAACTCAGTCATATACAAAACAAACTGATATATTTTTTACAATGAAGTTAACAATTGTTGCATAATTATGGCAAGCTATTGTGACAAACCACATGATAGAGTGTGGTGACAATAAATGTTGACTACATCTGAAAAATGGCAAGGAAAAAAAGCAAAAATAAAGTAAAAAGAATTAAACTCCCCCCCCCCCGGCCAAAATATCCCTCATTCTTCTATGGATCAGGAAATATGCTTGTTCAAGAAACTGTCATGGTAAGCATAAAGAACCTTGAAATGGCACACCTCTAGCTTATTGGCATGAATTCTTCTGCTGTTCTCTTTTGTGAGAAATTTTAATTTAATTACAGCACTTGCTCCAGACTGACATGACATTATTCTAACTTTAAAAGAAAATCCAGGAACACAGTTTGCTTTTTAGAACTAGGTACAGTCACAGTTCCTTCAAAATGTTAAACTTCACACATCCCACAGATGGTCCTTTCCTAGAGTAATGAATGGAATCCATCCATCCATCCATCCATCCATCCATCCATCCATCCATCAGTATTTATATGCCACTTTTCAACATAAAGTTCACAAAACAGTTTACAGGCAATAATAATAAGTTAGATGGCAACCTGTCCCAAAGAGCTCACAATCTAACAAAATGTAGGACACTACCAGCAACAGCCACTAGGAAAGATACTGTGCTGGGGTGAAGAGGGACAGTTAGGGCGCAATCCAATACTGCGCCAGAATGGCGATGCCGGCTGGCCTGTGCCATATCCTAGCACAGTATAGGTGAGGCTGGAGCCTCCCCATGGCAAGGGTTTGCCATGGGGAAACTCCACCTTCCCCTATGTGCTCCTTGAATCTGCGCCTGCTGAACACCTGCTATTCGGGGCCTTGCGTATGGGCCTAGGATTTGGCCTTATGGCCGAATCCTGGGTCTGCCTCCCGGACAGGCCAGCATGCCTGCCGGCACACCCACTACCTACCCACGTCTCACCCACAACTGCCCTGTTCCATGATGGTACCTCCCTTGCGCCGGCCGGCTTCAGCTAATGCGAGGGAGGCACTTTATGGGCACAACAGGACCGGTGCTCCCTGCAGCACTGGCCCTGTTGCCTTAGCACCGATGTGGGGGTACTGCTCAGCACCCCCGCATCTACGCTAATGATGTGGCACTGATGCAACAATGTTGCGTTGGCACCATGTCCACGGTAGGATGGCGATGCCCATCTCCCCTTGCTTAATATAAAAGGAACCCCACTTGAAAAGGTGCTTCTTGCCCAAGAGAACATCCATTAAAAATAAAAAAGCCAAAAGAGACAAAACCTCAAACTGATGCTCAAAATTTTATTTTATTTTACTGAACCTAACACACACACACCCCATGTGCACAGGACTTGTGCCTGGAGGACCCACATCCCACGTTGCTTTAACCATAGTGTGCACTTGATTTTTCATTAGTGAAAGGATTTGTTGGCTGGATAAATGTCTGAACTGATGATGCTGAGAATCTGGCCATGCTCATCAGAATGAACTCTTCTGGGTCAAGACAAAGCTCTTCTCAGATTGTTCACCTGCATATTTGCATACTAACTTATCACAACTTCAGTGTATCAACTTACCTGTTTGTTTTACTCTAGGGGTGGTCAGCCTTCTGTTGCTTGACTTGGCCTTTAGATCACCAGCCCTGATAATTCTAGCACCCAAGGAAAGTCCAGAGATGGAGTCCTTCCTAATCTCAGGCCTTTGAACACCGAGGTTCCTTCTATTCCTTGAGGAGGAGGAGCTTCCGTCTGAGATGGTTTCCTTTTGCTCAAACTACCCAATTTCAGAAAGAACAACTTCTTGTGTTTCTGCAGGATGCATTGTTCTGGGCATGCCACCTCTGATGGCAGGTCATTGGATTTCATTTCTGTAACTGGACTAATTGATGGAGAGGCACAGCAGAATAATATCCATCTGTGCATGCACACTAGGGACGTAGTGGCGCAGCGGGTTAAACCGCTGCTGCTAGGCTTTCCGACTGGAAGATTGGGAGTTCAAGACTGCGCGATGGAGTGAGCTCCTGTTGCTTGTTCCAGCTCCTGCCAACCTAGCAGTTCAAAAGCACCTAAATGCAAGTAGATAAACAGGGACCACTTAGGTGGGAAGGTAACGGCGTTCCATGCGCTACGGCGTATAGTCATGCCGGCCATGGAAGCTTGTCCTCGGACAAAACACAGGCTCTACAGGCTTTGAAACAGAGATGAGCACCGCCCCCTACAGTTGGTCACGACTAGACCATTCGGTCATGGGGAAACCTTTACCTTTTTATGCATGCACACTAGAAGGATACCTGAGTAATAATGCTCTACCCCAGTGATTCTCAAACTGTGGGTCAAGGGGTTTGGCTATAACGGTGACTGGGCAGCAGTGCTCCCCACCCCAAATAGCAGCTTGTTTAACCCATGATGCACATTGCCTTATCTGCTGTATCAGTTTCATGAACCACCAAAAATTGGATCATGACCCACTGATGGTTCCCAGACTCACAGTTTGAGAATGCTGGTCTAGAGAAAGAGACCCGAAAGTAGAGCATTCCTTACCTTCCTCTTCCCTGATAATTATTCCTTTTCCCTTCTTATTGGTGCACCTAGTACAAGCGCATACATGCTCATACCACAAGCCAGCTTCACACACATAATTGCTAGGGTTGATTAATATGTCTTGCTTTAGTTTTGATGTCTGTTCTTTTTACAATAAACCTTCATATGTTTGATAGGAAGCCCTCGGTCTCTCTCAGTTTATTTTCTTTAAAAGGAATTGGCCACATTCTCTGTATTGCACTGGCTTGTAACCAGATAAAAAGATTCCTTATCAAGGAACAATAATTCCTCTCTCAGCTCCCTTGGTAACACAGCAAGTAGCACTTCTGGGTATCAGATGTGACTTCTGGGTGTCTGATGTACTGATTCAGCATGCCAAAATACTAGCAAAGCCCTCCATTGGGTAGCAGCCCAACACACAACTTGCTTGATCTGAGCTTTTGTGGGGGAGAGAGAAAGAGACCTTGCACAATATCTTTTAATGCTAGGCTTGTGGCTCAACCCAGTCCTATGCTTACCTATGCAGATGTAAGTTCTATTGAGTTCAGTGGAGCTTATGTATAGGATTGCAGCCTCAAACTGTGTGTGTAATTGTTTCCCTCCTGCCTACCAGTGGCCTGAATGGCTTCTTCTGTATCGCTGTCCTGTCTTAAACAGAGAACAGGGATTGCCTGGCACTGTTATTTCTTGGTCTTGTCTGCATTTTAAATTTTATGCCCTTTAAAGCACAGTGCAGTCAGTCTTGCCAAGTCAGTAAATAACATCATGAATGGCCCTTTGTACGTAGTACAACTGACAAGTTGGGCTGGCAACACCTCCTTTGATGACAAATAAAGTGTTTGCAAATTAAGCTCTGTGGAAGGTTGTCAGTTATGAGGCCAAAAAAAGAAAGTTAAGAAACACCAGTATCTTGCCATCCTGTTAAAATCAGTTGCAGTTGTCTCTGGGATGATGAATTTAGCAAATCTTCAAGTCCATACCCTGAGGCCTGAAGTTTTTTTTAAATCTGGAGGTCTTTAAGGCCAGTCATTCAGTGCTCAGTGGTGAACTAGAAACCAAAGGTCCAAAGAAGCACCCTCTTTCTACACATTCCTCCCCAGCCACGGAGACCAGCTAGAGCAGTGTTTCTTAACTTTTCACCTTCACGGTAGCACTTTGCAGGGCTGTCTTTTGCAGAGCCCTTCCCTGGTACTTCCAGGGCTGGTACTTACAGCACTATGCCACTTTGCAGGGCTTATTGGAAGTACGACTGGAAGTCATCACCAATTGCCATCACCACTAAGAGGCTCTGGTTGGATGGGAGGGTTTTTCTGAGTGTGCCAAAAGCGCACGCTAAAGCCCTGCCTTCTCCTGCTGCTTGTCACATTGCATTGCTGGTCTTACTGCCAGGTGGTGGGAGTCGAGGGGCCCCATGCGTACCAGTAGTAGACACCATCTCAAGTACCACTGGTGGAACAAGCACCATTGGTTGAGAAGTGCTGGGCTAGGGGGACTTTGCTTGGGACCCCATTCTTTCTGACTCGGGGCCTGGGGCAGAGGCTTCTCTGTGGTTGTGTCAACACTCCCTGCTCAGGAAGAACTGGTTGTTTGGAGGGACTTTTGCATCTTTCCTGGGCTAAGATTGAAAGTCCACTGACAGTATAATTATGGGTTATTTGCTCTGTAGGTTTTTTTTTCCAAAATTTGTTTTTTTAAATGATTTATTGATTATACTGTATAGCAGTGGTTCCCAAACCGTGGGTCAGGATCCACCAATGGGTTGTGAGCCAATGTCGGGTGGGTTGTGAAGCACCTAGAGCAGCCATATTGAAAATATGGGAAGATGAGATGTTGGAAATATGGGAAGATGAGATATTTGCTTGTGTCAAGGTTGGACATAGATTTTTTTTCTTTCTGATTCGCTTCGCTATTGGAAAATGGCTGAGAAATAACTCCACTTACTGCTGCATTCTCAGGAAAGCAGTGGCTCTGGTGTCACAATAATGGCACTTCCAGCCATGGCATCACTTCTGGTGGGTCCTGGACAGATTGTCATTCTAAAAAGTGGGTCCCGGTGCAAAAATGGTTTGAGAACTCCTGCTATACAGTGCTATGAGACAGTACTGTTTTCGGCTGCGGTACAGTGCTTTGAGTGCTACATGCTCGGAAAGCATCCTAAGTGGCAATGCCTGCTTATTGTAATATCCCACCTGATCCTCCCTTCAGGACAGCTGACCAAGTTAAGGCAGTATCCAAAGAGCTCACAGGCACCATCTCCCTGATCCCCTTTACAATCACATGATCATCCTGCAGGTGTGAAAACCCCTCCTAAATCCATGCAGTAGTCCGTCTTTTGAGATTATATGCTCTGAGTTCATGCTGCAGCAAGACTGGCATATAAATATCTCCTTCATGACTCTGGCATGTGTGGCTGATGCTAAACACCCTTGTATCATTGATCCAAGACTCTGCGGTCTACAGTTGGGGCCTGAGTTTTCTTTTAATTCTCCTCCCTTCATTTACCAGAAGTGGTAACCTTTGTCTATTGTTATGTACTTGGAAAAACACCCCAAAGCTTCTGGAGAGGGACTCAAGCATTCCTCTGCCCATTCTGTCCCCTTCCCATTTGGTTTCCCCGTTTGCTGCTTCATACTCTTGGAGAAGCTACATTACCCGGGTGGCACAAGTTGCTCTGCCTTGTTGGTCTTGGACCGTGCACCTAACGTGTGAACAGGACCAACGCGTGTATTGCTATATGCTTCTCTGTTGATACACCAGAACTGCCACGGAAACATTCCATAGCCGAATGTATAGTGTTGTCTCCGCATTTTAAGGAACGGGGACGGGAGAGGACGGTTCCCGAAAGCTGGCGGGTGCGGGAAGGGGGTGGTGTTTTACTGCAGTAGAGAACGCGTGTCTGCTTGCGTGTGTGTTTTGATTCTGCGGCATGCAATGGGAGCGCTGGGCAGCGCTGATGCGGCCGGGCTTGCTCCTATCCTGGAGCGGCGTGCTGTTGGCAGGCAGTTTCTTTGGGTTATTGAGCATCTTTCCAAGCTGTCGTTTTTAGAGCACTAGAACATCAGCAGCCCACAGCGGCGGCGTACTTGAGCGGGGCGGGGGTGGGGGTCCCCCCCTTTCAAACTGGGGACTTCTGCTCGGGGGGGGGGCCGGACGGATATTTTTTAAAAATGTTATTTGTAGTGTGGCTTTGGGATTATCCGGGCAGGCTGCTGCTGCTGCGTACTTCTTTCTTTCTTTCTTTCTTTCTTTCTTTCTTTCTTTCTTTCTTTCTTTCTTTCTTTCTTTCTTTCTTTCTTTCTTTCTCTTTTCACACCTCCGCCTGCACACCCTCCTCCCTAATTCCACAAGAGGCTGTGCCTCGCGGGAAGTCGCCTTCCTCCCTGGGCGCGGGGACCCTGCCGGCCGGGTGTGCCCAGATCCATAGCCAGAAATTGCGGCTTCTTTTTGAGGCTCCGCAGACACTTGGGCGGCGCGTCGGCATCCCGCCTCCCGTCGCTGCTCCCCGCTGAGCTGCTCCCCGGAAGGGAGAGGGGGCTGCGCGGCCGCCGCCTGACTCCCAGTCCTCGCTGTCAGGCACAAATTCATCGGCTAACCCGCTGGGGGAAAAAAAAGCGACCCCTCTTGAATGAACGCCCTGCTTCTCTCGCGGCGCTTCAAAAGCTCGAGCGTTCGGAGACCACCCTAATGTGAGGGTGCGCTCCCCTTTTGGGCACCCATCGATCCCAGAGCAAGAGCGAGCGAGCGAGCGAGCGAATCTAAAAGTCTGGACAGTTTCAGTCTGTATGACTTGCAGTATCGTCAGTTTCAGGTAACCGGCAGGCTAAGCTCGGTTTCTGCGCCCCCACCCCCCAAAAAGCCGGCTAAAACAGGAGCTTCTCCGGCAGAAGATGCTCTTTTTTTCCCCCCAACCCTCTTTTTCTCCGACTTCCTTTTAAAAGTGTTCTGTATTTGTTTGGGGTGTGTGTGTGTGTGTACACATGCGCGCGCGCCGCAAATCATCTTGGTTTCCAAGTCTCTTGCTGAAAGGTCCAGCCTGCTTACGTCTGAGCGCCCCTTATCATTTCAATGAATGCCAATTGCAGCCTTGGCGCTGTTATAGCAATGAAGCTACAGACGTCATTGCCTCCTGTTGGACGTGAGACGCGGCCAACCCCTCAGTCCTTTTCTCGTTTAAGAAAAACTCTTAACTTCTTCCAGGCAACCCGACAGTCCTCCTGGAGCTCCTCCGCACCGCCAGCCCGTTGCTCGACTGAGCTTCTCAGACCGACTGCCCGATTGTCTCTATACTATAGGAAGGGAAACGCCAAACAACACAACCCACAGCCATGGATTCGCGGCTCATGTCCGGATCTACAGGGTCGCCCTGTTGCCATCGCTTCCTAGGTTCTTCTGGGCAATCAGACGGGAAGGGGAACAAGCCAACGCGTGCCTGGTGGCTGCGCGGTTAAGGGAAGACGGGATGAACTCGGGAATCTCTCCCAAACCATGGCGGGAAAAAAAAGGCACGCTGCGGCTTCTGACTGACGTCTGAAAAAGCTGGCCCGGGATCGTCGGAGCGCCCTGAACTTCAGCCACTCAGTATGGCCATTGCCCACTTCCTTCGCCCCTTCTTGTTCTTGGGACCGAGTGCCAGGATGCTCTTGAAGTTGCCTCGGAGGCCGGAACAGTTGAGATCCAGCTTGCTGCGTAACTAGAGTTAGGGGTAAGTTGCTAAGAGAAAACACACACACAAATGGTCTGCCTAGGCTTCAAAACGAGGAGCAGGTGGAAGAAAAGAGGTGGGGGAAGGCACGACAACATTGCTGCGCGTGTATCTATGTCTACACGTGCGCGCGCGCGCACGCATCTATAATCTGGAGAGGAAAGGGTTACCGGGAGGGGGGGCTGGATGCCCCCGGGGGCCCCCCTGACATCACCGCGGAGGTGGCCAGCTTCGAGCTCCCCAGGCACCTGCAAAGCATCGGCAAGTTGGCTGGGAAGGGAGCTCCGCTGCCTGACCTCCCCGGGACCCGCTCCCCGGGAAGGAAGTGCGCTCTGGGACCGCAGCCTCAGCACTCGCGACCTGGGCGAGCAGAGAGCAGCGACACGCCGCCCTCCTCCGCAACGCCTGAAGACCGGGGCCAGCCCCCCTTCGCCCGCCCTTTCCCGCCGTTCGCCCCCTCCCGTGCCACGATCGCCGCCCCTCTCCTCCGAGCGCAGGATCCCCCTGCAGGCAATCCCGCGCGCAGTGCCCGGAGGGTCTTGCGAGCGTCTCGCTCTCGGCGTTCCTCCCCACCTCCACTCGCCTTCCTCGCTTCCCGCCTCATTAGACACAGCGCCTCTTCCCCGCCCCCCAGATCGCGTAAGCAGAAAAGATCCTGCTGGTGTGAACAATATACGAGCATTAATATCATTAATAGCAATGCAGGTGACCCGTCTCTTCCTCGCCGCAGGGATCCGGCGGGGCGCGCGCGGGGGGGGGGTCCCTTCGCGTTGCCGCTGCCCTGCCCTGCCTTGCCCTGCGCACAGTGCCACTTTCTTCCCCTTTGCACCCTCGCCCCCCGCACACCTACTAGTTGAACGGGAGCGAAAAAGGTGGGAGCAGCTCCTCTCCCCAGGCAACCTCCTTGAGACGCGGGGCTCCGCGGATGGGCTTGTGATTTGTAGGATTGCTCCACGCAGTCCCTGCCTCCTACTTGCTCTCCAGCCACTCCAAAGTCTCTGCCCCTCTTTTTCACCAGCAGCGATTCCTTTCAGTCTGCGGCGCTGTGCGTGGCTCTCGTTCTCCCGCCCTCATCTCCCTGGAGAGAGAGAGAGAGAGAGAGAGAGAGAGAGAGAGACTCCCAAACACTGTCCAGATGTCGAAGAAACGCAAAACCCCCGAGGGTGGAGGATCCAGCCTCCCACAGGAGGAACCCAAAACCCAGTTGGGGGACAGCGAGGAACCAGGTAGGGGGGCGCTGATTAGGCTGCAGTGGCCCAAGGCAAGGGGGATTTGGAGGGGATCCCAGCATTGGAATGCCTCATTTGACCACACTGAGGAGCCGGGCTGGCGAATGTCATATTTAGGCCAAATTATTACCTCCAGCCAGGTTGAATGTGTGTTTTGAAGCACTATTGAACTTGGGGAGTGAAGGGGTTAAAAAGCGAGGGTGGAGAAACGAGGGATGTGATTGATTGATTGGTGGGGGGGGGGAAGAACTGCGGTTTGGCTGATCAATCGCCCCCCCACTCTCCACTCCTCCTATTTTAGTTGCGTACGGTCTGTTCACTTCTTCCTGTCTCGGCCGTTGGGAAAGGGCTGTGCAAATGAGATGGTGGTGTTTGGAGGTGCTTCGGAAGGAGGTGGAAGGGCAGAGAGTGTCTCTGAATGTGTGTGGCTTGTGGAGGGTCTTATTCTTCCCCCCTCCTTGAGCAAGCCCCATCTCTACCTGGATGTCCATTGCTTCATGCCCAGCCTCCAGAGGCTGTACTTCCACGGCACTTGGGGAAAGTTGATGTTTTTTCCTCTGTTTGCTCTGCTGTAATTTTTCTTCCTTCCGAGCTTGGTGGGAAAAGCTGCCATGTACTTCAATGCTTGTGTAGAAGCCGGGCTCCTGTGTGTGGGGAATGATCAGTACCTCCCCACCCCCAAGTTCTGCAGCTGTGTTCTGTTTGTGCCATTCGCCTGCTAGGTTCTTCCTCTCTTGTGCTGATTCTGGGCCTAGAATTGCAAAGCCTACAGGGTTGCAGGGTTTGTGATGAGGATGCAGAGAAATTGGGGGTTCAGGCTGTTGCAGTTGGTTGTGAAGAGCCACTTGGAGATCCTGGGCTTGGTGGTGGTGCTGGACCAAAGCATAGTTGTCCTTCAGTGGTAGAACTGGGGCAGAACCTGGGTGTAGAGAACCTGGAGAGGGAATGCATGTCATCCAATATGGAGTCGGTTGTCCTTATTGGAAAAGATGCCGAGGAAGGACCAAGGTGCAGCAGAAGTGCCCAGGACTTGCGGAATTCAGTCTCCACCAATAATGTGCTTTCCGGGGGCATGATATGATGTGGCTTTTCTTTGTTGAATGCATGAAGTCCAGCTCTTGCTGTGCTCCACTAGCATTTTCCCAATGACGCAGTCATGGCGTGACACCATTTGCTTGGAAAGGGCTTGTCGAGGGCTTGAATGCGTGCTGTTTTAGATTGCTTGTACTTTTTCAGTGTCAAAACCATAATCAAATCCATGCTCCAGCCCCCCCCCCTTTATAAGTTGTCTCTGGAAACAAATTCAGCAAGCGGACCCAGATTTTATACGCCTAATTCCATGTACTACCATTTTTTCCCTGTTTTGGCAAGTGCTTTAGCAGTTAGTCATTTTTTGCCTGATCCTAAACCAGAAAATCTTCTACACATCATTGGACAAGAACCTGAAAGCTGGGCTATAAGTGATGTGTCATTTCCACTGGGCTACTAGCGGTGTGCATGAATGTTGTAGTGGTGCGGCGCTATGTGCAAGTATGGTAGCTTACAAAAGTGCTTGTCTCTGGTTATGGAATGGGGAGCAAACCCACATTACTTTAGGAACACTTTATTTCTGACAGCTGGTGAAAGTTAGAATATTTGTATGATCAGCTTGCCAATGATGAATTAAGAGTGGGTTGCCTGGCTCCTGCTCTGCTCACCCAGCTCGCCGTTCCCTGCATTGCTGCCAAGACAGTGAGGGTGGTTCTGCATTTCTCTCTAAAGCCACAAATGGTTGCTGGCCCTTTTTAAGCAGGAGAAACAAGGAGGCTCCAAGCCCTTCAGATGTACTGGGCTCAGCCCCACCTAATGCTGGGTAATCCTGAAATGAGGATATACTTGTACATGGCAGTTGCTGCAGGTGAAAGGCATTTTACAAGCCCAGGATCCTTCTTTCCGAGACCAGATAAGGTGTCATTTCCATCTTAGGGGCACATGCAAGCAAATCCATCCAACTGTAATTGCGCACCTACAGTAAACATATTCAAGCCGAGGGCATGCACACAATTTGATACTGTAAAATTATGAAACTAACCTTAGAATGTTGTTCTGGCTCAACTTATTGCCCTTAATGTTTTAAAAACACATTTTTTCTTTTCCCTCTCTCTTAAACAAGGAAAAAGAATTCAGCTTGTTAATTGTGTGAAAAGGTAACTGTAGAAAGAAGTGTTTGGCGAAAGTAGTTTGCTAGAATATCACGGGCTGCATTTTGTATGTGTATGATAGTGATTATGGCTCTCACCCCTTCTTGGCATCTATAATGATTCACTCCATATAGATGCAATATTTGAATTCTATAGAGACAGAATATTTACTGTATTTGGTTTTGATGCCTATTAGATTGGGACTTTACCCAATGAAAAGCCACATAAAATATACATTTTAACCTGTTTGGAACACTTTTGCCCCAGTTTTGTTTTACTCAAAGAGGTGACAACATTTAATAAACTGGCCAGGATTTTAGAGATTGCAAAAATTGAGCATGACTGCATGTTTTTCGTTCTGCCGAAGAATTGATGAAGGCTGTAGGTTGGAACAACTGGTCAGAGCTTTACCATTTTGATTCTGTGCAGTATCTGGTACATTAAGGACACCCTTCGTTAACAAGCAACTGGGCTTTTTTTTTAAAAAAGGGCCCCTTATTAGAATATTTGGCCAATGCAGCCTGATTCACATCTGATTTTGCAAGGGGCTTTCATTGTTTTGCCTTGTATAAGGCAAGGATGCAAGATCTATATAAATCAGGCCATGATGTATAATGTTGACATCCTTCAAACTGCTGTCCTTGGAAAAAATTGTGTGGCTGGGGCAGCTCAAGAGTTATTCTAGTCTCTCAGTCTGCCTCATCAGTCCCCCCCCGCCACAACCCTGCACATTTCTGTACCAAGGAACGCAGGGAGGTGTACATGGTTCTTTCCCTCCTTCGAGCGAGCGAGCGAGCGAGCGAGAGAGAGAGAGAGAGAGAGAGAGAGAGAGAGAGAGAGAGTCTCTCAGCCTCACCTACCTCGCAGGGTTGTTGTGAGGCCAGATGGATGTCCCTGAAAAGTACACAAGCAAGGCATGAAGAAGAGAACCATTCATTGTTTGTTTCCAGCTTGTGATCCTTTGCATAAGGAGATTCAAGGCCCCTGTACCAATGCAGTAGGGTCAGTGTGGCATGTGCTGCATTCTGCAGAGGAATTTTGCATGCTGGAGGTATTCTGCATGAGGTAAGGGGGCATCTGTTCCCTTGCCCCAGGGAAAGTCCAGCAGCCACAATGGGGCAACTTGGACCTGCACCTGCTAAATAGCTGACATAAGTCCATGTTGCCCCGTGTTGTCAGATCAGGCCTGGAAAAGGGGATAGGATATGGCTACTGATCCTAACCCCCTCCCAGGCCCAATTCGCCCACCCACCCCTGTTGCCACCACTTCCCCTCACCCTACAGGACCTCTGAGAGAAATTTTATCAGGGGGTACAAAGCTTCCTTTGGGCCCCATCCAAAAATGGGAGGGGAGGAGGGGAAACAAAGTGGGGGAAGGGAGTTGGCAACTGGAATAGTCTTTGGAGCCCAGGTCTACTGCTGCAGGGCTTCCCGGGTCTACCCCCCTGCGTGGCATCGGCAGCTAGACTCTGTTGTACAGAATAACAAACACACTCCAAAGTCTCTCTGAAATCTTTTAAATATAGAAAAACGTTGCAGAAAATCTGCATCATCATATTTAAGTTCACCCTAGAATGGAGCGTGCCCTGTGTGTACCAAACTGAGTTCTGCAGCAGCCGTAGTCCCACAGCAGTGCCCCTGAGCCTCCCATCCACTCCTTCAAGCGAGGCGGATCCACAAGCCAAAGACCTCCTGCAGCAGGCCTGTTTCCTCCCAGATGTGGCCCCTTGTTAAGCAGTGTTGCATATGCATTGCTTGGCCCGGCACATGTGGCACGTGGCTAGCAGCAGCCACAGCAGCAGCCGTGCAACCATGGTAGTGCCTTCAGCATCCTGCATGAGCTGCGAGTCCAGGTGAAATAGGAAATTGTAAGATCCCAGGAAATTTCTGGGCCTCCTTTTTGGGGAGCCCAGTCAGTATACCTGGGCCCACATATAAACTACTACTCCCTGCATCCCCCTCTCATGGACCTGCTGCCCTCTTACGCTGCTCCCTGCCGTCTTCCACTCTTTCCCCACCTCAGCATTGCCCACCATGGAATTTACCATGTCCTGTGCGCACTGTTCCATGTGCTAGCACCGGTGGATTGAAGCAGGCCTTCCTGCTAGTGCTCCTACCTGGTACATTGTCCCAACATGCTTTGTGGCATATTTGCAACAGCCTGCGCTCGTGGAGCTGTTGCACTACAGGCAGTGGTGTCATCTGAATGATTTAAGAACAGGTACTCACTTTTGATTGGCACGTGTCGGAACCCGCCCACTGGAAGTGTCATCATAAGCCGGAAGTGGTCGTGGCAGGAAGCGACATGAAAAAAGCCCTTTTGGAGGCCTCAGACAATTTTAAACTGACCCAACAGTTGCAACAGTATTCCACAGCACCCCCAGAACATGTTAAGGAGGCCTGGCATCATGTTAAAGTGACCCAACAGTTCCAAAACCCCAGAGCAGCTCATTTTTCAGGCTCCGCTCGCTGCCTGCCTGCCTGCCTGGCTCTGAGAACGTGCAGGCAACTCAAACGTGCAGGAAATTCAAATGTTGCAGGGGGCGGAGTCAACGAGTGGGCGGGTGAATGGGCATGGCCAGCCGTAATCCTAGGAACCGGTACTCGCGTACCCCTGCGTACCCCCTGCATGACATCACTGACTATAGGGCTGTGGCTGTTGAAGCTATGAGTAGTTCTATGTTACAGTATATTCCTTAGGGCGCAATTGTAACCAACTTTTCAGTAGTGACATAGTTGTGCCAATGGGGCATGTGCTTCCGCCTGCAGTTGGGGGACAGTCACGGAGGAATGTTTGTTCCCTTACCTCGAAGCTGCATTACCTTTACCCCTGTGCTGGAAAGTTGGTTAGCCCTCAGTTGGCTGCAACCTCTGTGAACATGTAGGAGCAAAGTTGTGCAGGACCAGGATTTTTTTCCATACTATATCTCTATGGGCACAATCCTAACCAACTGTTCAGTACTGACATAGCTCAGAGCTTCCTTGTCTTCACCCTGCTGCTGGAATGTTGGTTAGGATTGTGCCCTCAGTCTAACCATGTGGATGTGTAAATTAGCATTGGGTGAGCTCTCCTCATCTTGATTTGAAATCACTTGGTATTTATAAGCTCTTAAATGCTGAACTGTTTTAGAGCGCTCTCTCCTGGCTCATAATGTTAATGCACACACAATGAGGACCAAACAAGAGCTGATATGCCTATTGTGTGATTTGGAGTTGCATGCTTGATTTTTCCTATATACATAGGGAGACCCAATTTGGATTCAGACTGTGGCAGAGGGCGGGCGGGCTGTAACTCTTTGCCTCCATTATGGTCTCAATAGGTCCTATTGACCTATTTTCCCTAGGTAAATAACAGCCATGTGGGGCCCAATCCAGAGTGAGACCACGTTGGAAGCAAAGAATTACAGCTCCCTTCCTTCCACCATGGTTCTGATTTGTGAGTGCAATCCTGTACCCCTGTAGCGCCAGTGGTAAGCTCCTGCGCTGGCCGAACACTGTTGCAAACATGCCATCAAGTGCGTCCACATCAGCACTATGGCGCTGGACTGGTGCAAGCGGCAGCTCTGGCCTTGCGCCAGTCAAGCGTCGGCGTTGCTCAGTTGGTGCAGGACTTCCACGAGGGCATTCCAGAGACATGCCGGGGGCATAACCAGGTGGCGCAGTGGGCAGAGACAGGGGTTGTGATGCAAGACGGCCATAGTGCTGTATCCTAAAGCCCGTCCCCAACCAGGGCGGCCCCAATTCGGGCTGCTCCTGTTCACGGTCCTCTGCGCCTGCAAATCAGCAGGCGCAGATCCGAGCAGGCCCATAGGGGGAAAACCTCCCCGTGTCCTGCACATTGCTGGTGCTGCCTCCTAATAGGCTTTAGGATATAGCCCTGTTATGTTGGCCTTACTATGTCGGCCTTGCTTAGGATTGGGCTGTGAACTATGCTTCCCACTTTGTATGGTAATTACACTCTAAAAACTAATCAGGCTCTTGGTGCATTGTCCAATTTGACTCTTACGTTGCCAGATGCAACAATATTGCACAATATTGTATTGCCTCCTAAGGAACTATAGTTTGGTTTCATTTGTCCTGCACCCAACCACGACGGAGTCTCACACAGATATTCAGTCCCTGTCCTTAAGGCACATGCATTCAGGAGCAAAAGAAGGCTTTCAGTCATGCTCAGGAATAGCCCCTGCATAAAATATTTGCAGGAAACAATAAAAAATCCCAAACTGAGTGCTCAATCCTAACCTGGAGTTTGGCCGGTTCAGTTAGGCCAGCAAAGTTTGGCCGGCACAAGGGCCACCGTAAAGCACGTTTGGACAACTCTCGGAGTCAGGGATGATGGCTCACGTCTGTGTGCTGGTCTCTCTGACTCTGCGAGTGGTCCAAACATACTTTACAGTGTCCCTTGTGCCGGCCAAACTTTGCTGGCCTAACTTGTGCTGGCCTAACTCCAGGTTAGGATTGTGCCCTACATTCCCAGGAGGTAATGGCTAAATAAAGGAGTTTGGTCTGATCATGGAGTTTAGAGCACCTAAGAGCAGAGGTGTACCTAGAGGGGGATCATAGCATTACGTTTTGAAAGGAGCTGTTCCCCCTCCTCTTCAGAGCCATTTGGAGCCAATATAGCCTCTGTTTTGCTCTAGCCACTGGCAATGGCTCCAAAGAGGAGGGGAAGTGGCTGCTTGCAAAATGTAGCACCCTGATCCCCCTTTAGGTACTCCTCTGCCTAAGAGCTTAATTGAGGGGATGACATGGCAAGCGCAATCCTGCACTGCCCATTGCGCCAATGCTACGTCATAGTGTCGGCCATAGCGTTGACGCGGGAGTGCCAATCAGCACTCCTGCGTTGGCGCTAGAGCGGTCCGGCTGCACCCGTGCTGAGCCTTTCTTGCACCAGTCTTGCACTGAAGCCGGTCGTGGCGAGGGAGCCTCTGTGCAGAAGCAGTGCAGGGATTGGTGGGAGGTAGGTAGGTGGGGGTGGGACTTGGATGGGACCTGGGCGGGCTTGGGAGGTGACCCTATGGCCACATCTTAAGCCCATCTGTGAGGCCGCACGGCCCTGATTCGGGCCGCGTGGTCTCCTCGGTCTTTAGCGGGCGCAGATCCGAGGAGCACATAGGGGAGGCTCCAGCCTCTCCTAAGCTGCGCTGGATATGGCACTGGCCTGTCAGCCTCACCAGTCCGGCGCTGCTTAGGATTGCGCCCTGAATAACATTTGTGTGTGCATCAAAAAGGATGGCTGGTATCAAAGTAGGTGCGCCAAAGCAGGGGTCTGCTCTGTCACTGCTCTGTCAGTGCGTGCAGAGGAGAGTCTCCTTTACCCTTCCAAGCGAGAGAAGAAATTTGGGGGAAAGTAGTCATTGAGCTTTAATGCCGCTTGGACACTTTTGCATATCTAGGGTACAAATATCTTTGCATATCTAGGGTATCACAGGTTTGGGAAGGAGGAATTGGAGGGAACGAGTAGCGTAGCTGTAGGAGGGCAGCACAGTCAGTACTGCAAGTGCCACAACATACCATGTAAGCACCCCCTCCTATTCACCACTGGCTGTTGCCACCTGGAATGGCTCTAACAGCAAGTGGGAGGGGCCACTTACATGGGGCATTGCGGTGCCTCCCCCTGTAGCTATGCTACACTGGAACTAGCCAGTGGTATCACTTCGGAGCCAGCTTATGAGGGAGCTCCAGCGACAAAGCACTAAGGTAAATGGGAAGCAAGCGGATGAATCTAAGCACTTGTGTGAGTTGAGAAAGCCAGGCTACCAACCCAAAGCCCACTAAAACAAAATACAGGGGGGGAAAAGTAGAGTAAGAATTAGGTGTCCAGGTAAGCATGTTATTCACGCCCCCTCCTGACAATCCAAACAATCTAAAACCCGTTATGAAGGCAGATGGCTGGGGGGGGGGGCGGTGAGGGCTTTCCAGTGTTTTACAAGCTGTGGCATATGTATGACTATCCTGATGTGGGTCCTTGGTACAAGGGAGGAAGAAGGAGGAAGCTCTGGATCATTGGGTTCTGCCCCCTTCTCTTTCCTTACTGGGCTGCTTCCCTAAGCATCCAGGCAGATGAGGAAGAGGTGGTGGAGGACAAGACACCAATGGTGGTGGTGGGCATATGCGCGATTGCACATAAGATTTTTTTAAATGAGGGAAGCTAGCAAGGGTGGTAGCTCTGCCCTGATTCTGGTGGCAGATAAGCTGGTACCATCCAAATGGCTACAGGGGAAAGACCACATGCCAACATCGTAAGTGGGAAGTGGAAACCCTGTATAGGTGTTTATATGCCAATGCTAGAAAATTCAAAGCCACGATAGGGGAGCTGGAGGGCTTGGTTACAATGGAGAACATATGGCAGGCATAACCAAAATCTGGTGGAAGAGAAAGAACTGGTGGGATATGTGATTCCCAGATACGAGCTCTATAGCAGTCAGTGGCGTCTCTATAGGGAGGGCAGAGCTCTAAGTTTTGCAAGGAGCCTTACCCTGTCATGTAAATCCCTTCTCTCCCTTGCTGCTGTAGCCAGTAAGCAACGCCAAGATGTTGCTTTTCCCTGTGAGGATTGGTTAAAACGGTGCAGGAAAGGAGTGATTTCCACTGCAAGGTAAGGCTTCTTGCAAAACTTAGAGCTCTGCCCTCCCTGTAGAGACGCCACTGATAGCAGTGGTTCCCAAACTGTGGGTCGGGACCCACCAGTGGGTCACAAGCAAATTTCAGGTGAGTCGTGTAGTACCTAGGGCAACCATATTGAAAATATGGGAGGATGAGATGCTGGAAAGTGTGGTTGTTTTGCTTGTGTCAAGGTTGTAAATGGGCTTTTTTTTTCCTTTTCCGATTCACATTGCTATTGGAAAGTGGCTGAAAAATAACCCAATTTATTGCTGCATCCTCAGGAAAGCGGCAGGCTCTGGCACCACGATGACAGCACTTCTAGCTATGGCATCACTTCTGGTGGGTCCCAGATAGACTGTCATTCTAAAAAGTGGGTCTTGCTGCTAAAAAGTTTGAGAACCACTGCTCTATGGAAAGGACAGAGGGGTGTAGCACTTTATGTGAAAGAAAGATGACAAATGCCCACAGGATGGACTGTTAATGTCCTTTAAAAGTCCTCTTCATGTCAGAGGATTGGATGGTAGCCAATGTAATACCAATATTGTAAAAGGATCTGGGGGATCCAGGAAACTACAGGTGATCACTTTAATATCTTCTCTGGGTAAACTGGTGGAAGGAATAATTACAGATAAAATTATGAACCATCTAAAATAATGAGCCTGGCTGAAAGAGAGACAATGGGGTCTTTTCTCACCATACCCGGTGGAACATAAGTGCTGTTCGTGCCGGGGACAATTTTCCCTGCTGCAGCAGTCTCCAGTTTGGAGATAGCTGCTCTAGAGCAGCAGTTCCCAAACCGTGGATTTGTGGCCCACCAGTGGGATGTGACCCAGTTTTTGTTGCTTTATGAAATTAACAGGGCAGATTAGGTTATGTGCATCAAGGGTTAAACAAGGGGGTGGAGCACCGCTGCACAATCACCATTATAGCTACACCCCTTGACATTTATAAACCAGGCAGCAGCCTCTAGGGCCTCTGAAAAGTTTGGGAATCACTGATCTAGAGTCCTTTGAGAGTGCCAACAGGCATGTCAGTAGAGCAGATCCAGCTGATGGTATACTTGAATTTTCAGAAAGCTTTTGTGAGAGTTCCCCACCGTAGAATAAGAGGACAGATCCTTTCATGGATTGGTAAATGGTTAGAGAATAGGAAGCAGAGAGTAGGAATAGATTGGCAAATGTTGACAGTGGAGGGAAGTAGGAAGTGGGTGCTTTTTACATTTTTCATAAGTGAAATTGGGGTCAACAGTGAGATGGACAAGTTTGCAGGTGACATCAAACCATTTGAAATGGTTAAAGCCAAGTGGATTATGAAATGCTCTAAAGGGCCGTTTAAATTGGGTCAAAGGACAAAGAAATTACAAAAAATGGCTCAGTAACTGTAAAATGATGTACATTGCGGTAAAAACCTCCAACATCAACTATACATGACTGGGTCTGAGCTGTGGGTGATGAACCCTGAAAGAGTTCAAAGGGCTCAGTCCTGTGCCTGTCCTGTGCTGCAGAACCTGCTTTCTGGCATTGCCGGGCACATTCCAGCAGTATGAATGCCAGGCCACTTCTGGGCCACGGCTGCAGTGGAATGACACGTGAAGCAGTGGCTCCAGAACCCTCTGTCAGTCTTGGCAAGTTGGCCATGGAGGTGTGTTGTGGGCAAGGAGGGGTTGGGCAGGGGGAGTTTCAGGGAGGATTGGGGAGGGCAGGAGGTGGGGAGGGTGGATCTTGGAAGTACCAACTTGTGCCAGATCTTATCCCCTCTTTCCCAAGCTGTCCTGCCCCTTTCTCTCTTCAGATGTATGCCAGCAGAAAGGTTAGCATAGGCAGGAGGAGATACATAGTCAGGCAGCCAATTGTAGGATAAGTAAATAATATTTTTACTTACCCCCTTATGGCTGTCTGATCGCCCCTCCCCTCTGTTGGATGCAGTGCACACTCCACCAAGATGGCTGCATCAGCCCCAACAGTGGGGAATAGGATTGGGTAGTTAGGGGTAGAAATAGTTGATAGCTCCATGAAAACACCAATCCATTTGCCAGCTGAGACAAATAAAAGGCATTTTCTATCATGCATCATTATGAAAGGGATAGAGAATAATACTGCTAAAGTTATGATGCTCCCATCCAAATCAATGGTGTGGCCATATTTGGAATACTGCATACCATTCTGATCGCCACATCTCAAGAAGGACATTGTCGAACTGGAAAAAGTTACAAAAGGGGGCAACCCAAATCATCAGGAGACTGAGGGTCCAATCCTATGGCCCTTAGTACCGGTGGTATGCTTGTACTGCTGGTGCTGGTGTCGCAAAAGTGCCGCAAGTCACTTTTAGTGCTAACAGTATGGGTTTACCACCAGACCTGGGCCAGTGCCAGACCCCAGTGCCAGAAGGACTCAGTGGGAGCCGCTCAGCAGTAACTCACACCGACACTGGCCCTAATCAATTTTGGGGGCAGGGGCAGGGTGTGGGAAGAGTGGAATTGGGTGAGGGGAGGGGAGGAGCGGGCCCAGGCAGGAGGTTGGACCAGTGGCCTCCACCGCTGTATCCTATCCTCCTTGTTGGGCCACATGGCCTGATGTGGAGGTGCTCAAGTCTGCACTGGCAAACTAGCCAGAACAGACTTGAGGAGGTCCATTACCAGGCCAGTGCCCTTACCCGGGTGAAGGTGATGAACATCCCCTTCCCTCGAGAGCCTCTGATGGTTGCCATGGCTCCCGTTGGATGCAACAGTTGCCATTTTGGCATTGCCACTCCTATGGGGGCCAGACAGTTTAGGGTTGGGCTGTGAAGCACCTTCCTCATGCCAACAGACTGTAAGGTTTGGGACTATTTCTTAGCTTATTAGCCGCTCTGGGACACAGAATGCTGTGCTAGATGAACCTTTTGCACTATCTTGGGTTCTAATCCTAATTTGGACCTAATCTGGCATTCATTTCACTAGACACCTGCAAAATTCACTAATTTCTGAAAGAATTTAATCTCACTATTGCAAATTATTTCAACTACAAGCGTGCCCCAGTACCCCCTGATTCAGTATCCATGGTTTCAGTTATCCACTGTTATTATGGATACTGGGACGCCTATTTAAAAGATAGCGGAACGTTTAAAGAAATATCTTTTTTTTTACCTTGTTGCAGCAAAACCACTGATGTCCCCCTACCTTAAAAAGGCGTCCCCAGTATCCATGATTTCACGTATCCATGGGAGGGTACTGAACGGAACCTCAGTGGATACTGGGGCATGCCTATATAGTAAACTATAGTATCTATGTAATTTAGCAAGCTATTTCAGAGTGGGGAGTGGCATAGGAGGGGGACTTCAGAAGCACCCAAGATGTGGCTGGGTGGATGGAACCCAACAAAAACATATAGAAACACATGCATATACTGTTAATTTCACACTAAAGTCAGTCCTATCAAGTTAAGTAAGGCTTGCTTCTAAGTAAATTTAAATAGGATTGCAGTCCAGCCTGTAAAATGTTATGGTTATCTGACAAATGAAAGAAAAAGGTTACTAGTACATGCAAAGATATAAACTAGCATATTGTAAGCAGAGATACAGCTGCTTTGCAAAAATAGATTTACAGACTTTAAAACAACATGTGCTAGGAGTTCCTGGGGAAAAAAAATTAATCTGGTTGGTGCTGCTTGACTGAGTCTGTTGTTCCTTCATGATACATGTGTGAGCAATTCTAGTTCTGTTCATTCAAGTCTTGTCTATATTGCAAGATTTCTTTCACATATTATTAATCTGAAACCTGTTAGCCCATATTGGATTTTTCTTCCTGTACACTTTACATATCAGTGTTTGGTATAGTAAAGTACATTAGCTAATTCCTGTCTGTAAATGGAATGATGCAATGGCATCCTACAGTGTGCAAAGAGCTTGCAGTGAAGTGGGCAAAGGAACAGCCGCATCCATTTTGGGTATAAAGCCTGCTGATCTTGCCTGATGCAATTTTGTAGCATTGCATTATTGGGGGGACGACGACGACTATAGCCATGGCGTAACTGCAGTTGGACCTTTCAGATTGCATCCACAAGCAACTTGTGGAAAAAGGATTATACTGACAGATTTTCAACTTTCAAAATTGCACTTCAATTTTCCAAGTGCAAAATTATTAGCTTTGTATTTCATGGTAGATGGGACCAATTTTTTAGGGTGCTTATTTTCAAAGGTAGCTCTTCACTAAATTAATGAACCTCAACATACCTGGGCATTGATTATTTATCTTTAAGTGAACTTTAAATTTACTTTGCCCTCCATGTTTTCCAATAGCTGTGGAATTTTGGACATGATGGCAAACTAGAAAATTATCCAAATTGCCAGAATTGTTTTTTGATAAAGTAAAACTGTAAAAAAAAAAAAAAAGAGAGAGAGAGAGAGAGAGAGAGAGAGAGAGAGATTGCACACTTCAGGAGGAGGAAGCAGACAATATTTAAGTTTTTAAAAAGTTAGTTTCTAATATCATAGAAACACAGTTTTATACATTGTGGCGCAGTGAAATATAAGTGTTTGTATTTATATAAGTGCTTGAAATGTAAGAGAGTCGTTGCTTATGAGAACCTGGCAGTTGCGGACCCAGCCAATGGGCTGCCTGGGACAGAGGAGGAGGCAGTCCGCCCCTCCATTGTTTCCCCACCCCTGTGCACAGCTCTGCCCCCCACACCAACCCAGCAGGGAGGGAGGGCCAAAGCCCCAAACACTGTAGCCTTTCCTCATAAGGGAGGTACCCCAGCCTGGAGTAATTTTGGTCACTCTTTTCTGCACCTTTTCTAGTTCCTCTATGTCCGTTTTGAGATGTGGCAACCAGAACTGTACACTTGTAGTGCACATGGACAGTTGCCAGCCATTCTTGCTATGGTCTGTGTCAACACTGTATCTGCAGGACTGATGGGGAGGGCCTGGTGCTGATAGAATGCTAGTTCTGTCAATGGAAGTTGCCATAGGATTGGGCCTTTGGGCAGATCCAACCTTTGCAACCCCATCCCATGTCCCATTGGGATCAATGAGACTGAGAGCGCAATCCTAATCTGGAGTTAGGCCGGCACAATTAAGCCAGCAAAGTTTGGCCAGCACAAGGGTCACTGTAAAGTATGTTTGGACCACTCTTGGAGTCAGAGAGGACAGTGCACAGCTGTGCGCCATCCTCCCTGGCTCTGAGAGTGGTCCCAAACATGCTTTACAGTGGCCTTGGTGTGGGCCAAACTTTGCTGGCCTAACTGTGCCGGCCTAACTCCAGGTTAGGGTTGCACTCTGATTCCCAATTGAATGTACAGAGGATTGCAGCCTTAGAAGGCTAATCAAAACTTTTCAGTTCAGGAAAGAAAAATTAGGCTACTGGAGAAAGAGTGGAGCGGTATTTTTGAATTTCTGATTGTTTTATAAATGTGGTTTTGGTTGGAACAGATATTGTTTTTTCATTGTAATCTTATTGTAAGAAATTTCAGGAGCTTAACAATTAAATTAATAGTGGCGTTAAATTGGATTAAGGAATGGGAAAACCCACAGAACCAAAGATTGATAAAATTAGAAGTTGGATGGCATGCTTTTCTTTCTTATATATGATAAGGCGAAGTACTTTGGATATTTTAAACACCATATAATAAGAAGAGCACTACTACGAGTATGGGAACAAATACGATATAAAATCTACACTAAGATACCAAGTTGGGTGAAGCCTTTGGAAATTGCATCTAAAGTAGATTGGTTGGCCGAGAGCCAAAATAGATCATATAATGAACTTTTGAATGAGAAGATGGAAATATACCTGAAAAAGGAGTTGTTAGAAAAAGGGATTAAGTTAGATTGGTATTCTGAAGTACAGATAAGATCTAGATGGAATGAAGACAAGAAAGTTGGATTTTATATACAATGTACAGAGTTTGATGAATTGTTCTTAGTGGATAAAGGTCAATATATTAAGAAAATGTATATATTTTTATTAGATATGAATATGGAAGATGAATTAGTGAAAGATACGATGATTCAGTGGGCAAGAAATGTAGGACATAATATATCAATGGATAGTTGGGAACAAATTTGGAAGACAAATATTAAATTGACTAAAGCAGTATCACTGAAAGAAAATATGTATAAGATGTTTTATAGATGGTATATTTCGCTGGACAAATTAGCAAAGATGTACCCTGGAACAAATAACAGTTGTTGGAAATGTCAAGACTCTATAGGGACTTTTTATCATATGTGGTGGACTTGTAAGAAGGCCAAAAGATACTGGGAGAAAGTGTGTACACTGTTACAAGAGATGTTGAGATGTGTTATCCCATTAGATCCAGAATTGTTTCTCTTAAATATTATACCAAATAGTTATAGTAAAGAAGGAAAACATATTATGATACATGTAAATACTGCAGCAAGGCTTACTGATACATGATACATGTAAATACTGCAGCAAGCCTTGGAGTTAAGAACTGCTCCCTCTTTGGCGGTATTTCGGCGGGGGCTGAAGACCTTTTTATTTCAGCAGGCTTTTAGTTGCTGACAGGCTGGTTGGCTGGCTTTTTTGCATTCTTTTTATATATTTTATGATCCTAGGGATTAATTTGTTGTATGTTGTATTTTTAATATTGTTTTTATTGTCTTTTAATACTGTTTTTAATTGTTTTTTACTGTGTTTTAACCTTGTAAATGCCGCCTTGAGGGCCTTGTGGCGGAAAGGCGGGGTACAAATCAAATAAATAATAATAAATAAATTTACACACAGATGTGGAAAATGTAGATATACCCTCAGTAGAAATGTTAATACAGAAAATGGCTGAGATGGATATTCTAACCGAAAGAGTTAGAAATGGTGAAGTAGATAGTTAAAAATATATGGAAAACATTCTATATTTGGCTAGATGTATAGTTGGTAATAATACGAAGATGAAAAGAATTGGTTAATTTAAGGTTTAAATGATTAGAAAAATGATATAGACATTTTTTTCTCTTTTTCTTTTTTCTCTCTGCTATTAACCAGATGTGTAGTTTAAAAATGAATTTGCTGTTGACCGACAGATCATGTCGGTCTAATGTATTATCCTATGTATCCTTTTCCTGTGTAATTCCTTTTCCTAACCCCAAACTGTAGATGTAGATATAAATAAAATTAATATTAAAAAAAACAAAAAATACAATTAAATTAATAAATGGAATATCTGTTTTGAAGTTGAGAGAACTCTTCATTAAAAGCATGTTATTTTAATGTTTTTAAATATATTCTTTTAATATTGTTTTAATTTCATTTGTAAGCCGCCTTGAATCCCCTTTACTGGAAAAAAGGGTGGGATAAAAATCTTTTATTTAATTAAATGAATGAATGAATGAATGAATGACATTCAAATGGATTTAGCAAATTAACTCCAGCATGCATCATTGGGAACCGTCTCTTTAACCTCTCTGTCCACATTCCCATTTCCCCCTCCACAAATTGCTTTCAAGTTCTAGGTAACAGGAATTGCATCTATCAAATATATATTCATTGCATGAAATTGAGACATTTACCTTATTTGACTTTTGCTTCTTCCGTCTCCTTTGGAGGAAAGGAGTGAGTCACGGAGAGGCAGGCGTAGCAGCTGCTGCTAAATAGCTACAAACACAGATCATGTTAACGTGTGTAAGCAGGAGCAGGGCTTGTCTGCTTTTGGCACTTCACTTCTCTGACAAATATGGAAAGGCTTAGAGGACCTGCCCCAAAATCCTGCATCACCTCAACCTTATGCCCCCAGCCCCAACTGGCTCCAGCAGGCCAGTCCTCTCTTCCTGCCCTCTCTCCATTCTGTATTTTGGGGTTCTTTTTCTCCCCAATTGACTGCCTCTGTGTGCCTGGGGCAGTTGCAGACCCATCCGAGGTTCCACCCTGGGGCAAGGTGTGAGGAGGTCACCTCCTGTGCCGGCTCCCCACCCCCTGTGCCACCTCCGCCACACCAGGCTCCATTTTGGAGTCCTTCTAGTGCAAGGATGGGTGGGTGGGGGCCCAAACTCCGCTCCCACCTTTGCAAGAGGTGAGCCGTTGCCCCCCTGCTCCACCAGCGTGGTGCTCGTGGCATTTGCCCCTTTAACGGTACCGCCACTGGCCTAAGGAGTCCCTGAGGATGAGGAAACCACAGTTTGTCTGTGGGAAGCCTCGTTTTGCATCCAAAACTGATAGTCCCTCAACCAACCTATTTGCATATGTCTGAAGTGATATTGTGGCTACTTGAATATACATAACCTACCTAAGGTCAAAAGTTTAGCCACCTGGATCCTTTTGTCCTTTGTTCCTACATATATACTGAGACAATTCATTCCTGCTCTCTACCTTACTTCTCAGATCTTCACCTGTAGTTTCTACCAGACATCCACATATTTTAAATCACTCCTCTGAACTGGTCAACTTGTCTTCTTTGCGGTTTGAGACACACATATTAATCTGCTAATTATTAAGATGGAAACTTCATAAGGCAGCCAAAGGAGAGAACCACACTGTGAAGGCAACATCTGGGCCTGAGGATTGGCAGATCACAAGAATACTGTAGATTTGTAAAAACCCCATTGAAAAAAATGGTGGTTTAGACTAATCTGCTCATGTAAGCTGCATTGGGCATTTGCTTCAGCATAGGAAAGGCGGGGTATAAATTCTTCAAACAAATAAATAAATTAAATAAGCGTTGAAAATTGACATCGCTTTCTGGAATGTAAATCTCTGGCCCCTTTGTAATTCCTTGAACTATTCGACTTTGATCATGGCATTTTAATGTCTGTGCTAACTCGAGAGCATGTATTAGAATATTATTCTGCAGTTCTTTTTGATACACCTGAATTTAGAACCTGTACGTCAGAATAAACATTCGTTTTAGTACATATTTTTATTTTACATGTTCTAGAAAACAATTCTGTGTGGGTATAACAGTTTTGCCTTGTTTGTTGGATATTGAGTTTTCATTCTTTGAGTATTTGTTTTTATTATTGTACTGTATAGAGTTTCTATTATTTGAGTGGCCTTTTGAAGAAATGAGTACAGTATTCCCTTTTGTATTAAATTTTACCTGTTGCACTTACAGAAGTTTTCTTTTTATTGCTTTAGGATATGATCTGCTAATTTTATTGTGTATTCAAAAAGATCTTTGTGTTTGTGGCTGTGTTACATTGATTGTACTTTTATACGTATTTTACAGTCCCCTGAAGAAGAGCAGCCAATGCTTGAAGCACAGTGGGACCATTGTGGTAAAGCATTCCTGCACTTTGCAAGTTGTGTTGTTTGTTTGGGATTAGGAGCAAGGACACATTGAAATTACTGCCTCACCTTGACGTTCAGGTTTCCAAAGCACACTATAAAGCTCCCCCCCCCATTTTAGTATATAAAGCATATCTGCCAAGTTCAGCTGGAGAGAGGTGCTGATTATGAAACTGAAATAGCAATCCTAATCCCCCCTTGGGCTGACGCAAGCCACTTGCATCGGCCCAGCTTTGTTCCACACTTGTGTGCCGGCGCAAGAATCGCTGGGCCGATGCCGGCAGCTGCATGAGCTCAGCAATGGCGCCATGACCAACAGGTAAGCCATTTCTGGGTGGGGGGAAGGTGGGAGGGAGGGTGGCCCAGGGTGGAGGGAGGGAGTTCCCGTGGGCGGGACGGATGTGGAGCTTGGAAGTGGAGCTTGGATGTGGATGTTGGACCGCATTCCCGCATTCCCTGTCCCCAGCATCCCCAATTTGGACTGCTGCAGCCTGCTCGGACTTGCACCCGTTAAACAGCAGGCGCAGATTCAAGCAGCCCCATAGGGGCAGCTGTTGCCTACCCCGGGATAAGGGGACAAATGTGCGCTTGCCCCTTGGAGGCTCCAGTGGCCCCCCAACCTGTGCTGGATACGCTGCGGACCAGCCTGCCTGCCTGTTCCAGTGCAGTTTAGGATTGCGCCCTGAATGTTGGCTTATTGGGTTGTCAGACATCGTTGATGCTTACCCTGGACCTCAACAATCCATCATACCACACTGAATTGGGGTCCAATCAAATCTGTCAGGTTAAGAGGAGATGCAGAATCAATGGGTAGAGCATGTAGCCCAACTTCTAGATGAAAGAAAAGGATTAGGTAGACACTAAATTGTACCTGTTTGCTCTCTAACCAGGCAAGAAATCTGGCACAAGGCCATTGTGCACATAACACAGCAACAAATTCGGATTTGCCAGAGTGTAGGCTCACCCATGAACCGCAGCCACTCCTTGGCCTCTGATAAGTATATTTGCCTGATATGTGTGTTTTCAAAGGTCTGTTTATCACATTCACATTTTACATGTCGAGGCGTGTTTAAAAACATCTCATGCATATGAGTTAGCAGTTACCCCTGCTAACTGGCATTACCCCTGCTAACTGGGCAAGAGGCACTTTTCCAAGTGGAGTTCCTCTTATATTTAGCAGGGGGAGAGTAATTGTCCCTCTTCACCCCAGCACAGTGTCTTTTCTAGTGGCTGTTGCTGGTGATGTTCTCCATTCTTTTAGATTGTGAGCCCTTTTGGGACAAGGAGCCATTTAACTTTATTTTTTTGCCTGTAAACCGCTTTGTGACCTTTGTGTTGAAAAGTGGTATATAAATAATTGTTTGTTTGTTTGTTTGTTTGTTTGATTGATTGATTGATTGATTGATTGATTGATATGCTTTTAAAAAATCTAATGTGTGAAGAGGTCAAAAGCCCAATGCTTCACAATGAAGATGAAGATGTGAATGGGGAATCCTTTTGCTTCCTGCTCTAGGTGTGTGTGAAGGCACTGAATGATTCACAGTGGTGCAACCCTTCCAAGATGGGCATCATGGATTATGAGCATGTCAGATGTTTTGTCCAATCAGTCCAAGCTGCTTGTGCATGTCAGAATATCCTGGGTTGGCATAATGGTTTCTGTGACATCTCAAAGGTGTCCAGAGAAGCATCATTACATGTTTCACAGCAAAAGTTGAAACCATGTAGGCTTGTACGTCAAGGCTCACAAAACGCAAGTTCGTACCTGGAATGATGTGAAGATTATCCACAAAAAAACAATTTTAAAATTTCAACTGGATTCTAGGGTATTGCTGTTAAATCCAAATTTGATCATGCAATCTTCAGGAGTTACAAATTTATACTGAAGCAAAAGGAAATGGAGATTTCATAAGTTTTAGTGAAGCGGAAGGGAATCAAGAAATACCTCTCTATGGACCATTGTTGTTTATTTTACTTATTTATTAAAGGAGGTTTGTAAGTATACCTTCATATTAGCATTAAAAATACTTTTGGGTGTTGGGTTTGCTATAGTATTGGTAAGCAGAGTATTGGTTAAAACTGGACCATTAATTTAGGGAGCAGAAGTTGCTTGTGAGTTCAGGAGGGGTGACCCTATGCAGGACTATACAAATAACTTTTGTCATTTCCACCCCACTCATTCTGGTTCCATTTCTTTGGATGGCTGAAGTTCATTCTTCTAACACTGCCCACATGAGGCAAACCATGAAACATCCCTGACAGAAAGCAAGATTAGGACAAAATATGTAAAAGCACTAAACTAAAACAAAATAAAAAACCCCTCACTTGAAAATTCAAACTGTCAACACTCACAAAAGGAATACAACAAAAGTAAGGTCTGCAGTTTCCAAGATGGCTGCTCCCAGCTTTCTGCGACCCACCTGATATCAGGTCATGACCCACCAAGTGGGTCCTGACCCACAGTTTGAATAGCACTGGTTCAGGAGTTATTGCTTGCTTTTCTCCAGGTCAGGGAGCAGGCAGATCAGTGGAAAATGAAAGAAGCATGTCCAAGTGGCCTTTACGAAGAGAATAGCAAACTTTTCATGCAGGATCAGAATGCATCTTGTCTAGAACTTTATCTCCATCAATGGCCAATCAGATGCTTTTGTGAAGTTTGCAAGGAAGCCAGGATGGATAAAGCCACCCATAGCTAGTAGTCTCTATGCAGATGCAAAAAATTGGCACCCCCCAATCTTTATTTCCAACAGTTAAACCTCCATTTAAATACAATTTTTGCTTTGCTTCATATTCTGTGTGCTATGTCAGTGGTTCCCAAGCCTTTTCGACTGGCGGCTCCCTTGACCTACTGGGCCAATGGCTATGGCTCCTTATTAGAACCGCAATACATGGTATAGGGTGATGAATTTTTCCCAAGGATTCTGCGGCTCCCCAGGGAACCACGGCTTACAGTTTGGGGGTCACTGTGCAATGTTATGCATTGCCATTTGAATTCTCAAATGGATTTGTAGAGACTAGGATGTTTTTATGTTAGTGGCAACCCTGTTTTCCTCTCTGTGGGAGTGATCTCCACCATGCACAGAGCAGAAGCATCCAAAATGCAACATTGTCCTCTTACTCTTCTATGTAGCATCACACCATGTGCTTCTTTTTTATTGGTGTTTGGAGTACATGTGAAGAGTCACCTGGGCCTGAGGATCAAGGCTTCTTGTTTAACCGGCCAGGCAAGAGGGAAATGTTCATCAGAGGATTGTTTTTCTCAGCTACAGAACAAATTGCCTTGCTAGAGAAAGAATGACTGGCTTCCTAGCATGTCATAAGTAGACTGCAGTGTTGGCAACTGTAGCTGCTCACTGATTCATTCCCATCTGTTCTTGCCTTGCAAACAGTAGGTGAAACAGAATGCAATACATAGGAGGCTGCCTCTTATGCCGAGTCAGACCTTTGGTCCATCTATCTTGGTATTGTAGACTCTGGTTGATATTGGCGCTCCAAGTTCAGTTGGGTATTTCCTAGCCCTACCTTTACATACCAGGGATTGAACCAATGACCTTACGCATGCAAAACATGTGATGCACAGTAAATCCTTGATAACTGTGCAATCTGTTCCCATAGGTTTGCTTATCTGTGAGAACAAAATTGTAACTTGCATTGTGCAATCTGCTGCCTGTTCTTGGCTACCTGTGGCCATTCTGAAGCTGTCCACTGCGGGCATTCCTACTATTTCAGCTCCCCGTCCCCCCCCATTGATCCCATAGGAGCAATGATTCAGTATCCACTGGTTTGGTATCTGCTGGGTTTTGCAGGAATCCAACCCCTGTGGATAATGAGAATTGACTGTACCACTAAGCTACGGCCCACCCCAAGCTATATAAACTCTTTTCATAATGTGGACTTGGCAGTTTTCTGATATAAAGAATGAATTTGGGAAAGGGTACTGGAAAACAGTGGTTTCAATTAGCATTTACAGAAGTCCTGACCTAGGGCCCAATCCTATCCAACTTTCCAGTGTCAGTGTAGTCACAACACAGCCCCGAGGAAAGGGAACAAATGTTCCTTTACCTGAAGGAGGACTCTGTGACTGCCTCCCTATTGCAGGATGCATTCATGGCTCATTGGCAAGTCAGTACTGATGCTGGAAAGTTGGATAGGATTTGGCCTTGATACCATTATGCAGTAATGTGTTCTCAGTTGCTTGTTGGCAGCTATTGGCCTGTGGGCTGCTTGGGGGAAAGGCCGGAAGGGGAGTGGCCCCAATTCCACTTCCCCTCAAAATAGTAGTACTATTACTATTGCCATACTATTGCTCTTGCTGCGGATACAGTTATGAATTCTTAACTTCTGTCTCTTCTGAAGATGCAGAAGGACAGAGGAAGATGTGGAAAACATTCAGATCACAGGAAGATTAAATGCAGTGGGATTGTCCATCTCCATGTGGCACATGCTGAGCCTCTTTGAGATCCAGTGATGTGGATGAAATTCATCCACAGATGTAGAAAAGGGCTCTCCTCCTTCTGGTCATGCCAGAATTTTTAAAAGGTCTTCTAAGCAACCCTTCCGAAAACCTACTAAGAGTAGCATACAGTAAAAGGTAAAAGAACAATAAAATAAGTACAAATGACCAAAGGTAAAAGATGTTCCATAATTTTCAATTTTTTTAAAAAAAAATCAGTATATAAAAAAAAGATCAGTGGGGCTAACAGAAAAACCAGCCTAACTTTCATGCTGGGCAAATGACGATGTGTCTTGGCACCATCATGGCAAAACAGTTGGCACTGGGTGAGCTTCCTTGGTGGTGGACAGTCTACAGTTTGGGTGCTACAGATTGGGCCCCACCTCAATCCAAATGGTGGGGGGGATCAGAGAAAGCTCCGGTCTATCCAGAAATTAGAGTTGGGGGCTGGGGAGGAAGAGGGGATGGGCAGTGGGATGCATGACCAGATGAAGGGGGGGGAAGACATGCACCACGAGGAAGGAAACTCCTCTTCCTCTTGCCTCCCCCCTTTCTCACAGCCCAATCCTAAGCAGTGCTGGCATAGCAAGGCCGGTGCAGCAGGGCTGTATCCTAAGACCAGTAGGAAGCAGCAACAGTCCAGCGCAGGGCAAGGGAAGGTTTTCCCCATGCACCCAGGTAAGCCCCAGCCAGCCCTATGGGGCTGCTCAGATCTGCACCTGCTGATCTGCAGGCACAGGTAAACGTGAGCAGCAGTGGCCCAAATCGGGGCCACCTTGGCCGGCAATACAGGGCTGAGGATATGGTGCAACATATTGGTTAGGCTGCAGAGTGGTACATCTAGCACAGGGCTGTCAAACTTGTTTCATGGGCCAAATAGCATTCATGACTCCTGCTTAGGGCCGGAAGGAAGTGACATCATTACTGAGGGACATCATTAAGCAGGAAGTGACAACATTAAGCAGATGATGTCCAGAAATAAGCACCTTATTCTTGTATAGAATCTAATTAAGTGCAAACTACAGAAGACAAAATCTGCAAATCTGGTTCATAATTTCAAGATATACAACCCAATGAGGACAATTATCATGCTGGGAGAGCCCAATTAAAATGGGGGTCAGAGAAATTGCCTCTAGGGGGTGCCACATCTGGCTCACGGGCCTTATGTTTGACATCTCTGATCTAGAATTTAGTCTACAGCTGAGTCAGACTGAGACAAGCAGAGGTCTGCATCTTGTTGAGGACTACAGACACTGTTGATCAATCGTGCTGCAGGACTTTAAAGTAACTGGTGTCACAAGAAGGCACATGCACTTTATTTTTAATTCAAGCAAGTAGGTATTTGGTTCCTACAGTTCTGATGAGTGTTCTTTGGTATCTCTTAGAAAAAAAATTCTTAAGCAACTTTAGAGCATGGGTACCATTGCCCTCTGCTGGATGTTTAAAGAACTAGCTGTGAGCAATACTGTAATACAATGCAATACAATAGAATACAATACTACAATGCAATACAGGGGCTAATTTTGTTCACAGAATGCTCGTATAACTTGTGAATATGAACAATCTTATTGAACTGGACTCAGATGCGATGGTGGTAGATTTGCCACAGTGTTTGAATCAGAGCGGGAGATGTACTTATTAATAATGATTCAGGCCACAAATGGGGACGGAAGCTATAATCTACATGCTGCCTCCAAATTCACTGAAAAGGGCTCCATTTGGTCCTCATTCTATAGAGGGCCCTTTCTCAAGAATAGCCTTTTTTAGGACCAGCAAGTACAATAAAGCCCAGGATGCTGTGGTGCTGTCCCTCTACAGTGACCCACATCACCCAGGTTATCCCAATCACATATGAAAAGCTCAAAGACACCACATCCAGACTGTGAAAAAGGCCAGCACCTCAGACTCTCTTCTCTACAGAACTATGAAAACTAGTGAGTGGCTAAAGCCTATGTTTTTGATTACTGCCCCCTTATCCACGGGGCCCAAAGACACCATTTTGAGGCATTTTGCGTAATGTCTGCAGCTTCCAAGATGGCTGCTCCCAGCTATCCTACCATCAGATCACAACCCACCAAATGGGTCCCAACCCACAGTTTGAGAAGCTCTAATGTCAGACTATGGGATAACAAACCAGATGGCCAACAAGATGTCTAGAAAAATAATGTGACTTGACAAGGGTAATCTTCTGCTTGAGGTTGTGCCGGGGTGCTTCCCTTTGCTGGATCCTGTGGGGTCTGGGTTCTCAGAGGTGCACGGAAGGCACACTTGGTCACTGTTCACCTTAGCAAGACTGATCATGTGTATGTAATGGCTCTGCTATGGACACAGAACAAACATTTCACAGCCTAAAAGGGCCATAAAAATGACACTAACCGTGCAGAAATATATCCGTAATTGGCAGTAGTGGGAGAGGAGCTGTCAGTGCTGGTGGTGGAGGAATTCATGGCCACAAAGTCAAGGTCAAATGGATGGCTGCTTATTGAAAGCTGGCCATCTTCTAATATTTTTCAGTAAGTGGATTACAATTTGGAAATGTCAGATAAAGCTGTCAGGCTGCTGTCTTGGGCTACTATTTATCCTGGACGTCATTTCTTCATCGGAGAAAGAGCAGCTAGCCATTCTGTTTCATAGGGCACAATCCAAACCAACCTTCCGGCACTGACATAGCGGTGCCAATGGGGCATGTGCTGCATCCTGCAGTAGAGTAACAGTCATGGAGGCCTCCTCAAGGTAAGGGAATATTTGTTTCTTCACTTCCAAAATGCATTGCCCTTAACCCAGTGCTGGAAAACTGGTTAGGCTTGTGCTTTCAAAGACACTGTAAAGGACCCCTGAGCAGCAATGGTATCTGGTAATGAAGATCTGGAACGCTGCGCGGGACTTACGTGTGATCGGCAGCCCGTCTGTTCCGTTCCGCTGCCTGCCCGCCTGCCGTGCGGGCTGCCCCCGGTTGGCGTGCCCCACCGCTGCTTGCCCAGGCACCTGGCGCACTCCCCACCCTTCCCCCTGGTGAGCAGGCACCCCCTCCAGGGCCAGAGCAGCCCGCGCAGGGGGCAGGCAGGCGACGGAACAAAACGGACGGGCTGCCAATCACACGTAAGTCCCGCCCAGCGTTCCAGATCTTCATTACCAGATACCATCGCTGCCCCAGAGCTTCAAAAGGGTAAATATTAAGTGAATGCTAGACTGAGTTTGTGGTTGCTGGTGCCATAGTGGTATCTGGACATCGCTGCAAATGCTGAGGCTAGCTCTGTCTTCAGGCTCCAATTCTATGCATGCTGTCTTGGAAGTAAGTCCCACTGAACTGACTGAAGCTGGCTCCCAAGTATGCATGAACAGCACTGAACTGTACATCTAAGAATGACTCTGGAACTCCTTTTCAGGACCTGTAAGACCAATATTCCTTTTCCTTGACCATCTGACCAGATGACTGCCATATCCCTTGATAGAAATACTGGGAGAACAGCCAAACTGGGCCCTTGCGCATTGAGTTGGTTCAGCCTCCATCACGTCTTCCTCCCAGGCTTTCCATTCTGACAGGGTAGCAGTGACTGTATGGGGTTATGGCTGCTCCCACAGTAGGAAAGGTATGATCGGGGATGACTCAGCACGAGGCAGCTCCTGCAAGTGTGCTAATTCAGAATGTGGCTGCATCCAGTCACGTCCCTGGCCCATTAACCGCCTGGAAACCTGGTTCGCAGACTGCTGCCCCCCCCCCACCTGAACCTTGTGTAGCCTTGCATGGGGCTCCACTCCATTGCTTTTTAACTATTGTTATATTAGGAATGCGAGCCCCCCTGGCCCGCCAGGTGCCTGACCCCACTGGCCAGACACCAGAGTGTCCAGTTGCACCATTTGATCCCCCTTGACCAAACCAGATGTGTGTTGATTTCACTGACCAATCACCCCCAGTGTGCCAAATTGTTCAGAGTGCCTGGTCCCCCCGGCCAAGCCTCAATGCTTCAAAAGGGGATGTCTGACCCCCCTGGTCAGACATCCAGCACCAAGTTCAAACCAACGCAAACTGTCCATTCCCCCTGAATGGACTAGGGTCCCTCTGGCCCACCCTAGGGTCTGCTCCCCCTGAGCAGACTAGTGCTTCAAATGAGAATGTTTAACTCCCCCGGTTAAACCTTCAGCGCTAAAATAATACACAGAGAGTGAATGAGATTGCAGTTTGAATGTTCTTTACTGCAGCAAAGGGAGGGGTAAGACCACCTCTCCGAACAGTACATAACCACAAATTATATAGACCCTATTCTGTGCGCAGCCCCTCCTCGTTTTCACCATTGGTTAAGTTACTTCCAAGGCTATAACCTTCCCGTCCGCCTACTACATGTTTCCCCTTGATATGTACCCCCACTCTTGCAAATGTCGCATGTGCATTTAAATTAGCTTTTGGGCTTCAAGAGGTGTGTATTTTAATACATATTATTTCATTACGCATGCACAATTTGTTACAACCTTCTGTAATCTTTTCACCCCCAATTACCTTACCTTGTTAGCCGAGGCACCTGTGTTATCTACTTTTTGCTTCTTCCCCTATCTACTTCTGCCTGTGCGTAAATGAGCTTCAGCTTTTGTTCTGTTCTACTCCCTAAATATCTTTACTACCAAATGTTTGAAGCTTCTACTCTCTTGTTAATGAATCATTCTACTGAGCGAAGCTGTTCTCTGAGTTAGTCATCTGCTCCCAATTACAGGCTTCATACCCTGTTCTCAGTCTTTCTAAGAGCCCCCAGTCCCAATTCATAAGCTCTCAATTCCCTTTTAGTACTTTTAGCTTGTCTGCCTCAAATCACAGACGTTGTGATTTTTGCCCCAGATGCGTATTCCTCACACTGTACTTCCAGTCTTCTGACAAAACTGAAAGTACTACAGAAGCCTTCAGACACCGTGCTTGGCCTGCCTGGCCCTCTGGAGGGCTCCAGAGGATGACTTGGCGGCAGCAGAGGCAGTGGCTTGGCAGCAGTGCCGCCCTTAGGGCTTTACAGATGTGCCACCCCAGGGCATTTGCCCCCCTCAAACAATGGTAGGAATGCCACTGGCTGCAATTCATTGCTTTAACACACTGAGGGTGCAATCCTAACCTGGAGTTAGGCCGGCACAGCTAGGCCAGCAATGTTTGCCTGGCACAAAGGACACCGTAAAGCGCGTTTGGACCACTCTCTGAGTCAGAGAGGCCAGCAGACAGATGTGCACCATTGTCTCTGATTCCAAGAGTGGTCCAAATGCCCTTTACTGTGTCACTTGTGCCATTCAAACTTGCTGGCCTATCTGTGCTGGCCTAACTCCAGGTTAGTTGCGCTCTGAGTGACCCTGCTTATGAACAGAGGTGGGTGAAACAGTGATAACAAAATAAAAACACATAACACCGCTTTCTGCACTTCTCCTTTTGTAAAAAAACCGCAGCACTGTCATCTGGGGTCTGGGAGCCCCCCGGGCCGCTCCGAAGGGGGGGGGCTGCACTGGTTGGTAGAATGGGAGCCGGCCACCCCTGTGACTACCCTGAGGCCTCAGACTAAGGATGGGGGTCCTACTCGGCCACAGGGGGCTGCAGGTGGGCAGTTAAAGAAGCCTGGCCAAGCTCAGGGAAAGTACAAACAGCCTTGGGTGACTCGCTGAGGAGAAGCGAGATCCTGCAAGGAATCGGCCCAGTCTCATAAGAATTGGGCCTGGCAGTGAGACTGGAAGGGGAAGAGCCCAGAGAGACTGATCGGGAGCTCATAAGGAGCTCAGGCAGCAAAGGGAGAGGAGGTTCCTCCTGGAGCTGGAGAGCAAGTGGAGGGAAGGCGCCCAACGAGCCAGGCAGACTGCCTGGACTCGCACCTGATCGTGGCCTGACCAGGGACCCTCGAGCCCCGCTCCTTGAGAGGCTGAACCCTGGGACTGGGTTCCCTGGGGCCTCAGCCGGAGCACCAGCTCCCCTTCACCCTTGGGGTGGCAGGGACGCCTGCCCGCTGCCGCCGCATGCTGAGATGCACCCCTGGAGCCTAGGGGCACCCCCCGAGAGACCTCCTCCCCAGCAGTTCCCGGGCCCATGGCCCACCTCAGCAGGAACAGGAACAGGGAGTCCACTGACCCCAAGCAGGGAGCGAACGGGATGACCCCCGGGGACCACCCTGGCACCAGAGCGCAAGCCGGGGGCTGCCACCCCGCACAACGAGGACGAACGCCGAGGATCGAACCAGCACGCCGCCGCTCATGGCAAGACTCCAGTTAAGTACTTTTGTCGCCGGGCCCTGTGAGGTAACAGGGTCCGAGGGCCCCGATCCGGTGGCCAGGCCTACGGGAGCCCCATGAATGTAAAGTTGCTTTCCAGATTAAACCGAATGTGCCACCCACAAAAGGCGTCCCACTGCATCTTTGCCCAACATCGCGAGGCTGCCAGAGCGAGACGGGGGCGCGCCACCATCCCTGACCCCCGGAAGCAGCCCTGCATGGATACCCTGGACGTACAAGCACAAAAAAACTTGCAAAAAATAAAGCCTTTTTATTTGTTTTTATTTATTAATAGCTTGTCCTTACCCGGCATTGCCCCGGTATTTATGTATCCCAAGCTTCTATTAGACAGGAAAAGGAATGAATTCTATCTATAGTGTAAAATTGAAGTAATTTTATGTACAGGAAATTAAAAGTATAAGTACAATATCAAGTAAAATCTTTTACAAATTCACTATAATATTAATGTAACTCAAAACTTGATTATAAACAACATTTTTAGTTTCACCTCCAGGAGCAAGAATACACAAATTCTTGGATGAACCCACCCTTGAGCAAGCAACATAAAGTTGTCGTGGGAGAAACATGGCGATCTCAGATCCACTCTGCAGTACTTAGACTGCCCCTGTGACTTGTTGATCGTGATCGAGAATGCAAGTCTCACTGGAAATTGCAATTTCTTAAAGTTAAAAGAGAGATCCATCGGAACGAGTGTTATCCGTGGGATAAAAACTGTTTCACCCTCTCCCTTTCTTGTTAAGATAGTTGCTTCAATTACAGTACCCAGCATCTTCTTGACACACAGCCGTGTGCCGTTGCAAAGTTTTGGTGGGTCAAGGTTCTGTAGTAAAATATTTGGAGATCCCACTGTAAGTAAAAGACAATGTGGTGGCAATCCAGCCAGATCAAGTGAGTGCCAGCTATTTAGCTAATGCTGGTCTGAGAAGACTTCCCCATGCTGTAGAGGCTCACCCTCAGGTAAGGGAATGATTGCTCCCTTTTGCAGAAGAGACCTTTGCAACTATCTCCTCCCTGCAGGATGCAGCATAAGCCATTTTGACACCAAAGTGGCTGCAGGATGCAGGGGTGGAGAGAGAATACATTGGCAGGGGTGTAGATTGGGATCACAATGCCTTTAATACTCTTGGTGGCTCAGAGGGATGCTATTAGCCTCTGTCTAGCTCCTGCTATAGATTATTTGATTGGTTTGCCAGAGCCATTTCTATCTCTTAACAAGGCTGAAAGGGATCCAGATAATACGTTGTCCATGAATCCCTGGAACCACAAAGCTACCTTGTGTACCTGGAAATGAGAGCACCTTCCCCAAGAGTGACATATTCAAGACTGGTCAATAGTTATTTAATTGGCTTGCATTCACTGAAGGGTTCTTTAACACAGCCTCCCAAGGGCCTCCTTCAAATCATATGGACTGAAACCTTCAAGACAAGAAGCAATCTTGATCTCTATCCCACAATCTGCCAAGCTTCTCCTGACCGCTTCACAGACACATGGTTCAGTCTTATACAGCTTTCAAGCACTGGTGCAGGCACCAGGGCATGCACTCCATCCTTCAGTGGGGAGGCTGTCAGAGGCCTCCTCAAGGTAAGGTAACATTTGTTACCTTACCTCAGGGCTCCATTGTAGCTGCATCATCCCTGGAAAAGTTGGGTGTGATTGGTTCCCTCACACATATATGTGGTTGACCTTACTTCTCTGAGGATTCTCCCTACATTCTCAAGAGTACACAAATTGGAAAGTTTCCAACAAAATCTGGCATGGCGAGCCATGACAGCAACTCAAATCCACACTGATCCTTATGGAATTCTAGGTGGAGTGAAGCAGAATAGTATGAGTGCTTAGTCTGGAGTAAATTCCATGTTGTCAAACAGAGCTTACTCCCAGGAAAGTGTGCAGCCATGGTTTTTGGATTGTTTTAGCGGCAATCACCAATACTAGATATGCTGCGGCTGGTTGGTTGCTATCCTGTTGCTACTGTTTTATTTGAGGAGGAGAGGATCTGGTCTGTGTCATTGCCACCAGATCCACCCCTCTTGCCCATATCTGCCCCAGTTCCTCCCCCTCCCTCCCCGGTTCCTCCCGGTTCCACTTCCTGCCCCCACACAACTCACTGATGCCCTTCTGTTCACTGGCTTGCATATGCAGCCACAAGCCACTGTGCTGGTGGCCTCCTATACATCTCCATGAAATAGAAATTTGATTTAAAATCAAGTTGTCCTGGAAGAGACGAATGTGCAGTCTGTTGAACAATAAAAATAAGTAATTCAACAGAATATATCCCTCCCCCTCCCTTCTTGATCAAGTTTTGTTATGGTGATATTTTAAGATGATGTGAGATTAATAGCACTCCTAAGTGTAAGTAGTGCCTTTGACGTAGGTACCAACATTGCCGGGTCACCAAGTCCTGTGCCTGGTGTCTTTACCTGGTTTTCGATTGTTGCCAGCTTTGGAGACCTCACAGTTTTGGATCAACAGATTGCAGATCAGGAATTGGCTGCAGTCCTCTCCAGCACAATCTGCAATGATTATTTTCTCTTGTGATTTAATTATATATTCCCAAGTTAATGTTCCCATAGCAATGTTAACTTTGCCACAATGCCATATGTAGTATTATCAAGAACTTAATTTATGCTTTTCAACATGATGGGACTCTGATAGGCATTAGCATAAAAAAAATTCCCAATTTTCAGATGGGCTACTTTGAGCATGGAAGGCACTTGCCATTCAGCTATTCTGGGATTTGATCAGGTGGGAATGACAAGCAGCACAAGAGTCTGTCACGCCAATCTTTAAAAAGGGGAGAAGGGGGGACCCTGGAAACTACAGGCCGGTCAGCCTAATGTCTGTTCCAGGTAAGATGGTGGAAAGCCTCATCAAAGATAAAATCCTAAAACACATATAATAGAGGAACAAGTACTGCTGAAGGAAAGTCAGCATGGGTTCTGTAAGGGTAAGCCTTGCCTCACGAACCTTTTGGAATTTTTTTAAAAGGTCAACAGGCACGTGGATGTGGGTGAACCTGTGGATATCATATACCTGGATTTTCAGAAGGCGTTTGACATGGTCCTCCACCAAAGGCTGCTGAAGAAACTTCACAGTCAGGGAATAAGAGGGCAGTTCCTCTTATGGATTCAGAATTGGTTGAGGGCCAGGAAACAGAGAGTGGGGGTCAATGGGCAATTTTCACAATGGAGAGAGATGAAAAGCGGAGTGCCTCAGGGATCTGTCTTGGGGCTGATGCTTTTCAACTCGTTCATAAACGACTTGGAGACAGGGATAAGCAGTGAGGTGGCCAAGTTTGCGGATGACACAAAACTTTTCCTAGAAAAAAGGTGCCTGAGGGGGGACATGATTGAGACATACAAAATTATGCACGTAAGGGATAATGTTCTTGATAATGAGAGAGATGTTCTTTTCCCTCTCTCAAAACACCATAACCAGGGGGCATCCGCTAAAACTGAGGGGTGGGAGAGTTAAAACAGATAAAAGGAAGTACTTTTTTTTTACCCAGCAGGTAGTTAATCTGTGGAACTCTTTGCCACAGGAGGTGGTGATGGGATCTGGTCTAGATGCCTTTAAGAGGGGTTTGGACGGATTTCTGGAAGAAAGGTCCATCGTGCGCTATAGGCAATGATGGATTGTGCAACCACCTTACATTAGTAGTACGCTACTTCAGAGTACCGGGTGCAAGGGAGTGGCAACAGGATGCAAGCATCTTGTTGTCTTATGTGCTCCCTGGGGCACCTGGTGGGCTGCTGGGAGATACAGGAAGCTGGACTAGATGGGCCTTTGGCCTGATCCAGCAGGGCTCTTCTTATGTTCTTATGACTCTTCTATTTTCCCCTTTGCTTAGAACTATATCTCAGCAAAACATATTCAAGGCTATCTAACCCAGTAGTTTCCAAACTGTGCAACACAGTGCCCTCAGGCACTGTGGCAAAATCACAGAGGTCCTATGGGATATCCCCAATGGCCTTCTGTCCAGGATGACACCTTCCCAGCTCTCCAGGGCGCCACCATCTCAGATCACATGAGATCTCACAAGATCCAAGATGGCTGCACCCAGGACATCCAGTAAGAAGAAGCTGCCATGAAAGTTGGGCACTGTGACCACAATACGTTTGGGAACTGCTGACCTAATCTATTAGGCAGATCAAAATGCTTTCCCAGCTTTGCTTCTCTACCACTGTCAGCGCAATTCTAAGCAGTGCTGGAATGGCAAGACCGGCCAGCCAGCACCATACCCAGTGCTATTTTGGGAGGCTGGAGCCTCCCCTATGGACTCCTCGGATCTGCGACTGCTAAACAGCAGGTCCGAGGAGACCGTGTGGCCCAATCAGGGCCTCGCGGCCTCAGGAAGAGGTCTTGGATTTGGCCTTATGGCCAACTTCAAGGCCTGCCCCCCTCCCAGGCCGGCAGACTTACCAGCCCACCCAGATCCCGCCCTCCCTCACCCAGAATTATCCTCCTCCGTCCACTCCCTCTCTCTGCCCAGCTCGTCATGCCTCTGTGCCAGCCAGACTTGGCTGGCACAGAGTGAACGGAGTGCGGGTGCTCGGAGGCTGGTGCTGCCTGCAGCGCCAGTCTCGGAGTGAGAGCGCTGATGCGGGTGTGCCATTTGTGCATCAATGCTACAGGGTACCTAGGATGGCGCCCTGAGAGAGGGTTCCAGCTTACCCAAGCATATCTTCGATCCTTTCTTGTAAAAGGGATTCCCCTGTTCAGCGTCTGGTTTGACCAGTTGACTGAGTTCTGCTAAAAAAATTGCAATGTTTTTCTCTGGTTGGAGGCTGCACCTTTTGCTTCTCCCCTGTCCCCCTTCCACATATTTGGCTCCAGAAATGAGATCTTACAATAACGTTTTCTTTCTCTGCAGATTTATAAACCAGAGGTAGCTCTTTCACCATGTAAGGTGATCAGGGGTCGGTCACCTCACCCCATATTTTACGTTCTTATTCCTCCTTCTGTCATGTCACTGGCTCTAAACATGGAGGGAATCTCATTATATAGCCTTACATTTATACTAGATATGTTACACATGCTTTTGCTTTAGAGGCCAAAAAGCATCAGGCTGTTTTGTGTGCAGGGCTGGCTCTAGCAGCAGCGGGGCCCAATGCAGGGCATTCCCACGGGAGGGGGGATCCTCCCCACAGGTCCCCCCACTCACCAAGGAAAGCGTTTGTGGTTCTGCACGTGGCACCTGGAAATCGTTGGTGGTGACATGATTACGTCACAGCCAACTGCTTCCAGGAGGCCCATTTGGGGCCAATCGGAGGCAGGGCCAGGTGGGAGGGCCCAAGGTAAAGCTGCTGTGCTTGCCCCATTGACTTTCAGTCCATAGAAATCCTGGCTGCTGCAGCAGGAGATATGCTCACTGCACTGGTGCAGGGGCCCCCAAAGTGTGGGGCCCAATGTGATGACATTGGTCACATTGGCTTAAACTTGCCCTGGCTAACTTCACTGTATTTTTTGTATGACAAAAAAAAAAATCAAGCAAATGCTGTTAAAATAGGACTTTTCACAATTTAACTGGATGTATTGCTCCTTTGGCTAGATTGACCTGTGCCCTTCTATTCTGCAGTGATGCCTCTGGAGTGAGACATCATTGGGTCGTTTCATGCAAACAAATCTGATTCATTATTTTTTAGTGAACCCCACCCGCTTGGGAGAGTGGAACTTTCCCTTTGGGGAGAGGCGAGGGGGCAGCCCTTTAAACAAAGCAGGAAATGTGGGGCTCGCTTCAGCCAGCTCTGCTTGCTAGGCATGTATAAGGTCCATTGCTGCTAATAGTCATGACTGAGAAACTGAACTGATAAGGAAACTGCTGCATGATGGAAATATCATGTTTTCTTGATCCTCGTTTCTTGATCCTCGTCCTCGTCTGGCACAAATCCATTGTTCTATTCTGCTTTGTACTGCTACCCTTAAATCTGGTGGATGTTTGATGGAGTAAGTGAGCATAAAGACATTGCAAAGCTTTTCAGAGTTCACTTGTTTTGTCATTGGGTGAGGACAGCTATTTCAGGATGTCTACATTGCAAGGGAACGCAGTGTGTTTCTAGAGATGGTTTAGATCACTAGTGACGACATACTATTACTGTCACCTAGGAAATGAAACATGTTGCCATGGGAACCTCAAGGTTGCATTATTACACATCCTCAAAATGTTGACGGCTTGAAAAGAGTCCTCTCTGGATTTATATATATATAAATAAAATTCCCAATATTTCTCTTAATCAATATTGCAAAATGAGAGGAATTGCTTGCTTAATTCAGTTGGAGAGAGTAGAGGCAAGAACTGCTGAGAGGTGGTTTTAAATGAAAAGGCCCAAAATTCCCAAGGTGGTTACAAACACTCTGGAAGGTCATATTGATTACATATATGGCACTGTACATTTATTACATCTATGGCACTGTACAAGGTTTCATTTTGAAGTTTGAGTGATTGACAGAATGATTTCACGCAGTTTGAAAGTTCCAGGTGATCCTTTCCTTTTTTTTTCTTTTACAAATGGAAGCTTCTTGCTTGACAAACTTCCTAGAAAATGAAGTATCTGGTTTTTGATTATATACTGCTTCAGTTAATCTTGTATGTTTTATCTGGACTTTTTTCAAGATGGAAAAAAAAATCTATAATGCCCTATCAATTTAATGGTGCAATCCAAACCCGCAGATCCACAGGCTCAGGGGTCCCTGTGCCCACCGAGGTTTGTGACTTCCTTTAAAATGTGAACTGTCCAGCTTCTGTAAAACTTTGAGGATGGGGTAGGTCTAGTTCTCACATAGAACAGATGAGGGGGTAAACCTATGTCTACACTATGCCACATCAAGCTCCTTCCTTCCACTTGCATCCCCCTCCCCAATCTCCCACAACAGCCTCCCTAGGCTGGGGCTTCCTGATGCGTAGGCTAGATCTGGCCTCTGTGGGCCAAGGCAACTGCTTAGGGCATGTTTGCGACACTCCTAGACCCACATGTGCCAGCCTAACTCCTTGGTAGGATTTGTGCCCTCAATCTTTGTTTTCACTGTTGATGGTCAACCCCCCCTCCCTCCCCCCCCCCACACACACGGCAAACACAATTGCACACAGCTCAAAACGAGAATTGGGTTACCAATTGTTCTACATTTGCTCATTGTTTTTGCATCTGCACATCCTTGCCCTACCATTGGGATTTATAAACCAGGAAATGGCACTGGCAGTGCAATTGTGCCAATGGTGGGGCATTGGCAGCAGTGTGACCCCCTAGAAGGGTGTCAGTTATGGTCTGAGAAGTACCTGTTGCCATGATGTGGCTTCTGCAGTTTCTGCCCATGTCTCCCCAGGTGCAAACAGAATCCAGTCTTGGCAGGTGATAGGGTAGTTTCCAAGCAGGATGGAAGTCACAGGGCAGTTGGAATAATTGATTCAAAGACTAGGCTTGAAAGACTGGATGATCAGTCTTTGATTGGATCATTGTCCATGATTGGATTTGATGGGATCAGATCATTGACTGGATGATTGGTTGTTCATGAGGCAAGTGAGTCTCCTCCCCCCTTTCAATGTTTGGAGTTTTCTGTTTTTCTAAGAACCAGTCTCATGTGATTCACCTCTGGATCAGAAAGGTCACATTTACATGATGCATGCTCTGCCCTTGGGGTGTGCATGCAGAGACAGCACAGGCGCACCATAGGAAGCGAAACTCTTAATGCCCTTGATTTAAGTTGTGAGCAGAAGACCATTTTCAAGAGCAAGAGATCTCACCCCAAAATGCATGCATAGATTTCCAACTAGGTAAATTCACATTTCAGGCCTGATATTCTTGAACTTCTGTGCAATCGCTAGTTTCTGAAGGAACTCTTTAACGTAACAGTAATCTCTCTCCTAGGTTAAGAGGTGCTGCTTATTTTTTTCCTCATACTAGTTTTGAAATAATATGGTTTCCCTAAATTTGAACCTTATTATAGATACTTGTAATGAGCTCTCTTTTGAATAAGTCACCTGGAAGTGGATTCTCTTGTGAGGTGAGTAGGGAATACTCTTTTTACAGACTGACTGCTATAAAGACCAATGAGAAAAGAGAGAACAGGGACATTTAAAAAAACCCCGCAAACGAACTAGCACAGGTTGCTGAGCAACAATATGACATCAGCATGTTTGGTCTCTTTTTATAGCACAAAGGTTGCAGAAGAGTGTAAAATCATTTGATTTCTTTGAAGCAATGGAATGGTAATCTCCTCTGTGTTACCCTGGCCACTCCATATGGTGCCAGCGGCAAGAGGGAGGGGATGTTTACACGGTATGTTGCGGTGCTATAAATACATGGTGTTTTGACCTCCCCTCTATCTACGCCACTGCACAGCACGACTTCTCAGCCTTTAATGGCATTATCTATCTATTTTTCTCATGCCAGAAAATAAGAAATGCTCAGTAGAGCTTACTCAGAAATAAGTTCTACTGATTTAAAGGGAAACCTATTCCCAAGACTGCATTAAGAGTACAGTCTTAAAAGCACAATTTTTAAAAGCCAGGGATATGCATGCATACTTAGCTGAAAAGTCTTCAGCTATGAGATGTATCTTATGGGTCCTGAACACATGTTGCAACTTTTTGTGTCACTTTAACATTGCTGTGTTGCTTAAGGATATGACTGTACCAGTTCAACATTGTAGGAAGTGTTGGAATCCTTGATTGGTTCCCCACCTTAAAGGTATACTTTAAGATATACCTTTTTGTGTGATGCTTATATTTAACAAATATCTTACACTATCTCTCAGCTTGGGCATTGTCTCCCCACTCCAACATTTCAATAGTTCGACTTCATTGAAATCTCTCTCTCTCTCTCTCTCTCTCTCTCTCTCTCTCTCTCTCTCTCTCTCTCTGTGTGTGTGTGTGTGTGTGTGTGTGTGTGTGTGTGTGTGTGTGTGTCCGTGTCCCCAACTAGATGGGAACTGGCACAGGATACTTTTTCAAAAGGTTGCTCTGCTGTTAAAGAGTTTCTCCACTGACTTTCCTGTATCTTTGAGCATTTGCTGCCACCTTGTGGTAGACAGAAGTCACACTGTGCTAATTGAAAAAAACATGCGATCTAAGGAACAAAGATGAAGCAAACAGTGCTTGCTTCAAGCAATGTGAACTTGCAAAATAAAAAAGACTGTCTGCTGCTGCTGCTGCTGCTGCTCCTTTCTTGCCATCCCTTTAAATAAAACTGGAAGTCTCACATTTCCAAGTTGGATGAAACTGCGTGAGGAGCACAGTAAGGAGCTTTTGTCTTTGCTGGAGTGCCATGGTAGAGGAGGCAGCTGTAGCATTGGTGTGGGGCAGCAGTCCAGGTCATGCCACTCCTTCTTCCATGTCAGAAACCATGCACTTCCAGTACCCTTTCACCAGTGCACACCATACACCAGGTGGGAATTAATAGACAGCTGGACTCCAGGCCAGAAGACTACCCCTTTAAAGCTCTGAGATATTCTGCTTGGGTGTAGAGCTCTTTAGTCCAGCCCAGGATTCTAAAGGAGTTCAATTGAAACAAGCTCCTGTTAGGTCATCTGCTCCCTGGGCTCTGTCCAAGGTCCTGAAAGTCCTGCCTCTGGCCACTGTATCCTGAGGTGGGATTGAACTCTGCTTGACTGTTCTCGCCTGTTCTTCCTCTGACTGTTTGCTGATCGTCCTGATAGGTCTGTGGATTCCGTCTTGCCAGGACTAGACAGTCAGTTGACATGGTACTGAAAAATAGCATGGAGGAGTAGCACCATGAGACACTCTGCCTTACCTTACCTTTCATGTAAGTCTGGCCCTCCATGTAGCTCACCCAGAATTTATCTGCACAGCGGAGAGAAGAGGCTTGTGGTTGCTTCTCCACTGTGCTTTTTAGTGCAGTACTCATGAATGTACTGTTGCATAGACAGGTTATTCTTACCCCACTTCCTAAGTTGCAGGAAACAGGAAGGGTATGCCTTTTACAGGCTTGTTTCTTTGTGATAAATTCATGGTGTCTTTTCATGATATATGCTTATTAGTCATACAAATATAAGAAGAGCATACTGAAAATAAGCAGACTGCAAAACCGGACAGCACACCAGCTAGTCTTGTATTAGAGTACCAATCACCCACTCCACCCTAAGCTGTGGCGTTCCTAGAAGAAGGAGAAACACTAAGCTTTTCAGGCTCCTGAACGCCCGTGTAAAGCAGTCCCTCCCCCTCATCTTCACAGCCATTTGCAGCTGTGGAAGTAAAGCAGAGGAGATGCCTCTGCTTTGCTTTCACTGCCACAAATGATTCTGAAGGTGATGGGGAGGAGCCACTTTACACAGGCATTCAGGAACCTGAAAAGCTTAGTGTTTGGCCTCTCCTCTAGGAATGCAACTGATCCTAAAGAGTCTTTTGATTTTAGCCCAATCCAGCTAAAATGATCAGCAATCGATCTGTCTAAATTATGCCCAGGAGCATCTGTCTCCTCCCTCCCTCCCCCCCCTCTCTCTCTCTCACACACACACACACACACACACGTGTGTGTGTGTGTGTCTTGGGACCCCTCAGCTCTACAGAGAGATTTCCCATTTTAGCATGCCTCTTCTAAGGCAATGTTTCTCAGACTCTTTGAAAAGTGGGCCCCTTCAAAACCTCCTCTGCTCTCAGCCCAGAACCCAGCACAACTTGCTTATTTGGTAAGTTAGCATGCAGACATCCTTGCACATTCATCCATATGCACGCAGTCTGCTCCTGTTTGTACTAATTCTATCACTGGCATTGGAACAGGACCTGACCTTCTGTGACCATGATGTGTGTGTGTGTGTGTGTGTGTGTGTGTGTGTGTGTGTGTGTGTGTGTGTGTGTGTCTTCTTCCTCTTCTCAAAAGGGCAGCTCAACCTCTAATTGGTTGTGGTAGGACATACTTCTGGGTTAGGGAGAGTAGGTCAGACTCAAGTGATGATGCTTGATCAGTTTTATTGGCAGCCAAATTATAGACCAAAAGGAAAGTTGGCCACCTCAAAGGAAAGCAAGGTGGTTCCCTGATCTTGGGGTGGTGGTGGTTCCTTCACCTGTGATTGTCCCTGGCAGTGGTTGCTATGAGTATTGCAGGGCTAAGCCAAGATCTTGCTGCAGGAGGAGGGCGGGGTTGCCCAGTACAAAGTCTTCTCAGGTGGTGCACAGGGGCATCCAAATACCTAGCACCAGGCCCTGGTGTGTCTGGTGGTGCTTTGCCTTGACCTTCTCAGGGTACAGGAGCTGGGAGAAGGGTCCCTGGGAGGCTTCCTTTTCTCTGCAGCCACTGGAATTGGTGCTTTGACCAGCTTCCCCCTCCCTCTTGCCCCTCTTGCTCCTTCCTCTGCTACTGCAGCTCCCCCCCAGTCTTCTATCCAGCCTCCTTTTCCCACTCCTCGCCATATCTTGGTTCTCTTTCTTTGCCCCTTTCTCCTTTCTGCTCCCTTCTCTTGCTGCTCCTTCTTCCTGCTACCTCCACTCCCTTTGTGCTCAGTCCCATCTCCCTTCTCTTGCACCCACACCCCTTGCACCATTTTTATGGGCTGGTACAAGCTGCCCAGTCCGTTGTTAGTGAGAGAGTCAGCAGTGGGTGTCTTGCTGACTCCTCATGACCTGTCCCACTCCCATGGCTGCCTAGTGGCCCACACCACTGCCACACTGCCAAGGCAATTGGCCTGGGAGCGGGCAGGCTGTGTCCTGATGTTCCTGCAGTCCACACTGCTTCATGATGCCACGCAAAATGATGTCTCATTAGAACAAACATTTTTGTAGTCAATGCCACATACTGTTTATACTTATTTGGGTCTTTCCCCCTTCACTTTTGCTGCTGTTTAGGGTTCCACCCATCTTCTCTTGCTTCTGCACAGAGACAGTTTCAAGCCTTTCATAGCTAAATCAAAGGGCACTCCTACAACGTGTGATATACAGTACATTCCTTCTTTTTTTTAAAACCATATCCCTGCCATCACAAACTAAAGTTCTGAATTTGGAACTTTAAATTGGAACCAGACATTAGAAAGAATCAGAACATTTAATCCTGCCCGAGTCTTCTTTTTTGTTTCTTAAAAGCATCCTGAGCGTTCATGCAAACTCTTGCTTTGAAGCATGGGTTGCATCCAAGTAATTCCCCATGCAACGAAATCTCCCCATTTCGGGTCCTGCTGGAGTGAATTACTGCTGCTTTAACTGAGGGTGCAGAGCCAAGAATAGTGTCAGATCTGTTAATAGCAGCATTGGGAAATGTATAGCATGACTGATGGTGATGAAAATGCATTCTGTGTGGGGAAAGCAAATCATTGCCTCCTTCTTCTTGAACTGAGAAGCTGCAGTGTCATGACAGGCATTTAATAAAACTGAAGCTTCCAAAAAACTGGGACGGCGAGTATGAGCTGTCCAGCATGCTTTAGTTCAGTGCATTGCCAAGGCTGGCATTTTGATAAGGGCCTCAGTCTTGCCCCTTGTGTTGTACTTCAGTCTTGCACCAGACCAACTCCGAGAATCCCGTCTCCCTGCAGTGCTGCCTCTGAGAACTCTGATGCGCTTTAGATCATTGACATGCTGCTGAAAGGCCTCCCACACCACACCCTTCAGCATCTGGCCAGAGGATCAGAGCTGTGCATGGGAAGAGAAGGGAAAAGTGGGAACCAGATGCGCGCATCTGAAAGAGGGGAAGAAGCACGGCGGGAAGGATGATCCTGCTAGAAATGGGCACCGTGTCACTCCCTGCTCTCTGTACGTGCAGGGCCTGGTTTGGTCTTGTAGGTGTCTTCTAAGGGTCCTCCCTGCGTGTACAGCAACTCTTAGGCTGCCCCCTTTGTTCATGTTAATAAACAGCCTGGTTTGAATAACTCTCGGGCTGCTGCTATATATAGCTCTTTTGGATGTGAAATATTGGGAGTATTCGAAGTCCCAGCAAAATCCATCTTTTCAAAGCGAAAACTGATGTGTTTATAAAATATTTAGTCACCGTGTTATGTTGAGCAGACTACACAAGCAAAGCCTCTGCCGAACTGTAAACATTGGCTGAGTTATGGCCAACTTCAATAGCTACCACTCTGCCGTCTGTAATGACACAGGCAGCAATGCAATTAGCGCTTAATTTGTTGGTGGGGGTCTCGTTTCCTCTCCCCTCTGTAATTTAGTTTGCACATAAATATAGAGGAGTGTGCAAGTTTGACTGTGAGATTGAACCAGCGTCTAGTACACACATTGTTGTTGTCTCTATTTTGCTGCCAGGCTTTGAATCCATGTGAGAGATTCACAGGCTTCCTGTCCCTCTCCAGACCCATTGAATAATCCAAGGCTTTGCAAAATATGCTTCCCTATTTCTTCCAAGCCTCCAGAGTAGTATATCAACTACTTGAATATAAATAGTCCAGAGTACAGGCCCTGAACAGAATATTTTCAGTGTCTACCAGCATTCACCAGAGGGCGTGTGTGGCCTCTAGCAGAAAGTGAGGTATACTTAACTCTCATTCAGATAAAGGTACCAGTCAAGAGCTAGGGCGCAGTCCTAGCCAACTTTCCAGCACTGGTGCAGCCCCAAGATAAGAGAACAAACATTCCCTTACTTTGAGGAGGCCTCCATGCAGAGCCATTCCTGGCCCCAAGCGCACCCGGGGGTGGGGCGACATCACTGCACCCCCAGTGTGGCTGCCCACCCCCCATGCATCGCCCGGCCACACCTCCCTGTGCCCGGAATCGCTCTGACGTGCTGTGCAGCACTGCTTGGCTACCATCACAAGTGGCAAGACAGCCTGTTCCACACACCAGCGGATGGCAAAAGAGCCCCAGAGCTGGTAAGTTAACTGTATAAACCAGAGTTTGGATGTTTTTAGAAGTCTGCTGCTTCAACATTTAAAACAGGGACTTGTGTAACTTGCTGATGGCTTGTGCCCTGGATCTTCCCATCCTCTTTTCATGCAACTTGCATGATGAGACTTGAAGGAACAAACTCTTCTAAGGTATTTGTTAGGAGGCACTGCAGTGGACAGGACCGTTTCCCACCCTTTTTAGTTTTGTAGAATTCTGTTGGCATTGATGGATTGCAACATAGAGAAAAACATATATTTTGCTCAAGTCGAGCGAGAAGGTGTGATTGATAGTCAGATTTCTGCACAAGGTGTTTCAGGGAGCAGGTCTAGGGGAGAAGGTACTACTTGAAATACTGGAGAACTGAGATATTGGAGGAAACTTCGAGACTCTCTGGGAATGATGAATCTGACTTGGTACAAGGCAGCTCCTTAAGATGAAGGGTTGATGGGTCTGTGAATCCAGTTGAAACCACTCCAGGACCTTGGTCTCCTTTCATAGCATATTACCTTTTTCATGGCACTTTCACAAGGAATATGTTTTAGCTAATTTCAAGGGGCATTTAAAGCTTCTGAATAATGGGAACATGATAAGCAATGTGGACATCTTTAATGGTGAGTTGTAGCCCCTGGAACGGTGCTACTCAATTCAATGATCTAACTGACAGTCCAATCCTAACCTGGGCGGGAATAGGCCGGCTGACTGGCCTGCATCAAATCCAGCCCCAGTTAGGAGGCAGCTGTGGTGCAACCCAGAGTAAGGGACATATGTCCCCTTACCCCAAGTAATGCTCCAGCTAACCCAATGGGGCTATTCATAGCTGCACTAGCAAAATCACAGGGTAACTCCAAGCAGCCCGTGCAAGGCTGAAAGGGCTGGGAAGCAGGGTTTAGGATCCAGCCTAAGTGCCGGAGACTGGTCCCACCCCCTTCCAGGTCTGGTTCGCCGATGGACCCTCCCCCACCCCGATCCGCCTTGGCCCCAGGAAGTACTGAACACAAAGTTCTGCTGCTGTGCAGAAATCCATGTAGCGAGTTTGAGCAAGGAACAAGAATTTTGTCATTCTAATGTTCCATGGCCCTTGGGGATTAAACATCAGTTTGCAAGGGAGAAAAATATGTTCTGTCATGTCTCTGGGGCGGGCCCGGGCTGGCAGGTTCGAGGGGTCCAAATGGGTTCATACCCCACTAAGTGCATTAGTTCCTGTCAACCGTTGGCGGAGGATGCGGAGAGCCCCAGAGAGGTCACGCCACTTTAAGTCAGCCTCAGCTCAGTCTTGGTCCTTTACCCTGGGAGGTCCAGGAGGCTGTTGCTCCACAACCTTTTGCTCTAACTCCCTATGCATGACTGCCAGTGATGTCATTCAGGGGGAACGGACCAGAACGGGCGTTCCGGATCCTAACGGGCTCCGTGGCTGGTTCCGGGTTCCCGACAAGTGCCAATCAAAAGTGAGTTCCTGTTCCTAAATCATTTGAATGACACCACTGATGACTGCCCTCATCACTGGCTGCTGGCTGCTTTTATGGCTAGGTCCCACCCCTGAGGCTCCACCCCTTCCTCTCCTCCTGAGACAGGCTCAGCTGCCCAGAAGGGCACAGGGGTTTGCAGGACCATTCCCAGCCTGGCCGGTCCTCCTCCTGCTTTGGCCCTGGCGTGGTGCTGGAGGCTGCTGCCGATCCTTGTCCATGGTCCTCGGATCCAGGTAAGGCCGGGACCTGGAGGGACCCCGGACATGTTTAATGGAGAAAGAGAAAAATTAAGCAGTTAAAATTAAAGCTGGCTTCCTTAACACTATGCCTCAGGGAAAATATGATCCCTTAATTCGGTAACTCTTTTCTTTGTTTGTTTATAGGGACAAACACAAAAAGTGCTTTTCTGGCACAGAAATGTCTGATGCAGCGCACTCTGCAGCATTTAACTGGTATAGTATAAAATCGTTTGTTACCTGGGAATTTAATAACAATCATCAGAATTAGGTCTGATCCAAAACTATGATCATTTTCGGGAGTGTTTCCTGAAATGTCAAAAATACTTCGGCATATTTCAAAATATTTTTTATGTTACTTTTAAAAAACATTTGTTTGTTGGTTTACATTGCCCTTGCTTGCTCTCTCAGTTGACTGTTGCTGTCAGTGATGTCATCATGTAACTCAGTGTTGCTCAACCTGTGGTACAGGTACCACCCGTGGTACTAGAGGTGGTGGCTTGTGATACGCATGGGACCCTTGGACCCTTGCCACTGGGCAGCAAGATCAGCAATGCACAAGATAAACAGCAGTTGAAGGCTTGCCACAGTGAGCAGAGCGCCAAAGCATGCTTTTCACACTCAGAAAATCCCTCCCATTCACCTGAACCTCTTACTGGTTCGCATTGCATCTGACGCATCTGACTTCCCAATCTGGAAGTGACTGACGATGTCATCACCAGTTACTTCCAGTGGTACTTCCAATAGGTGGACCATGCAGAGTGGTACAGCGAGGACAAATGTTGAGAAACACTGACATAACCAAATACATCCGGCTATATAGTCTCAGGGTACAATCCTAACCTGGAGTTAGACTGGCCTAGTTAGGCCAGCAAAGTTTGGCTGGCACAAGGGACACCGTAAAGTATGTTTGGACCACTGTCAGAGTCAGAGAGGCCAGCACACAGATGTGCGCCATCCTCCCTGACTCCTAGAGTACATCTTTCCTCCATTCACAGCAGCTGAAAGAGACACAAAGCAGTTCTGAGTGCAATCCAAGCTCTGGGCTGGAATAGGCAGGCTGGCACACCTGTACCATATCAAGCCTTGGGCTTTGATGTAGTGCTGTGCCACCCAGGGAAAGGGGAAAAAATCTCCCTTCCCCAGGTAACTCACAGCAGCCTGGATGGGGCTACTTGGAGCTGCACCACTGAAATCAGCAGCCTAGTTCTGAGCGACCAAATTGAGGCTTCCCTGGGCCAGGGACGGGGGTTAGGATCCAGCCAAAAGGCCAGAGCCTGTCTCCACCCCCCTCCTTGGGCTGGGCATCCCATGGCACCCCGTTTCCTGCCTCCCCCACCCAATTCCACCCTTCCCCCTGCCTCGTTCTACCTCCTGTCGCTCTCCCTGAGCCCCTGTGCTGGTCCAGCAAGGCCAGCCTTACCTTTAGGCCTCTGGGGCCTGTCAGAACTCCAAGGCTGTCAGTGCAAATACGTGTTACAATGCGTTTACGATATGACTGAGCCAGCACAAGGGACTTGTGGCGGCCCAAGCAAGGTCTTGGATTGCACCCTTTGTTGCCCTTATTTCCTTTTCTGCAAAACAGTAAAAAGGTGAGCAACAAACAGCATATGAAAAGGACAATTTAACTCCCTTACTAGAGGAGAGTCTACAGTATTTGTCATAGACCAATGTTTACAGTATTCCTCTCCTTTTGTTTTCCTTCTGTTCCTGGAATTTAAACACCATTTTGTTTCTTTTAATTTAAGCCAGGTAGGTTTCTTGGGGTCAAGCTGCATATTACATGCAAGCTCCCGTATTAAAATCTAAACGTCTACTTCTTGTAAGGAAAGCAATTTGGGGAAGGATGTTTTGGAGCAGAAAAATGGCAGGAAGGGAGTGATTCACAATTCCCCTCCTTACTGCTTTCCTATGGCAACTCATATAAACCTGTCCATTCACTCAGATCATTTTCAAAGGTCTTGCTTTGTTTTCTGTCATGATTGGAGGTGAGGCTGGCTGAGAGTGGGACCAAAAATGGGGAAGAATCTCCTCCAAAGAGAGAGCCTCCTGCCTTTCTCATTGTTGAGTTTTAGATGACAAATTGAAATTTTACTTTTTCATAAGGCAAAAGTAAGATGGAGGCAGTGATGGGATCAGCTAATGACTCAGGGGAACGCTGGGCGGGCAGGGAAGGCTGGGCGGGACTTCCGGGTGATTGACAGCCCGTCCGTCCGGGTCCGCCGCCTGCCCGCCCGCCGCACGGGCTGCCCTGGCCTCGGAGGGGGTGCCCGCTCGCCGGGGGGGACAGGTGAGGGCCCCTGGGTGCCAGGGCGCACAGCGGCGGGGTGCGCCACCCAGGTGCAGCCCGTGCGGTGGGCGGGTGGGCGGCAGACCTGGACGGACAGGCTGTCAATCACCTAGAAGTCCCGCCCAGCCTTCTTGCTGCCCGCCCAGCATTCCCCCGAGTCGTTAGCTGATCCCATCACTGGGTGGAGGGATGGCTAATGGTTCAGGTAAGCCAGTGTAGGGGGTTGGAGCAGTGGTTAAATTCAGCCACTTATCATCAGTTCTGCAGAACCGGTTGCTAATTTATTTATATACAAAAAGTAGTGCTGTAGTAAGAAGCAGTACAAAGAAAGGAGGACATAGAACCAGTTGTTAATTTATTTGAATCCCACCACTGGGTTGGAGGCAGAGAAGGGGTTGAATGGAGAAGAGGTGGGCAGGGCAGTGATGGGGTGGGAGGGAAGATTAGGCCTGGGAGAAGGGCAGCTTTAACAGTGGCACATGCTGAATCCTGACATCCTTCCTAGGCCTGATCCGCTTTCAACTTCGACTTGCACTAGGAATCAAAGTGGTGCAGTCCAAGTTGACTTGTGGCAGCTGCTGGGGATTGCCCCAGCTGCTGGGGATTTTTATAGTGGCCAAAAAATCCCCTGCAGAATACAGCTGAGACTGTGCTTCTGCCCCTGCATCACCTTGCAAGGATTTAGTTAGGATTGGGCTGTCTATATTTTTTGGGGGGCCTTCTTTCTCATGATGTGCTCCTAGACTATCAGGGATCATGTTGTGAGCACGATAATGTCACAATCCCCCAAATTCTACAAAACATGGTACTGTGACAACATCACCGGGGGGCAGATATAGCCAATTCATAGTGAGGGAAATGTTTCCTGTATAACATTTCTCTGATGCTGATTGGTGGGGGAAAGGAACACATGTTGAGTGGAAGAGTGGTGAGGCTTCCTCTGTAGCCAGTGCTGGCGTAGCACTGCCACTGAGCTATCCTCGACCCAGAGAAGTTACACAAGGAGTGACGTTGCTGTGGCTTCAACTTCTTTTTCCTTCTCACTGATATGCACAGCTTCATTCTTTTTCTCAATCCCCCCCAATCACCAGAAGTGGTCCCCTTTTCCTTCTCTGCCAACAAGGTTGTGGGAGGCCTTTCAGCTCAGACCTGCTTATTGCAATGGGGCCTGCATATCACAACTTTGGACTGAGCTATGTGTTAATTACTGCATGTGGGGAGAAGGTACTGCATTGTTTTTCAAGCACCAAAATGACTTTAACTGGCTGTACTTGTGTCCATATCATTTTGTTGGGCAGCTTCCTAATGTACCCATTGGCAGGTCCCACTTATGTGATGATCTAGTAAGTCCTAAGACATGGCTGTAAAAGAGCAGCTAGCATTTTTAATGTTGTGCTCATATGGGCTGATGTGAAGGAAGCATGCTTTTCATGAGCACTCCCGGCGGAGGGGAAAAGCACCCCCTTTTGGTGGTCTTGCAGGGACTTTCCCGAGGGGGCTGAAATTGCCTGCCTGTACAAAATAAGGACAATGATGCTGAATTAGGAAGCATGGCCCATACACTCCTTTGGCTTCACCGTGTTGTGACGTAGCCAAATCTCATTGGTTATATAGCATCATGATGGCATCGTGCTTTTGATGTGGTTCCCAGATAGACTGGAATCACTATAAGAGGAAGACCAGTAAGAGGAAGACCAGTTCCATTAAAGCAGTAGCTGCCCTGCAAATTAATAAAAAAATCCCAAGATGAGCAAAGGGTGGTAATTCAGGGAACAGCTGGACCCCCTTGAGAAACACTCCTTTCACCCCCACACTGAAAGAGGTGAACATTTGGCACAGCCTGAATAGGAATTAGAATCCTTTTATTTCCAGGCTTAAATGAATGATTTAAATAGAATCAGTGCATAAGCGCTCACTCCAGTCTGAGGGCAGTGATACATCTGTGCTTTGCAGTCTCATGACAATTTCCTCTGCACAGTTAATGCTTGTTCTGGTAACATGCTCTTGGGTAGCTTCATCTGTAAATATGAAGCTATTTCTAACTGTTTACATTTGGCATTTCTCTCCATTCTGGCTAGGAAAGTAAAACAATTGTCATTGTTATTCCTTTGTGCAATGATGTTTCAGGTTTGGCAGTTCTGCTGGGGAATGTTTCATCTTGTGCTTTCAGTGAAGGGTTTTAGTAGAGTTTAAAAAAGAGAAAAAGAAACCCCTCGTTTTTGACATGTTTGTTCTGTTGCTTATTTTGGTTTAGACTGTTTCACAGTTGCTTTGTAATGGAGTAGCATGCAAGTGCAATTATTCTTTCAGTGCAACTGGCAAATGATGTCGTGCACAGCTGGAGAGATATTACATTTGCTCTTCCTGGTAAGGTGGGGTGGTCTCAGCAAATGGGGTCTGTGTGGGTTAGTGGATCATACGTTGGATTGTAGCCTGGCATAACCATGTGCATGTTGGGAGACCCATCTCTCAGCCTCACTTGTTCTCATGTAAAATGGGAATAATAGTAGACAGGATCACAGGAGAGATAAGCTCATAAGGCAGCGATTTTCAACCTTTTTCATCTCATGGCACACTGAGAAGGTACTAAAATGGTCAAGGACACCATCTTTTTTGACAATTGATAAGGCACACTCACATCCCCCATTTGCCCTACTAATAAATGACCTTCCCCCAAATTCCCACAGCACACCAGTGGACCACTCGTGGCATATCAATCTGCCATGGCACAGTGGTTGAAAATGGATGTCACAAGGCAGTGGTTCCCAAACTGTGGGTTGGGCCCACCAGTGGGTCATGAGCAGCGGTGTCATCCGGCAACAAGCTGCCGGAACGCTAGGCAGGACTTACCGCCTGAGTGGCTGCCCATCCGTGACGTGTCGCTGCCTGCCTGCCCGCCGCGCAGGCACCCCTGGCTTCGGAGGGGGTGCCCGCTTGCCTGGGGGGCGCGCCGGGTGCCTAGGCAAGTAGCGGAGGGGCGCGCCAACTGGAGGGAGCCCGCGCGGCGGGTGGGCAGGCGGCGACGCGTCACGGACAGCCTGTCAATCAAGCGGTAAGTCCCGCCTAGCGTTCTGGCAGCTCGTTGCCGGATGACACTAGTGGTCATGAGCCAATTTCAGGTGGGTCGTGAACCACCTAGAGCAGCCATATTGACAATATGGGAAGATGGAAAGGGTTCTGTGGTTGTTTTGCTTGTGTCAAGGCTGTAAATAGGCTTTTTAAACTCTCTGATTCATGTTGCTATTGGAAAATGACTGAGAAATCACCCAACTTATTGCAGCATTATCAGGAAAGCAGCAGGCTCTGGCATCACAATGACCATGACATCACTTCTGGTAGTCCCCAGACAGCTTGTCATTCTAAAAAGTGGGTCCTGGTGCTAAAAAGTTTGAGAACCACTGTCATAAGGCATTCTGAATGTTAAAAGTGCACCAAGAATAATTATTCATCATAGCAGCATGCATCTCTGCAGAGTTTTGTACATTCTGCATTGTGCCACTTTTGGAAGGTAGAACAGCAGTCTCTCCTCACCATGGGCAGATCCTGAGCCTGGTTGGGGCATCCCGCGTGCTCCCGCGATGCCCAGGCAACAGCTGTCATGCCGGTAAGCCTGCAGCATGGGTGGCTAGTGCCACTCAGTGCTGGGCCTCTGCATTTCATGGATGCCCAGGAGGAGCCTGGACAGTAAGTATCACCAACAGGCTTTTCGGGGCAGGGCAGGGGAAAGGCGAGGAGGTGGCACAACTTGGTGGGGAAGGGTATAACAAGGGGAGGATTGGGTCTGGGTGGGGGGACGGGGCCGATGGCAGATGCTGCCACTGAATCCTATACCCCTCCCGAGCCATGGAGTCCGATATGCATCTCTTCAGTTCTGCACCCACTAAATAACATGCGCAGATCTGAGGAGGGGTAAGGGATTGGATGTTCCTTTTCCCTGTGGAGACCTTGGGCAGCTTTCCTGGCTCCTCAGGCTACAGCAGTGGTGGGGAAGCTTAGGACTGGGCCCTCAGTGTCACACTACATGCAGTGATTCTTCAGAACCATCTCTATTTCGGAGTAGCTCACCAGTTATGTACTTTAACAATTAAATGGATCTGTGACTGTTAACAATTAAATGGATCTGTGAATCAGGAATGAATGTCAAATGTTGTTGTTGTTGTTGCTGTTGCTGTTGTTGCTGTTGTTGTTAAGTGACTGTGTGACTGTTTTGCTGTTGTATTTAAAAGAAAGAAGGACACACACCCCCGGTGCTATTATCCAGACCATTTCCCTCTAAATAATCTCCCTTTTGCTTGGGCATACAAAATGTGAGCCAGGCTTGTTTAACTCATGATGCAATCTTAACCTGGAGTTAGGCCGGCACAGTTAGGCCAGCAAAGTTTGGCTGGCACAAGGGACACCATGAAGCATGTTTGGACCACTCTCAGAGTCAGGGAGGATGGCACATGTCTGTGTGCTGGCCTCTCTGACTCCAAAGGTGGTCCACACCCACTTTACAGTGTTCCTTGTGCCAGCCAAACTTTGCTGGCCTAACTATGCCGGACTAACTTCAGGTTAGGATTGCGCCCTCAGTCATTCCACCGGGGGCTGCTGGAGAGACTTTGTCTTCGGAGGGAGCCAGCCAAGAGGGAGGGGCTTCATTTGCCACCTCCTGGCCAGCCACTTTGCCTGAGGCTTTTTCTATTTATGGAAGTGTCCTCCTGTTAACAGAGGAGCTGTGCATATATATTTAAATACTAGCGTTTTGTGACCCGGCGTTGCCCGGGGGCAGAAATTATCCCCAGGCACTATTGGGAGGAGGAATGAGTGTGTTCTGCAGTGCACCCCCACCTCTGGGGGCGTATGGGGGGGCCCTACCCCCACAGTATATCTGTCCAGATCGTAAGGAAGCAGTGTACCACGTGTGGTGCACATCATTCCAGGCGTTCCAGAGTAATGGTGGAACATACACACAAATATGCAAACCTCCCTCAAAAGCATGACATAGTGAGATCCATATATAGACATATAGAACCCGTCCCTGAAATAAAACAGTATTGATGACCTGGAACCCACAATGCACACTATCACTGTGAAATGAATGAGGAAACAGGGACACCATCAACTAAGAGAGCAACATGAAGGTCCCACTTACTGTCTGCAGGTCCTGTGGCAGGAATCCGCCCTGATGTATGAGAAACAGGCAGAGGTGGCCTGTTAGCTCCCTGGACATAGGCCCCTCTCAGATCTGAGTGGCTGCTGGAACTCTCTGGATCCTGCTCTTTCCACCCTGGCCCACTCAGGCAACACTGGCACAGCTGTGTAGTTAACAGTATTGATGACCCGGACCCCAAAATGCACACTATCACTGTGAAAGGAATGAGGAAACAGGGACACCAGCAACTAAGAGAGCAATAGGAAGGTCCCACTTACTGTCTGCAGGTCCTGTGGCACCATAGGCCTGACGTATGAGAAACAGGCAGAGGTGGCCTGTGAGCTCCCGGGACATAGGCCCCTCTCAGATCCGACTGGCTGCTGGAACTCTGTGGATCCTGCTCTTTCCTCCCTGGCCCACTCAGGCCACGCAGGCGAAGCACTTTAGTTTCACTTTCTGTTCTGCTCAGTTTCAGCTGAGCTGCTGCAGAATCGTCTGTGACCACAGGGTGGCAGCGGACCTGTAGCCCCATGCAATCCCCTTGGTTCCTGACGATCCGGCCCCCTCCCTGAAAAACGGGGGGCTGTAGGGGGGTCTGACCCCCGCAGTGATTCCTTCCAGGCTGCAAGGAACGTGTGTGCCAAGTTTCGTGGCCGTGGGTCAAGGCATGGAGACGTGTATAAGGAACATACATACATACATACATACCCGCATACATACACACACACAAACGTCCATTTTTATATATATATAGATGTGTAATGAATGCTTTAATTAAATGCTTCTTAGGCATCTAAAAAGTGACTAGTACATGTATAAAATCTTCTTTATTAAATAAATTTGTTTATTGGGCTGAAGATTTAGTCGAGAGGGTTAATGCTTCTGTTTGCCTGAAGATAAGATCTGAAGATCTGAAGGTCGCCAGTTCGGGACTACCAGAAGTCTCTGTGAGCGGCAGACCTTGTAAATTGTGACTGATGAACAGCTGAGCTGTCTCCGGCTGCCTTGTGTGAGGGGGAGTTGTGCCGAAGTTCAGCTGCTTCTCTGGTGGGAGCAGGGAAGCCGCTTATCAGCCAGCAAGAAGGCAAATGGGTGGCCAGAAAGAAGGACTAAATCCAGAAAGATCCATCTGTATGTGTGTAGTTCTTGGAAGATAGAATGTTTCTGTAAAAATTGTAAAAATCGTCGGGTTTCTGAATAAAGTCTGCCTATGTAAACCGCCTTGAGTTATAGTCATTAGAGAAATCTGGTGACCTAAGAAAGGCGGTATATAAATACAAGTGTTATTACTATTAAATTCCCTGGGCAGAAGTCTTTACTTCCAGTTAACAAATAATGGGTGGGAAGGCTCCATGAGCCCATCTCCGTTTTGATTCACACTCTGTTTCTAAATCTGAACAAGGAAAAAATGTGGGAATGGCATTCTTTGCCCTCCCGGGATATATTGAAGCATATTTAGAGCCCAATCCTGTACTTAGCATGTGATGTCACTAGTCATCCTCCAGTGTCACCTACTGCCATAATGCAGTCATTGCCAGTTGTAAAAGGTGTTCTGATAGTGTGCTAGTCAGTGTGTCCTCAGGACTGGCTGCCCCTTCCTGCCCTTGACCTCACTTCTCCCACCGCTCACTGGAGCAGGCAAATCAGCAGGAGAGGTGGGAGAGGATACAGGGAGGGAGGAACTTGGGCGTGGCACAAAGTTAGGATAAAGTAATAAATAAACGAAGCTGTCAGCTACTGAGTACGTCTGGGTCAGCATTGTTGGCACCAACTGGAAGTAGCTCTTCTGGATTTTCCGACAGGCATTTTCTCCCACTTCTACCCAGAGGTGCCAGGGATACAATTTGAGACTGCCTGCATGCAAAGCAGGGACACAAGCCTATTATCCCATCCAATAATCCCCATAAGGGGTTCATGTTGCTGCATGGTCCCCTTTATTTGCTGTGCAGCAGGGTGGAATGTCTTCCAGCAGGTGGTAATGATGTCATATGTCTTCATCAACTTCTGGTTCAGCTGAGCTCCAAACTGGGTGGAACACGGCTTCTAGCTGCATGGCTGCACAGCTTAGCGGGGCCAATGGTCCCATGCCCTAAATCATACTGCAAAGATCAGAGATTATCAGAGCTGAGCTAAGGAAATGTCCTAACAGCATGATAGAAATGATCTAAATTTCCCCATCCAAATTGGATGAATAGATTCCAGGAATTGGCTGAAGGGTCAATTTAATTGCCTTCCAAATGTACATTATCATCTTTCGCACTGTGTATTAAGGCGAAATAAAAGATAAGCCTGGTGTTAATTCCGGCAAGGATGTGCATTCACTTTTGATTTATTATCTCTTTGTTTCTAAGTGCTGTTTCTTTTTCTTTTATGGACTCGACCCCATGGAGAGTGGACTATGTGGATGTTTTCATGGATGCTGGGGGTGATCTTGGGAGGGGTTGATCCAGCATTGCTTTGCCACCACAGGCTTGGCCTTTGTTATGCCAGTGTTGTAGTGGTGCTGGTGAAGCACTGGTGTGGCATTGCCAGAATTTGCTTAGGATATCATGGGTGTTGAGCTGGCATCTGTGTGATGTCAGTACAGTATCTGAACAGGATTGGACAGTAAGCTTGCAGGGTTTTTTTTTTTTGGGGGGGGGTCTGTTAACCACTCATGCTTTCTGCTCATTTGACAGCTGAAAACAAATAAGAATGCACTGAAGGAGAAAAGCACATGGGGCAACATTGTCGTCTTTTGCAGCAATGCTTCTGCAGTTAGTCACAGTTAGTCAGCAAAATAGCTGAGGAGGATGGAAAATTTTCCCCTCTCACTCCTGTATTCCCAGAATCCCAGTCCAACAGCTCATGAATGATTTGAAGCTTTCATAAACATCACTTTGCTTGATATAAGTTATGTATGATGTTATGTCTGGGCAAGTGCCTTCCTGCATTTGCTCTTGGAAGTTTTCTTTTGGCTCGCTTTGTCCTTGCCTTGTTCCTTTATGTCCGTCTGTTGCACATTCCTTGCCCATATGTGCTGTCTCCTCTTGGGATGTTCCTTGGCTTTGGAAATTTTTTTATAATGCTGAATGTCTGCCTGGGTCTGCTGTGGTTGGGCCTGCAGTTAAAGGGAACCCCCCTCCTCAGCTGGGGGAAGCTGAGTGAGGGAATAGAAGCACGTGAGGCAGACGTCCCTGCATTACACCAAATATACACGTGGACTTAGAGCGAAATCCTATACTGGCATTGCGCTGGCACTGCACTCTTGCTCCAATCCAGCGCTGTTGCAAATGTGCCATCAGGCACATCTGTGCCAGTGAGTCACAGGCTGGACAGGCACAAGTAGCAGTGCCGGTGCTTGGATGCCGCTGTGCCCATCAGCTGTGCCGGTTGTGCACCAGTTGAGCGCCGGCAGCGCTTAGATGGTGCAGGACATTGCGCAGGGTGTTCTAGATGTGTGCCGGGTGTGTAATGGGGCAGTGCAGTGGGTGGCGATGGGGGCGGTGACAAATGACGGCCCTTGCACCAAATCCTAAGCCCCGTTCCCGGCCGAGGTGGCCCTGATTTGGGCCGCTGCTGTGCACATTCACCTGCACCTCCAAATCAGCAGGTGCAGATCCGAGCAGTCCCATAGAGCTAGCTGGGGCTTACCCGGGTACAAGGGGAAAACCTCCCCTTGCCCTGCCCTGTGCTGTTGCTGCCTCCTACTGGGTTTAGGATGAAGCCCTGCTGTGCTGGTGCTGCTTAGGATTGGGCTGCCCAAGGCACATGTTTACACTTTGCTGGAGGGCAGAAAATGAATGGAACTTCTGTGTATAGGATTTGAAGCTGCAATGATGAGACATTGCTGCAGGTGAAGAGGGTAGCCTTATTTCTGATTTCTCAGTTTTTGTTCTCCCAATTTGCACGATACAGAGTGCAATCCTAACCTGGAGTTAGGCTGGCACAGTTAGGCCAGCAAAGTTTGGTCAGCACAAGATACACCATAAAGTACGTTTGAACCAGATAGACCAGCACACAAACGTGTACCATCCTCCCTGACTCTGAGAGTGGTCCAAACAGGCTATATGGTGTCCCTTGTGCCTGCCAAATGTTGCTGGCCTAACTCCAGGTTAGGCTTGTGCCCACAGTGTAACACTTTGCCTCTACTTTTTAAAAAAAATTATAAAAGGTCACAAAATGGTATAGCAATGGGAAAAAAGAAGTCATGTCATTTCTTGCTGTTGATTTCACATGCAATAACCATTAGGAGACTGACATGATGCCACTGAATTCCTCATAGGGCCAAATTGATACAACAGGGCACTTTTCTTTTTATTCCACCCATGAAAAGCACCTCCATTTTCAGAGATTTTGGGCTACTGTACCTTTTGACAATGGGACATGGTGGCGCTGCGGGTTAAACCGCTGCTGCTGGGCTTTTTGACCAGAAGATTGGGAGTTCAAGACTGCGCAACAGAATGAGCTCCCGTTGCTTGTCCTAGCTCCTGCCAACTAGCAGTTCAAAAGCACGTAAAAATGCAAGTAAATAAATAGGTACCACTTTGGTGGGAAGGTAACGGCATTCCGTGCACTATGGCATATAGTCATGCTGGCCACATGACCATGGAAGCTTGTCCTCGGACAAACGCTGGCTCTACAGGCTTAGAAATGGAGATGAGCACTGCCCCCTGGAGTCGGTCATGACTAGACCATTTGGTCATGGGGAAACTTTTACCTTACCTGTACCTTTTGACAATGTTTTCATATGTGGGCACTGCAAAAAAAGGGCTCCCCACTGCACTCATTCAGGTGGACTGTTTTCCCACTCTCACCTCACCATTCAGGAGGCATCAGACATGGTCAATCTTTGACCATGGTCAATTAGGGCTGCATCAGTGTCATATTTTTTCTTTCAGCTCATCTTCCTAGTAACAATCACAATAGCAGATTTGACTCCTTCACAATGTCATTGAAGGCAAACAAAATTGGTTCAGGTTGAAAGCAATGTCTCCTGAATAGGCATTTTTCTCACTCTGAATTAACTTTGTTTTGGGTCAGAGATATTGTCAGATCTGAGTGGTTGTATGATGATGTCAGTGTTAATAATGAGAAGGGCAATTTTAAAACAAGCAGCAGTACTGAAGCTGCAGCTCACAACCCCAATGAAGAGGTATTAACAGGGAGACTTCAGGGGTCTTTTGGAAAATCTCTCCCAGCCCCATTTCATTCCAAATTATGTACAATGGAGAATAATTCAGTTCAGCCCAAATTCCACAGTTCAGTACACTATCTAATTCAACTGTCATGCTAGTTATGGAAGGAATGACATTTTCCCAGTGACAGAATGGATCAGTTTGAGTGTTGGGAAAATGTGAAGTCCTTACAACAGGAGAAATAGCTTCAGGGAAGATGCCTGGACCACCCAAACATAAAAAATTTGTGCATTAGCAGTACAAGAAACTACCGTAATCATCCAAATTCAGTCTTACAGGAAACATCATCAATTCAGCTTAGATGGCTTACATTTATACTGTATTTCGCTTCTCTTCATTTTGCACACGATCAACTTCCTATTCAAAATGCTGCATCTCTAGGAAATCCTGGGTATGCCATTTACATGTGAGCATGTGCACATGATGAAAATCTATGTGCCATATGTGCACCCATATGTGCACCACTATGTCAAAAGGTGCTGAAACAGGCACATGTGTATCTGACAGATGTGACGGTGCATGTGGAATTATCTGCACATACTTTTTATGTCTGTATAAGAAACTAATGTACTGTGAATTGGCACTTACTCAGGGTTTAAGCAAAATCTGCATTTGAATAGCAAAGGCACTTCAGAAGTGACTTCAACTGCTTGAGTTCAAGACATCACAGATCTCTCCCCCACACTGGCAGAGCTGTCAAGTGGAAAATGTCTGGCGTGCAGAGATTGAAGTTGTTTGCTTCTCCCCCAAACTTGCTCAGAATTAGACAGATTTGAAGAGCAAACTCCCAAAGGCCTTAGATGGTATTCTGAGGTCCAGGGAGGCCGTGTGTGGCCCCTCCGGGCCAAAGAACATCTTCTAGACACAACCAGAGCAGAGCTCTGGTTGCTTTTGAAGAGGGTGGAGGCAAGTGAGGGGGCAGGGTTGCAGTGGAATCAGCAGGGTTGCCCCCCCCCAAAGAAGGCCACCCGAGGTGATGTGAACTCATTGACCCCCCCAGCTACATTAGTGACATTGACTCCCCCCAGCTACATTGATGACAGTTACATCAGGAGTGTGTAAGATGTTTGCCTATTTGAATTTTGAAATCCCACAAGATTTTCCAAAACTTTCTGCAGCTGGTGATCCCAGTGGTCTTTGCTACTTTCAAACCCAAACTTCTGACACAATTTCCAATGGGTTATTTTGGCAACTTGATCATGATGCTGCTTGTTTGCAGAATTTTGCTGCACCCACTGATTAAAACATTTTCATCTTTTTCATTGCAGAGGTGGCATTTATTATTGTTTGTAAAGTGCTGAATTTTTGTTTTCGTGCAATTAAAGCAAATAGCAATGAATTGGCAATGCTTGCTCTTGAGCACTGGCATAGCTAATGAAAGTGTAGCCCGGTACAGAGGGCAAAATGATGCCCCAGAAGTGACATCATAACAGGAAGTGACATTACAGTTGTATTTTCATTTTCTTGGGTTTTTTAGCCATAACGTTTGATAGAATGGAGAGATTACACTCTGATTTGTTTCATTGCATTCTGCATGAAATTCTGCATTGAAATTATGTTATACAAACATAACAGTATTATTCCTAAAAAACATGGTTTTTACATTACCATTTTATTTTCATTTTCTGCGTTTTTTTTAGTCATAATGTTTGATAGAGTAAACATATTACACTCTGGTTTGTTTCATTGCATTCTGCATTAAATTATGCATCAAATGGTATATAATGGGACAGTATTATTCATACATACCAAGGTTTCCACAATTTTGGCCACTAGTGTCATGCTCAGCTTGTTGCCCCCCTAAAGCTTGTTGCCCGGTGTAATTGCACCTCTTGCACTTCTTTACCTATGACCCTGCTCTTGAGCAGCTAGAATAAAACACTCTTGTAATCTTCTTCAGTACTCCTGACTTTAGCCAGCCCCAGTTGTTTTTTTTCCAGCCTTTCTTTCTGTATCTTTAAGGTATTGACCATGCATTGGCTTGTTTTTCCAATTAGAATCTCATTGTTCAATCAAATCCTTTCTATATTCGGCTTTTGTTCTAGTTGTGTTTAGGAGGTTTTCTTTCTTCCTTTAGGAGGTTTCCTTTCAGCATGGGCTCTTTACTTTTCTTGACGTAATGAATCAAGCAATGCTTCTCTTCCTCAACTGTTTGTTTAACCTGCAGAAGCCCTCTTCCATCTGAGCTCTTGGTAAATACAACCAATCAATGCCACTTCTTGGGTGTAACACGGTTGATGCAGTGTCATCGGTTTCCTTGTTTTTCGATCCAGATTATCGAGCTCCATTTGTGTCCAATCAATAATTCCTGCTGTGTAATGAATAATTGGAACCGCCCAGGTATTGATTGCTTTGATTACATTTCCACCATTAATTTTCGACTTTAAAATTTTCATGTTCATTTAATATATTTGGTTGAAGTGCTTCACTGTTTTTTATAGTAAATCAGAGGCTTTGGCAACTCCTAAGTATTTGTACCACTCCTCTGACACTACTGCCTTTGTCAACTCTTCATTTTCAAGTTGCATTCCCTCATTTTCAATAACTTTGCCTGTATTTATTGCTAGAGTTGCACGTTTGTCAATACCAAACTCCATTCCAATGGTATCACTGAATTCTTTTGTGGCATTCAGCAAAGAATTAAATTCAACTCTCGTTTTCCCAAATAACTTTACATTGTCCATATATACCAAATGTGAAATTTTTACTCCTTCTTTATCTAATTCATATACATCGTTTATTTTATTCAAAATCATTGTCAGTGGGATCATTGCTAGTATGAAAAGTAAAGGTGGTAATGAGTCACCTCGGAAAGTTCCCTGCTTAATTTCAATTTCTCCCAGCTCCTCTCCGTTAGCCATCAGTTTTGTTCACCAAAGCTTCATTGAAGTTTTAATAAATTTCCAGATATTGCTGCTTATTCCAAAAATTTCAAGGCATTTCACTATCCAACTGAGAGGAACTGAGTCACATACCTACTGGTAATCAATCCAAGCTATGGACAGAGTTGTTCGTCATTTCTTTGAGTTTTAAAAAAATCAGTTTATCGATTAATAGCTGGTCTTTCGTTCCTCGCGAATTTTTGCAGCATCCTTTCTGCTCTACTGGAAGCAAATCCTTGTTTTTCAAGTAGTCGTAAACCTGATTTGCAATTATGCCTGTGAGTAGTTTATATGTTGTAGGCAGGCAAAGTATGGGCCTGTAGTTTCCAGGCTGATTTCCTTTTTCTTTATCTTTCTGAATAAGAAATGCCCTTCCAGTTGTTAACCAATCTTTTTTTCCTGATGCTTCCAATGATTGGTTAATCCGTTCTGTTAGTCTTGAGTGCAGGCTCATCAGTGACTTTATCCAGATCCATGCAGTTCATCTGATCCTGGGGCTCTCCATTTCTTAACTGTTGTTGTTGTTGTTGTTGTTGTTGTTGTTGTTGTTGTTGTTGTTGTTGTT
>JAJKFI010000018.1:6453812-6477434 GCA_029204185.1 Lerista edwardsae | reverse complement strand
TTGTTGTTGTTGTTGTTGTTGTTGTTGTTGTTGTTGTTGTTGTTGTTATTATTATTATTAATAATAATAATAATAATAATAATAATAATAATAATAATAATGTTGCTGTTCTTCTTATTAATATTAGGTTCACCAAGGAGTCTAGTAGGATAGATCAGGAAACCAAGAGTCGTAGCTGTATAGTACTATTTTTTTAAAGAGGTATGTAGGAAGAGATAAAATACCGTCTTTTGAAAATGAAAACCTCTGAGCCTATGAGAGTATTTGCCTTCTTTTTTTCCTGCTAGATGTGACTAATGAAACCAAGGGCTCTTCCAGGCCAAACTAGGACCAACTGTGGGAATTAACAAGTAATGTCATTGCTGTAGCATGGTGGTAGCTGATCCTCCCATACTGATTGTACATGAGTAGCACTGTTCGCAACAGAGATTTCCTCGGCCTGAATATGTGGTTTGTGAGAAATTGGCACTATGATTCACTGATAAGAGGCAAATCAGTTTGTGTGAAAGTGTGTTCATGGGTCCACATCAGAAATTGTGGACCATCGTTCTCCACACCTTTGAAATAGCTGAAGTGGGAAAGTCACATTCTTCCCCTAAGAAGACTTCTCCCCTGAACAGAAAATTGTCACTGGAGTCCTTCAGGCTGTAGCAGCAGAACTGAATGATGATAGCTTCTGCTTTGTGTACCTGGTGGAATTTTCAGGAAGCATTCTTGAGGAGATTGAATGAAGGCAAAACAAATTGTTGAAAGGAAAGGGCAAAGTTATATACCGGTGTTTTGACAGTGCATATTTCTGTTTCAAATACTATTTTAAACAACATTTTGCTCTCATGACAGTGAATTGTGATTTTGGATTTGGAATGGATTCACTAGCAGCTTGTAGCCAGTATGTTGCTTGGATCACACACTAGCTCCGAAGAATAAGCAGTGACTTCAAAGCAGCAATATGAAATGTTGGTGGGATGGAATTTTGAAATAATTGGCTGTACTGTATACTTTAAACAAGTCTGTACCTTGACGTTAGCAATGGGCTTGATGCCTGGGCCTTCTGTCGCCTGGCAACGATCAGAGGCAAACTAAGGAGGGACCTTGCCCCTCCCCCACTCCTATTTCTAAGAAAAGAGATAATGTAGTATAAACGTGGTATGTATTTCACACAGAAGTTTCAGTCCCTGTCCACAGATGAAGAATAATGCTTTCCACACACTTTTATGAGGCCTGTTTTGCTGCCTGGGCAGTTGTTGAGGTCACACGTGAGGTCCCAGTGAAAATGAGTAGGGAAAAGAAGCACCTCTAAATTTTCATCTGGCACTTCCTCCTTAACAGACTCTGACACAGTGAGCCAGGAAAGCCGGGATTCATTCCAGCAATTGGATGAAATGTTAGGGAAAAAATGTCCTGCATGAGCAGTTGGCAGGCTGATAAGGCATTACAGGTTACAGTCTCAAGGACACTGCCTACAGCCCAACAATGCCCTGGAACAAATGCCCTGGACGCACGCCTCAGAGCGACCTCTGAGAATGCTTTCCTAATGAGAGCAAAAACCATAGAGAACCTGAGGCGTTTTCACTGGTCTGAACCACCAAGATAGCCGGTAGGAATAGAAGGCCTTTGGAATGAATGGCTCTATTAATTGAATGTGGTAGTAAATCCTCTTCTGCACAACTTTCCACAGTGCAAGAGTCATTCCTGTTTGGCTGTTAATGCCATGTTTCCATGGTTGGATGCTGAGGACAATATAAGCAACAGCAGTTGTGGAGTAATCAAGGAACTAGAGACAGTTTCAGAACTACTGGAGGCCTGAGGAGAAGGGATCACACCTGAGTGAGGTAACATAAGGGCAGTAAGCGCTAAAAATGACCATGGAGAGGGGTCTGCCTTTAACCATCTCTAGGTTAAAGAAAACTACTTTCTTTCTTATTAAAGAAAGCCCGTTCAAAGCTTGTTTTTGTTTCCCCACAGTTTCAAAGTGAACATTTTCCTTTCTCATCCTCCTTAAATATTCTACAAGTCTTTCATTTCATTAAAGAAATACTAAACCAATCAATCAATATTCTTTGCCTCCCTGGGTTTATGAACAATGCTTTTCTTTTTGCTTCTATTGGTTCCGAATGGCACAAAAAGAGCTGGCCCATCCATGAGGGCACCTGAGGCCCTTGCCTCAGGGAGCAGATCGGCAAGGGGAGCCCACTTCTACCCACCCACACACTCCTCCCTCTCCTCCTATCCCCTGCATGGGAAAAGAGAGCCGAAAAGGAAGCATGGAGAGGAGGAGAAAGGTGGACTATGGCACCTCTTATGTTCTAGCCCACCACTCTCCTCCCCTCCACACTTCCTCCTTTGCATTGTTCCCTTCTTCCTTTTCCAGTTCAGGGAGGGGGAGGAACAGAGGCTTTGCCAGGTGAAGGAAGGCAGCATTTGGCACAATGCCTCAGGTGCCACAAGGTCTTGGCCATCCCTTGGCACAGAGATCTCCTTCGACATCAGTGCAATCTCTGCAGGTGACAAGCAAGTGGGAAGAGTGACAGGAAGTCCCTTTTTAATGTTAATTGTTAATCCCAGGCCATTGCCTACACGGCATCTTACAGAATAATAGATGCAGACAGCTGTTGTTTCAGGCAGCCTACAATCAAATGTTTAACAGAGGGTAAGACAATAGGGAGAGGGGAGGGAAGGATGACAAAGGCAAAGATAGCAGGTTTCTGTACTGAGCTCATGGCTTCAGATCAGTTACCATGTGGTTTCAAATTGCCTGCTATAGAATATAGGTTTAAATACCAACTTTCCTCCATGAGGACTGTTGTGATGGTTGCTTAATTCTATTTTTCAAAACTAATATGGGATCTTGAAAAAAAAACTGTGGGAATTTCAGGGGCATGCTTATAATCCAAAACAGTTTTGGCCTGGGGTAATCTGAGTGCTTGTATCCAGCTGAGCAGCTCTGGGAAAGCCAGTGTAGTGTGGGAGACAAATATTTACCCCGTGCTTTGATAAATATCCATTGCACCTGGATCAGATGCATATTCCGTTGTCACTCTTTCTATTGCAGTTTTCATCTTAGATATTTCAATTATATGTCTATTTTAATTAACATCAAGTTGTCACTGAAGATGATTGTTTGTGAACCTGGCTCCACATGCATGTTCATAACTTGCCTGCCTGCAATATCATGATGAATTGCGCATGTGCGTGCAGATCTAGACCAGAGATGGAACTTTTACATCACACAGTGTTGCCTGGGATGCAGTGTTTTTCAGTGGAATCAGTTCATATGTTTTAGTTGGCAAAAAGTGCACAATTCAAATGCATTGTATGCATGGATGGACGAGTTGATAAAGCCATGAACTTTCTCTCCTTCTTCCCAACTGGAATGTATGGAACATAAAACTCACATTTAAGACCAAACTACATATGATACATCATTGATTATGAGTCTGGCCATTTATACATTTTTAACTGGGGGGGGGAGTGTTGCTGCAGACAGTGCATTATGATCAGAATAATGCCCACAAGCTGCTTGCCCAATAAAATAGGGGGACCTTGTATTTTCCCGCCACAAGTAGGGAAGCAGTTTGGTGGAAATATTCTATTTGTAAAAATAGCCTGTTTAGATAGGTTGAACATCCTCCCAATATGATCAATTTGCCAGGGCGACACTGCCATAAAAACAAACTATCAGAGACCCATCATAATTCTCTTGTGTCATGTGTGGCTTGGCCCTTAGTGGTGATCTCCCATTTTAGTGTAAATCTGCTTGTGTATCTAAGGCTTTATTTTGGAATCCTTGGAGTTTAAACACCAATAGCTTTTGACTAGTGGGCTTTGATGTTGGAGCAAATGTGATGCAGAAGTTGCCCTTCTGCTCCATCCAAATGCTGGTCATGGTTTCCACAGCATGTAAATGTTCCTCCAAACCATGCCGCTTCATCCTGAACGTCCCATCTCACATTACAGCTGGGAATATCAATTGTAACTCTTATCCTTGCACATATTCTTCTGTTGTCGCCATTGCTGCAGCTAATCCACTTTTGTTTTGCAAGACAACAGTTCTGTTGCAGGACAAATCAAAAGAACTTCTCTCTGTCCATTTGTAATAAGCATATATAATTTATTCATGGCACCATCCTTTGCATGTCTGCGCTATCCAATGGTGCTTGCTCCCAGAAAGCATGCATAGGATTTTAGCCTTAGTTACCTGATTTTAAATAGGGTCAGCCCACCTATTCCGGGTGGTGAAAAACAGAAGGGATTGTGAAGAGCTCCAGAAGGACCACTCCAAGTTGGGGGAATGGGCAGCAAAATGGCAGATGCGTTTCAACGTAGACAAGTGTAAAGTGATGCACATTGGGGCAAAAAATCAAAACTTCACCTATAGTCCCTATAGGCTAATAGCTGTCTGTGACAGCTCAGTAGAGAGATCTTGGGGTGCTGGTGGACAACTCAATGAAGGTGTCGACCCAGTGTGCAGCAGCAATTAAGAAGGCCAATTCCATGCTTGGGGTAATTAAAAAAGGGGTTGAAAATAAAACAGCCAGAATTATTATACCATTGTACAAATCAATGGTAAGGCCACATCTAGAGTATTGCATACAGTTCTGGTCACCACATCTCAAAAAGGACATATAATAGTGGAGATGGAAAAGGTGCAGAAGAGACCGACAAAAATGATTACAGGGCTGGGGCACCTCCTTTATGAAGGACTGCAGCATTGGGGGCTCTTCAGTCTGGAAAAAAGGCACCTGAGGGGGGACATGATTGAGATATAAAATTATGCACGAAAGGGATGTTCAATAGAGGGATGTTCTTTTCCATCTCTCACAATACCAGAACCAGGGGGCATCCACTGAAATTGAATGTTGGGAGCGTTAAAACAGATAAAAGGAAATACTTTTTTACCCAGCTATGGAACTCCTTGCCACAGGTGGTGGTGATAGCATCTGGCCTAGATGCCTTTAAGAGGGGACTGGATGGATTTCTGGAGGAAAAGTCTATTGTGGGTGTGGCCAGTGATGTCATCTAAATGATTTAAGAACAGGTACTCACTTTTGATTGGCACGTGTCGGGACCCGCCCACCGGAAGTGACGTCATAAGCCAGAAGTGATGTCGTGGCAGGAAGTGACATGAAAAAAGCCCTTTTTGAGGCCTCAGATGATTTTAAACTGACCCAACAGTTGCAACAGTATTCCACAGCACCCCCAGAACATGTTAAGGAGGCCTGGCATCATGTTAAAACCCCAGAGCAACTCATTTTTCAGTGGCAAGGAAAGGAAAGGCTCCGCTCGCTGCCTGCCTGCCTGCCTGGCTCTGAGAACATGCAGGCAACTCAAACATGCAGGAAATTCAAACGTTGCAGAGGGCGGAGTCGACGAGTGGGCGGGTGAATGGGCGGGGCCAGCTGTAATCCTAGAAACCGGTACTCGCGTACCCCCGCGTACCCCCTGCATGACATCTCTGGGTGTGGTGCTGCACTCGGGGGGGCTGGCCCTCGTCAGGGGGCGTTAAGCAGGATCGCGGCGCCACGGGGGGTGGTCTTGTTGTCTGCTGAACTCCCTTAGGCACCTGGTGGGCCACTGTGAGATACAGGAAGCTGAACTAGATGGGCCTTTGGCCTGATCCAGCAGCGCTCTTCTTATGTTCTTATAATGCAAGGGGAAGTGGCTCCTTCAAAAAGGAGAACTGGTAGAGGGCATCCTGCACCTACCCACTGCCCCTCCTATTGCCTGATCAGCCATTCCAACAAGCCATTGTTTGACTCCTTGAAGAGAAGCCAGCTGAGGATAAGGATCTATCTGGCTCACCTCATCCCTCAGCACTGCTATCAAAAATGGCCATAGTGACGCTGGAAGAGAAAGTGAGGTATGCTATGATCTTGAGCCTAGTGGTTCTCCTACTAGAACCTACTAGTGGTACCTCCTGGAATTTTTGGGATAGAGCACGTTTTTAGGATACAAAACCCTTTACTTGGAAGTGTGCCTGTCACTACAGTTGGTATGAATGGTCATTATTTGGATTTTGCTTCAGCATCCAACCAACAATGCGGAGAGCTAAGGGCACCATCCTAACCAACTTTCTAGCCTTGGGGTAAAGGCAATGCAGCTTTGAGGTAAGGGAACAAACATGCCCTTACATTGAGGAGGACCTCCATGACTGCCCCCCCCCACAACTGCAGGATGCAGCACATGCCCCATTGGCACAGCTATGTCTGTGCTAGAAAGTTGGTTAGGATTGTGCCCTAAGTCTTGAAACTCTCCTGTAAATTCCATGTCTGCTACATTTCCAAAATGTTTCCAAAATTTTTTTTGGAAACCACATTGCCCAGTGCAGAACTGTGATATTGGTTCTGAGGAGTTCTGGAATCTGTAATAAAAGAATCCATTTTTGTTGTGTGTTACTGCTTACGTGAGAGAGAATGTTTCTGGGATAGAGGACAATCCTTGTTAAAATATGATTGTCTTTGTAGGCCTTGTGAAATGTGAAAGTGAGAACAAACAAGATGAAATTCCTCTTCTTCAATCTCTTATTATATAAATAACAGATGTCAAACTTGCACAGTGTTCCCTGTTCTGCCACCTAATATACTGATGCACCAAATTTGGCTGTCCAGATGGGAAATTCTACAGTGGCAGGAGGAAGGAGGGCAGAGATCAGCCTCATCAAAGCCCTGAATGCCTTTGAGGGAAAGGACGCTTGTTCTGTGGGGTCACAGCACACCCACTCTTCCAACTGCCAACTAGTAATACCACATAACAATACATTTCTCAGTTTGCTTTTCAAACTCTCCAACAGCACCTTTTGTTTTGACTCGGTTTGTTCTCTGCCTTTCAAAGAGAACTAAATGCTAAGTGAGGTATAGAAATGCTCTAATTTTTGTACCTGTATTTCTACTTCCACTTTTTTCATGCATGCTTTTGCCTTGGATGGGCCTCTATAACCTGAGATGTCTAAGCCAGACCTCTGTAATTAGCGTAGACCGTATCAATTCTCCTGACTTATTCTAGCAGCTGCTCTGCTAGCTCATCTGATATCCACCTTCTGGGCATGTAACAATATCTGTTTTAGTCTTAGACCACCAAAGCCACAAGAAGGTATAATCCAAAAGATTGCAGCTTACGACGTCTTTAATCTTTTCTTTCTTCCAATAGATATTGGTTCATGTGGCATAAGGTGCCGGTTTCTTTTTAAAGCAAATTTAATACAGGGCAGTAAAAAGGGTGGGATTAGGGTCATTATCAGTCAACAGACTTCCCTGTTACAAAAGCCCTGAGCAGCTTCCCTCTCAGCACTCAGAGCCTGGCACACACAATAACATCACTGGAGTAGTGTCTCGAGGAGGCAGGGCACTAAGGGCGCAATACTAACCTGGAATTAGGCCGGTACAGTTAGGCCAGCAAAGTTTGGCTGGCACAAGGGACACCGTAAGTTATGTATGGACCACACAGAAATGCGTCATCCTTCCTGAGTCTGAGAGTGGTCCAAACGCACTTTACGGTGGCCCTGCTGCCAGCCAAACTTCGCTGGCCTAACTGTGCCAGCCTAGCTCCAGGTTAGAATTGTGCTGTTAATGCCCTAAGTTTTGCAAGGCGCCTTCCCTTGCCGTGTAAACCACTCCTCTCCCTCGCCGTTGTAGCCAGTAAGCAGTGTGGAGGCCTGGTGGCTACTAAGATGAGGAAGAGGAGCAGTTTACACAACAAGGAAAAGTGCCTTGCAAAATGTAGCCCCCTCCACCAGCAACTCTACTGCCTGCTTGGCAGCTTTGCCTAAGCCCTTTGTTAGGACTGAATTCCCATCCTGGAGCCTTATACAGCTTCCTGGAAAGCTGTATTATATAGCCTTATTCTGGAGCCTTGCATTGCTTCCTGGAAGGACAGACAGACATGGGGCTTTAAGAAAGGAGGTCTTTTAAATATGTGTTACATCAGGGACTCTACCAACCCTTCACCCGAACACTTGATTTTCTTATATGTGCACACACAGGAATTCCCGTCCATACTTTGCTTTTGAACTAAAGATTGCAAAGAGTTCCCTCAAGGGAAGGGAGCAAAAGTGGCACTGTCTCAGGCACGCTTGTGTGACTTCACTTTCTGAGGAGTTTGTACTTAAGCCTTTGTACTTCTCATAAGTGCAAATCTGCACCACATTATGCAGACTTTGTCCTACTGAGGCCACTGGATTAAGCCCATATACAATAACAGCACAGCCGAAACAAATATTTTGCAGCTGCAAAAATTTTGCAGTTTCTTTTGCTGCTAAAAAACGAATATTTTGCAGCATATAAAATATGCAGCTTCATATTTAGATTGAAACCATGTGGGGCAGCTGCCTCCAGGTCTGCTATCTGAAAACCTGGAAAGTGCCTGCAAGTGCGTCAGCAAGGCCAGCTGAGTGCCTCATTTGATTTCCCTGGCTGAAGTGGGTGCTTTGAGGACAGAATGTTTATGGCTGCCTTATCTCACTTTCTCTCAATTCTTGCTGGCCTCCTGTTTGTTTTGGCCGACCTGGTGACTCAGCCGGCCGCACTCTTTGCTGCCACCTAAGTTTCAGAGTTACGTAATTAAGGAGGATAACAAAGCAAGCCAGAAAAAGACTTTCATCTTTGGAATGTGCAGTGACAATGGTCTTTCCTTCCATACTTTGACTTGTAGAAAAACATGATGCAATCCTAATTTTGCTACACAATATATAACCCGAGTAAGGAGAAAATCAGTGAGGAAAAATGACTTACAGCTCTTAAGTGTTCTCTTCTAGTTTCTAAATACATTAATAATATTGTTGGACGGCGGATAGGATCTGACTCTGAGGGCACAATCCAACCCAGCAGCGGAATGGCAAGGCCGGTCGGCCAGCCTTTTGTTCCCTTACCATAGGGGAGCTCCAGCCTCCCCTATGCACTCCTTGGTTCTGTGCCCGCTAAAGACCGGGCGCAGATCCGAGGAGACCGCGCAACCCAAATCGGGGTCTTGCAACCTCTGGAACAGGCCTAGGTTTCAGCTTTATGGATGAATCCGAGGCCTGCCCATGTCCCGTCTTTGTCCGCCCACATTCGGCCCTCCTCCCACCAATCCTTGGGGTGCACTGTCATGGCACCTCCCTTGCGCTGGCTGGCTTTGGCCGACGCAAGAGAGGCACTGTGCGGGCTCTACAGGGCTGGCACTGCCAGCAGCACCGGCCCTGTGGCTTTAGCGCCGATGCGGGGCACCTGATTGGCGCCCCCACATCAGCGCTAAGCACACAGTTCTGGCTCAACCCTGTTGTGCTGGCGCTGTGCGGAAGATAGGATTGCGCTGCCCGAATGCAATCCTAAACTGGAGTTAGGCCGGCATAAACTAAGCCAGCAAAGTTTGGCTAGCACAAGGGCCACCATAAAGCGTGTTTGGACTATTCTCGGAGTCAGGAAGGATGGCTCACGTCTGTGTGTTGGCCTCTCTGACTCTGAGAGTGGTCCAAATGTTGTAGAGGGTGTTCAAGTGTCTAGTAAGCGGCTAGCAGTAATTCTAGTAATTCTTGGTGGGAAACACTTCTTGGCGGGAGTCCAGCTGTTGGCAGCCTCTCAGATGTGGCTTTGTACCCCATTGTGGTCATTTTGGCCTTCCAGGGAACACTTGCATTGCTATGTTCAATGGTTCAGATGGTCAATGGTTAGATGCACATAATGCAGGACCTGGAAAGGGAAGGTTAGACCAGGATGTCATAGAACCCCATCAAGGAGGGGAAGGCTGTGGACATCCTCCCTGTCCCAAACACATGTACAGACCTGACTCCATTTTGGATCTCATCCTGAGAGTTAACGCTATTAAGAATTGGTGCCAGAGACATCTGTAAAGTCTCCTTTCCCCTCAGAGTCTTAAGAAATGCAAATTTCGTCTCTGACAAAAGGTTTATGCAATGACAAGTCCTGCCTGAAATCCAATCAAGTTCTTATCTGCCCAGGAGCTAGGCTCACCTGGACAATTCTTTTCAGACTTTGCTAAGAAGCCTCCCATCCTGAATCTAAAGAGACACACACCCTGCTACACCCTGTATTGTATCTGTATTGCTTGATGAAGTTAAGTGTTTGCTCTTTTTGCATTTCTGTAAACTTCTTGTAACATGAAATTGTGCCTTTGTAATCCCCTTTCTCCCAAGGAGGAAGGATTGATAACAACAAATTACATTGTTAAAAACCTATAAAATGCAAAGCCAAATTCTTACGACTTTTGCACAAGCCAGCCCTTCGGGGCTTAGCTGTGCTTTTTGCTCTTGTGTCACTTTCTTAGTAAAGTTTCTCTTTGACCCTCAAAACCAGCGCTGGCCTTTGTCATCTTAGAGTTTTAATTTTGTTTTAGCCTTCCTTCAGCTAGATTCTGTTCCTCCAGGTTGCGTGCCGAGCAGAAGCCTACATAGTTTCAGGAGACTCCGGAGGGACACTGCGAGATCATCCATAGGGACCCCGTACGACAACACAAACATACTTTATGGTGGCCCTTGTCTTGGCCAAATTTTGCTGGCTTAGTTTATGCCGGCCTAACTCAGTTTAGGATTGCACCCTGAGAAAATATGGTTTCACTGAATTGTCTAATAATGCAATCCCTCCTTCAAACAGCCCTATCCTTCCCCCCACCCCCCGCTGTGTCAAAAACAGGTGAACTGTATTGGTAGGCTTCAGCAGAGAAAGGGAATTTCCATCCCCTAACCTGTGTCTAAGCCTCCTTGCTCTGTGGTGGGTTTCCTTGAACCCACACTAGGGATTTTGCTAGTGCAAGTCCATGGAGAGAAAGGGGGCAAGGAAGCTGCAGAAAAGGAGGGACAGGATCTGGTGCATGCCGTAGATGATGCAGCCACCCCCTCCAGCAGCCTCCCTGCCCCATTTTGTCCCCTCTTGCCCCCATTCCACCCTCCTCCTCCTGCCTTCTCTGCCATCTTACTGTACTACTGTCAGTGGGCAACTGGGAATCATTCAGGAAGGCTCTGGCCTTTCTGACAGTGCTCCAACAGTGCGCTGCCAGAGCATGATTTACCAGCATTCACAAGAGTCTCTAGCAGTGGAACGCACATTCTGCTGCCAACCAACTTCCAAAGGATTGGGCCAAAAGGGATGTTTCTCTTCGTCTGAAAACAAATAGGAAGTAACAATAAAGTTTTATTTTTAACCATTCTTTGCATTTTCCATACACAGAAGAGCATCCACTGTTTTGCTTTGCAATAAGACATGGATTGAACCAGGGATGTGATCTTGCATTGACTCTCTGGTGCATTTTTTTAGTGACTGCTGGTACAATCACCATCAGGAAAGGCACACATGACCCCCAGTGTGGGTAGGCCTGTAGCAAACTGATAGAGTTCATGCTTTGTACAGGCATGGCCTGGTATCCGCTAGAGTTCTCTTCCAGACCCCACTGTGGATACCTGAAGCCGTGGATATTGGGTATGCCTTTCTAAAGATAGGGGAACATCAGAGGTTTTGCTGCAAGGAGGTAAACCCCGCCCCTGAGATGTGTTGAACATTCTCCTATCTTTTTAAAAGGCATCCCAGTGTCCATGGTATCTGTGGATAACTAAAACCTTGGGTACCACATCAATGGATATAGGAGCATGCCAGGAGACAAAAGATTCCATGTTCAAGCTCAATCCTTAGCATCATAGGTAGGGTTTATAAAGATCCTTGTCCCAAATCCTAGAGAGCTCTAGCCCATCAGTGTAGACAATACTGACCCAGATGGACTCTTGGACAGGTTTTGTATGCACAGTTTTGCATGGTTCAAACTTGGATGCCATATTTACTATGACGTTATTAGTATTGCATTAATTTTTTTGCGGGTTGATTTTCTGTACTAAGGTTGCTTTGAAGAGGTGAGAGAGTCTCCAAAAGGGCTCCTCTTCCATTCTTTTGTATACGTCTTGTGCCTGTTCATCAGGACCAGCCTGTCTGTGAGACTGACTGAGCGGCACCAGTCTCCACCTATCTACTCCAACGCTCCTCGTGTTCCTTGGATTGGAAAAGGAAGTGAGGAAGGGAGAGGATCACAAGGAAGTGCGGAGGAGAGGGCTAGAGCACTAAAGCCACTCTAGCCCACCACTTACCTCTTCCACGCATGTCCTCTTCCTTTCCTTTCCCTCTTTCTTTTTAATTCCCAGCTGGGACTGGATCTATGGAGGCAGTTGGAGCCACCTTGGGTTCCAGGACGTTTTGAGTTTGTTCCCAATGTTCATAGGCATCATGTCCCCAGACTGCTGCTGCTTTGCCACTTAAAAAAATTCCTTAAAATGCCTTCTTTATTGCATATTCCAGACCATCAGGAATCACATCCTGGATGTGAAGTTACAGCATCATTTTCAGATTTTCTTACATGGCATTATTACGAAAGACAAACAAAATCCTCCCATAGCCCCTCATTCTTACTGGAAGGGTGAACACAAGAACATTAGAAGAGCCTCACAGTACAATCCTATTGCGCCCCTTGCATCGACGCTACGTCATAGACAACCCCCGCGTTGGCACTCGAGCAACAGGACTGGTTGCGCCTGTGCTGAGCCAGTGCGAGGGAGGCTCCACGCAGAGGCGGAAATGCGATTGGCAGTGGAGGGAGCTTGTGGGCGGGGAGAAGGCGGGGAAAAGGTGGGCTTGGGAGGTGGCCCTACAGCTGCATCCTAAGCCCGTTGAGGAGGCCACGCAGCCCCAATTTGGACCACGTGGTCTCCTCAGATCTGTGCCTGTTGTTTAGCAGGCACAGATCCGAGGAGCCCATAGGGGAGGCTGGAGCCTCCCCTATGGTAAGGGAGTGCGTGCTCCCTTGCCATGGGGAGGCTCCAGCCTCTCCTAAGTAGCGTCGGATATGGCGCTGGCCCATCAGCCTCGCCAGTCCGGCGCGGCTTAGGATTGCACCCTCATTGGATCAAGCCAAGGGCTCTTCTGGCCCAGATTCCTGTGTCTCACAGTGGCCCACCATCGTAACAAACCCTTGAGGTAGATTAGACTTTGAGATGATGACTTCCTTAGGTGCATGTCATGAGCTTTATAGCTGGATAGGGATTGGAACTCAGGCACTCCTGACTGAAGTCCAAAACTTTTGCCTCTACATTCCCTGCATTCTCTATATTATATAGCTTTGTGCAAGTGGAGGGATGAGGACTCTCTAATGATACATGTTCACTTCCCACACATCAAACTTCAATTCCCAGTACTGGTTGGAGGGAAGCCCAAGATAGGCAAACTGGTTTGAAACCATTATATGTTTGTAACCTAGATAGACCCTGTTTTGTTTTTGTGACTAGAGAAACATAACATCTCATTATCTGCAGATATTTAGCTCTCTGAATTCTTTTCAATTATGTAACGTTATCCGTTTACTTATGAAACTGCTTGTTCTCGTGAGTTTCTCAGTCCTAGAGCATATTTTAAGAATCTTATTGTTATCCTTAACACTCTTAGCTATTTGTGACATTATTCTTTTATGCACTTCAAGCATGATCTTTACCTTCCTTCTGATTTTCCTTTTAAAACTAACAATGCTGTAGTTTTTATGCTCTCTTCAGTTTTAAAGAACTTCATTTTTACTTGCAATTAAGTTAAGCAGCTTGTCACTCAGGCACGTTGGTTTTGAAATTCTCTGCTTAATTTCACATAAAACCACCCCCGAGCCAGCGCTCTGCTTCAGCTCTAACCAATTTTCATCGATGATTTTTTTTGCTCAAAGTAGTCTCTATTTTTATCACTCATCTTATCATTTTGGCCTTATTTGTATGCATGCAATCATTCTCATATATGAAATTGTGTAACTTGGTCCAACTGTGGCAGTTCTTTCTCAAACTGTCCTGATTTTGGATAGAATACCCTGGCCTGTGATGAATAACAAGGATACATTGAGCTGGACCCAGATAACCTCCTGCCCCCCCCCCCCGGCAATCCTGCAGGCCCCAGCCAGGAGACCTCCAGGAACAGAGTGGGGTATTGTACAGCAGTGGGGGGGGGCTGCAGATGGAGGATACTCAGTGGAAAACTCCTCTGGGTGAGCCGGGCTGTTCACTCACACAAAGGCTAGTTAGGCTCCAACACATTATTCATGGCAATAAACTTGTAGATTTGATTTGTCAATTTGTGCCTTACCTTTCCTGTAAGTAGCCCTGAGCAGTGTCTTTTTTGGCTGAAATTAGGCACGGCAGTGACCAATTTCTCTTTAAACATGGATCTGCCCTGTCACATTTAAAACAAAGGACAATTTTCATAGCAAGAGGAGCACATGGGTAAGGAATGCTGAGCCCTCCCTTGTGGCCTATCTCCCTGCTGCTGTTTCCTCCAGGCTCCCTTCTCTCAGCCATAGTTCCTGTACCACAAGTGAACCCAGGAGAAAGAAAAGAGCCTCAGGGAAGTATCTATTGGGGGGTGAATCTGTGAGAAGGGGGAGGGTTCAACACCCTTTATCCACACTGCTTAATTTAACCCAGCCTCCTGCTTTGAATATGATTGGAGCAGACCTACCTTTGAAGAGAAAGGTTTACTCCCTCACGTATACAGGCATGCTCCTGTATCCACTGAGTCAGTATCCATGGTTTCAGTTATCCATGGACATAATGGATACTTTGATGCCTATTAAAAAGATAAAAAGGTTTCCCCGCGACCGAATGGTCTAGTCGTGACCGACTGTAGGGGGCGGTGCTCATCTCCGTTTCTAAGCCGGCATTTGTCCAAGGACAAGCTTCCATGGCTATACGCCAAGGCGCACGGAACGCCGTTGCCTTCCCACCGAAGGGGTACCTATTCATCTACTCGCATTTTTACTTGCTTTTGAACTGCTAGGTTGGCAGGAGCTGGGACAAGCAATGGGAGCTTACTCCATCGCGTGGTCTTGAACTGCCAACCTTCCAGCCAGCAAGCTCAGCAATTTGACCCGCAGTGCCACCAGGTCCCTTATATTAAAAAGGTTAAACAAATCTCTTCTTTAAAAACCTAATTGAGCCAAACCACTGATGTTCCCCTTTCTTTAAAAAGGCGTCCCGTGTATCCACGGTTTCAGGTATCTATGGAGGAGTCCAGAACAGAACCCCAGTGGATGCTTTTCAAAACAATGGCTTTTTTGGCCTTTGACTCCCTCACTGTGCTGGGCAGACTTTACAAGCAGGAAACGCTATGAAGAGGGTGTTGTTGAATATTCAGTACAACGTTCTCTATTTACAAAGCAACCAACGTTTCTAGATGTTGTACCAAAAAGATGAGGGAGTCAAAAGATAAGATGATAGATTGTATAGTTTGTTCAATATAGCTGAATGGCAACAAAACCTAAGAACAAGAACATGAAATAATCATATATTCTTCCCTATTCTTTGTGCACTGCCTGCAGGCCATTTGCAACCACTGTAAAGTGTTTTCTGCCATTGGAATACTAGTTCCAGCAGTCGTCTGCCTGTATAAGATTGAGCTGTCAACAACTGAGCTTGTGATTGGTATATAATTATGAATATTTATTACAAAAAAACAACAACTCATAATGTTGTGTTCTGATAACCCTTAATAACCTTTTCATTCTTCCTACAGATCTATCAGCACACTGCCATCTGTTTATTCAAAAGCATTTCTATGGTGCTGTTTATTGTTGTGCCTAATAAAAGATTTTATTAGGTTCTATGTAATCAGATACTTCCATATAAACCATGCTTAAGCAGTATTTTGTTGTTGTTGTTTGTGCTTTGGTTTTAGCAGCAGGTCTTCCAATATCTTTGAGAGCTTGCCTGTAAAATTATGTTTTATGTAACCTTTGGGTGATGAAATATTTATCTTTTGCCTCTTGACTATTCCTAAAATAAATGGCATCTCCAAGTTATGCAACGATCCCTTTGTGTTATAGTCCACATTGCATCTTCCAATCCATACTAATAATGGAAGTGATGTTTCCCCAGCAGGTTGAACTTTCAGAGTGAGCCACTGAAGTTCTCACAACAGTTGAACAAAAGCACAACAAGATGGCTGCATTCAGTGGTGTACCCAAAGGGGGTCAAAGTGCTAGATTTTTCAGGTGCCTGAATGCCCATGTAAAGTGGCCCCTCCCCCTCACCTTCAGAGCCATTTGCAGCTGCGAGATCAAAGCACAGGAGATAGCTATAATGGCTCTGAAAGTGAGAGGGTGGGACCAGTTTACATGGTGCGTTCAGGCACCCGAAAAATGTAGTGCTTTGATCCCTCAGGAATGCCACTGCCTGCATTAATTTTCAAAACATTATTTACTTTGCAGACTTTTAATAGGGCTGAATCAATGTGCTGTGGTAGATTAGATTTGGACCTAGGTTGAAATCCATGCAGAAGGTCTCTTCGTATGTTCCATTTCCCCCCGATATGCATTCTTACTGCCCAACATGTGTACTCATAGAAGGAAAGAATACATGCTCTGCACTTCAGACATGGGAAACCTAAGCCTAACAAAATCCTCCCCCGCTGATGCAGCCATGCCACCAGATTGTACACTGCATTCTGTGGGTGGGTGGGGGGCAGCCTGCTCTGGGCAAGGAAAACTTTGTTCCCTTGCCTAGGGTTAAGCCTTCGCTGCCCAAATGGCTCTACTTGGGCCTGTGCCAGCAAAATTGCCGGCACAAATCTGAGTGGGCCTGGAAGGTGAATCAAGGCCAGGAACACACGTTCCAGAAGCGCAGTGGCCCAATAGGATGGAGTGGAGTTTCTTACATGGAGTTTATCTCTGCATAGGAAAAAATCTAATATATGAAGGAGGCTTAATCCATGGATAGAAAAGCATTTCCCCATCTCAGTTCCTCATTTGCAAAAGGGGATTTCCTCAGGGGGTTGTTGCGAGCACAAGTGAACTAAGGTAACATTAAAGACAATAGATATGCTTGCACTGCTGCATAGCTGCTTATTGTTTGAATGTCTTCATTCCCAAACAACCAGTAAACAAAGGATCTGACATTGAGTCAGCTCATTGGGTACTGCACCAGGAACCTGGAGCAGTATGAGTAAGTAGGACAGGAAAAATACCCAGGGAAATTGTGCCAGCTTTTTATTTTATTTTCCACATGCATTTTAACATCCTTGCTAACTTTTGCCACTCTGTTTTTGTCTTTCTGCTAGTTTAGTTGTGCCTTGTTTTATCCGTGGATCTTTCCCTCCAATGGTTTGTTATTTTATAGCCTTTTAATAAACAGTATTTTGTTGTTTGACATGCTTAGTCCCAGCTTAATTGTGACTCCTGTTTGATTTGCAGTGAAACACATACCCCACCCGGGATTTTTGGGGTCTCTGTTATCCTGGGGAGAGAGGGTATCCCAGAGCAGTCTCCTCTTGCCTGGGCTGTCTAGCTTGGGATAATGGAAGAACATTCCTCTAGTTTAGTGTTATTCAAACTGTGGATCAGGACCCACTAGTTGGGTCACAGCCTGATGTTAGGTGGGTCGCAGAAAGCTGGGAGCAGCCATCTTGGAAACTGCAACACTTACTCTTGTAATGTTCCTTTTGTAAATGTTAACAGTTTGAATTTTCGTGTGAGGGTTTTCTAAAATTTTGTTTTTAGTTCAGTTTTTTTTATATCACATTTTGTCCTCATCTGGCTTTCTGCCAGGGATGTTTCAGGGTTGTAAAATTGTTGCAGTCCAAGAATGCCAGTTTCCATTTCAGGAGTGTCATTTTATTATGTCACAATGACAGCACGTCCTGCTTGATGATGTCACTTCCTGACACAACATCACTTCCAGCTTAATGACATCACTTCTGGTGGGTCCTGACACGAGTGCCATTCTAAAAAGTGGATCCCAGTCCAAAACGTTTGAATATCACTGTTCTAGTTAATTCATAGTTTCCCCCGTTAAAAAGATGAAGCAGGGAACAGAGAGGTGGGTGCCAGTACTAACTGCAAGGTACTGTGCCCCATCATGCCCTCCGTCTTCCTTTCCAGGGGTATTGTTTTATATCTAAAGTATTTGAAAGGTATTCTCACTGAAAGATATATGAGAGCAAAATCCTAAACTGGAGTTAGGCCGGCATAAGCGAAACCAGCAAAGTTTGGCCAGCACAAGGGCCACCATAAAGCGTGTTTGGGCAACTCTTGGAGTCAGGGAGGACAGCACACATCTATACTTTATGGTGGCCCTTGTGCTAGCCAAACTTTGCTGGCTTAGTTTATGCCGGCCTAATTTAGTTTAGGATTCTGCCCTCAATGTGTTTAGAGGCTGAGCTGTGTGTCTACATCTGTGGGGTCAGAATTCATAGTTATGATGGTCCTCTGGGCTTGAGAACAGAGACATCTGTGTTCTCTGATCTCTTAAGGTCAGATATGAGATGCTATAGTATCCACTAATAGACTGTGATGATGCAAATAGTGTTGCCATGGTTTGTAAAGTTAATTAGATAAGGTGGAATGTGAGGTCTCCAGAGGTTGATTTGTGTAGGTGTTATAAATGTCACACTGAAGACTACAGGTTTTTTTTTGCTTTTTCTAAGAAAAATTCTCACTTTGAAGATACAACCCATTCAGTTAAACCCACATTGGAAGCTTTAATATGATTATAAAAAATGAATAAGTCACTGCCACAATTTGTTAAAAACTGAGGACCCTAATTTTCTTTTTGCTCTCTAACTTACAGCTCAACACATCTCAGGGTGCAATCCTAACCAACTTTCCAGCACTGGGGTAAAGGCAATGTAGCATTGCATACAAACATTCCCTTACCTTGAGGAGGCCTCAATGACTGCCCCCTCCCACTGCAGCACATACCCCATTGGCACAGCTATGTCAGGGCTAGAAAGCTGGAAAGGATTGTACCCCCATTGTCTAATATATTGTTACTGCTACTTTATTCTTATCTCTTGGGGAAGACGTCTGAACTGCAATACATTCTCTTCTGTTATCCTGACTTTCTGTTGGTATTGGGACAACATATTTTTCTAGGCTGAGTTTGCTGGTATGATAGCACTGCTGTTACCAGAGGTATACCTAGGGGGGGTGCATGGGGTGGCTAGAGCCATGGGTGCCAGTTCCATAGGGGTGCCAACGCTTCCAATTTGCATGAGTCCAGCAAGGAGGTCCTGCTCCATTTTGGGAGATTAGCATGTACCCCCCCCCCAGTTATATAGGCTTCCGAGAGAGGAGGCATGCAAATTAGCCATATGCAGATGAACAGGCGGAGTCTGGCAAGTGGATGGAGTCGCATGCAGCTGCCACTCTGTCTGTCTCTGTGGGAGAGTCAAAGACAAAATGCGGCGCATGCACGCATTTGCATGCAACAACAGCCCAGCCCCACCACCACTGCCAGCGCCCACGTATTTGGAGAGAGGGAGAGGCTCATGGGGGCTGCAAAGTTGTGTTAATGAGCGCTCTGCGGAGAGGAGGAGGAGAAGAGAGTTGCAAGTTTCCCCTTCCTTCTCCCCCCCAAAGTACAGCGGTGGCAGTGCATGTGTCCCCCCTGTGGTGCCCTCCTTGAGCCCCACTCCCTCTCCTCCTCGCGGGCAGGGCGCCCCGGCTGACGGAGTGGGTGGCTCTTAGCCCCGGCAGTGCCGTGCTCTCCTTGACATGAAGTCCACCTGCTCTGTAAACAAGCCCAGTCGTGAAGTTGTTGGCTCTTCTCCCCCTCACTCCGCCGCTGCGACCAGCGCGGCACAAAACAAAAGCCAAGTGGCACCTGCAACCTTGAGGGAGGGGGTAGCCAGAGAAGGGGGCAGGAGGTCCCCTGGAGAGATGGTCTTGAAGCACTGGGGTGGGGGGAGAAGAGATCGCCCCGCCGCTTCCCGCTTTCTTTGCTGCCGCTTCACTTCCAGCCAGGGCAATAAGTGTCAGTGGGGTGAAGGCATCCCTCTTCCCACTTGCAGATTAGCGTTCCAGCGGAAGGTGACCCTGCGGGGAAGGCAGCAGCTCCCTGGCCTCTCCAAGAGCCGCCCCTTTCCCTGTGGTCCCCGCGAGGCTCTTATTTCAAAGGAGCCTCATTGAGCAACCTGCCGTGGCCTCAAGTGCGCTTTTCCATCTCCTTGCTCCTGAGGAAGCACCAATGCAGCAACGTCTGCTATGCACACACATCTCGCTTGACAGCCAGCCCCATTGAGCGACTGGGACTTGCTTCCGAGTAGACATGCAGCAGTCGGGCTGTGTTGCTGCCTTAGAAGGGCCTTTCGGGTTGCAGCCGTGCAGCGTGTTGACCCAGTGGGGCCCACTGAAGTCCATTGGGACTTACTCCCCAGTAAGACATGTGCTTGTTGGGTGGCGTGCTTTGATCCTTTCACTTCCCACTGTTCACTTTTTCTCGGCATGCTGTGGGGACTTATTCTCTTAAATAAGCCTTTCCCTGTTGACTAGTCACTCCTAATATCGCAGCATTCTCTTCCCCTTCCCAAAGAGAGGTCTTCACAAAATCTTGAAAGGGCAGCCGGGCCATTCCTTTCAACTTGGGGGGTGGGGGTGGAGTGAGGGGCTGAAAGGGGGACCCCCACTCATTGAGGTTTTTTTGTATAGAAGAATTGTCAGGATTTTTGTCTACTCTAAACAGACTTGTTGTTAGTTGGTCTCGTTAAGGCGCGCAATTTCAGTGCTTGCCATGGGCACCATTTTCCCTAGATACACCTCTGGCTGTTACTGGGGAGTTCCTTTGTATAGTCATATGCTTGTTCATGTGTACACCATTGATTGTTGCAAGTAACTGGAAGTTTGGGTCTTTAAGACACAGTTGCACATATATTGAGAACCAGAAGCACCAAACAATACATTCTGTCACTGTCATGCAGCTTCAAATTGTGCTAGTATCCTTGCCCATATACAGAGATGGGGGAGAGATTGTTGATGCTTTGCATGTGGAAATGCCCAGGTTCAGTACCTGCCATCTCCAGGTAGGACTGAGAAAGACCCCTGTTTGAATTCTGGAAAGGTGCTGCCCATCAGTGTAGAAGACAGTTCAGAGCTAGATGGGTCAATGGTCTGACTCAGTTTAAAGAAGCTTCCTGTTTTTTGTTTTTTAAGTTATGGGGCAAATGCCTCCTGCCTCGCTGACTTTTGGATTCTTAGTGCATGTGGATGTCCAAAGGTTACCCGAGTTCTAGAGGACCAGTAGTGTGTGAGAGTCAGTAGTCTGTCACAGCTCCAAACCTGGGATATTGGCAGTTGCCTTGTTCACATGCCCCTAGACTTAACATGGGAAAATGATGCTAAAAGAAAGAAGGAAAGAAGAAAACTTTGCTACTTGCTGTAGAGCTGTGGGTGATACAGCTACCTGATCTTCCAGAAAATGAAACAATCATTTCTAAGATGGAGCATGATAAGCTGCGGGCAACACAGCACTTAACATCCTTTTGGGCCATATTTTAGCATTCCATTATAGTGATAGATGCAATGGCATAACTAGGGTGGAGCCGAAGAAGCACCTGCCCTAAGCACTGCGCCAATGGGAGTGTGAAGCCAACAGTGCCTCCTCCTCAAGGGAGAATCCAGAATTGACTGACTTGCACTGCTCACTGTTCAGCCAGAAGAGGGGGCGTTTGCTGTGGCTGCTTTGGGACCCATTCCTTCAAAGGGGAGACTTCACAGGAGAAGGAACAAGGGCACAAAGCCGCCAGCACCTGAAAATGTCATCATGATACCATGTGACATCATTACATTATTGTTACGGGCACCAGGGCTTGGTTATGCCTCTGGAGAGATGGTTTCAGCAAGACATGAAAAGTGATTGTAATGTCATTATAATGACTCCTCATACGTTATATGATGTTTAATTGGCATCATTTAGCCAGGGAGGCCCAGTTAAAATCTTCAAGATTGTTTTTCATCGTCTCCTGGAGATTGATGCTGATTCTTGGAGAGCCCGGGCCAATCATAAGAGGGTTGGTAAACCCCAGTGGGACTGTATTGGCCACCCCACCCTGACTACAAGAGCAAGATTTCCAACTGTGCAGAGACAACCTTTATACATACAGCTTACATGCACAAACGTTCTGTCCAGAAGAACCAGTGACCCCATGGAGGACAGGATTGGAACCTGCCAGTATAATCCTGTTTTTTCTCCCACATACCTGTACTCAGTATCCCGTCTTTGGTGTACTGTGAATGGGGATTGTCCTGGCCATGACTTCTTTGCCCCTAAGTGATCCAGGTACTGTACCTGTTGCAAACCTTGAATCCCTGGCCACTTATTCCCAGGACATTTGGCACATTCCCCAACCCCCTCCTCCTCAGATATGCTGTCCATCTGTGCACAGTTAGGTCACTTATTTTTATAGATTTGAACACAAATGTTGTGTTATATAAGAGTTGCTGCAGTCAATGTAAGCATGGCTGATGTAATTCACAAAGGACCCTGCAAGATTTTTTTCCTCCTTAAATTACTTAACAGAAGATGAAGAGCTACTTGTAAAATGAAACTAGATGGCATGTCACTTCATTTAACATGACGCCCACAGTTAGCATTTTGGATTAGTTTGAAACAGAAAGTATAGCATAAATGAATCCATCCTGTGCCATGCTATTAGGATAAATTCATAGGTGAATGTGAATAACTTGGGCTCCCTGTGGTCACTAGGGTTGCCCCATGGCCCAGATCCATGCCCAGATGGCCTTATATTCATAGAATCATAGAGATGGAAGGGACCTATAAGGTCAACCCCCTGCCTGTAGCAGGAAATCCTCCTACAGCAGCTCCAGCAGGGGCCTGTCAAGCCTCTGCTTGAAGGTCTCAAATGAGGGAGAATCCACCACCTCCCTCGGCAGACTATTCCACTGTCAAACTGCCCTTATCGTCAATAAATTCTTCCTGATGTCCAGCCGGAATCTCCTCTCTTGCAGTTTGTACTCATTGGACCTAGTTCTACTGTCAAAGGCAGATGAGAACAGATTTGTCCCTTATGACCTTGGGGTGCTGGTGGACAATTCAATGAAGGTATCGACCCAGTGTGCGGCAGCAATTAAGAAGGCCAATTCCATGCTTGGGGTCATTAAAAAAGGGGTTGAGAATAAAACAGCCAATATTATCATGCCATTGTACAAATCGATGGTAAGGCCACACCTGGAATATTGTGTCCAGTTCTGGTCGCTGCACCTCAAAAAGGACATAGTGGAGCTGGAAAAGGTGCAGAAGAGAGCAACCAAAATGATTACGGGGCTGGGGCACCTCCCTTATGAAGAGAGACTGCAGCGTTTGGGGCTCTTCAGTCTAGAAAAAAGGCGACTGAGGGGGGACATGATTGAGACATACAAAATTATGCATGGAAGGGATAAAGTTGATAGAGGGATGTTCTTTTCCCTCTCTCAAAACACCAGAACCAGGGGGCATCCGCTAAAACTGAGGGTTGGGTTAAAACAGATAAAAGGAAGTACTTTTTTACCCAGTGGGGTAGTTAATCTGTGGAACTCTTTGCCACAGGAGGTGGTGATGGCATCTGGTCTTGATGCCTTTAAGAGGGGATTGGACGGATTTCTGGAGGAAAGGTCCATTGTGGGCTATAGGCAATGATGGATTGTGCAACCTCCTTACAAAAGTGGAGGGCTACTGGTACCGGGTGCAAGGGAGCGGCAACAGGATGCAAGCATCTTGTTGTCTCATGCCTCCCTGGGGCACCTGGTGGGGCTGCTGTGAGATACAGGAAGCTGGACTAGATGGGCCTTTGGCCTGATCCAGCAGGGCTCTTCTTATGTTCTTATGACAGCCCTTCAGATATTTGAAGAGTGCTATCA
>JAJKFI010000018.1:6430865-6443812 GCA_029204185.1 Lerista edwardsae | reverse complement strand
CCCTAATGTTTACCCAGATACTCTCCACAGAGCTATCATGACCATTTTGGATTTCTGAGCAGGTGTATATATCCTTGACATATAATGCAACCCTCCTCCCCTTTTGCCACATCTGTTCCTCCTAAACAACTGGTAACCTTCCATTTGCACATTACAAATTAGGACCCTATAGTGGGATATAAGGAGCACCTGAAGGAAGGAGAAGACGTGGGTTGTAGTTGTGGAGAGAGTGGTGGAAGGAGTGGAGGTTTTGCTGACTTACCGGATTGAATTACTGGCTTGACTAACTGATGGATTGTTGGACTGGATAAAGGAACGTAAGGTTGTTGCCATGCCCCTGGAGCCACCAGGTGGAGGAGGCAGGTGTGGCTTAGGCAAGATGACTGCCTATTGTTTGGTGGTGGGGTTTTGTGGTGCCAAGTTAGGGTATCTTGAGCTAAGCCGGTGATGAGGGCAGTCTGGAGGAGGCTGGACAGACGATGAATCCAAGCAAGGCAGCTGGAAGAGAGGGGGCCCAGTGGGTGAAGGAACCCCCTCCCTCGTGGTCCAACTCTGAGGCTGCTTACAGGGGAAACCAGTTAGCCTAGTGTGGGCATTAGGGCCCTCAGGGAGCCCCAGCAGGGAGTTTTTGGCAGAACACAGGTTGAGTTAATTTTACATATACAAGAATAATATCCCCACTACAAATTGACTAGATCCCCAGCTTTGTGCCCAGATACTCATGCATACGGGTCACCAATTTAAAGGGGCTTCCAAATCCAGAACTTGTAACTTTGACTTTTGTGGTTAGAAGTTGATAACCGGTGTAGGGGACAAATGTAAGTCTATAGCAAAACTAAAAGAAAACATAAAGTTGCCACTGCCTTCTCTATCGTTAGGTTCTGTACTTTTTCAGCAGAATGTGCATATTCATCCCATAATACCCTTCAGCCTGTCTTGTTATTTCCTCTCCTCTGTATGGCAAAAACTTAAGACTACAAACTTCTCATGGCAGGGACTTCCATTTTTTTGTAAAGTATCAAACTTTACAAAAAATGGAGGCCACATCTAGCCCATCACTTTATTTGGCCTGCAGCAGCATTTGTTTGGTCAGAGCATTTGCTAAGGTTTGACACTTTGACTCATTATATATCATTTCTCATTTAAGCACAGCATTGTTTGTTTCTTGGTAATTGTCACATTTCTCTTTTGTTCTGAACTGCATCATGCTGGTTACAAAAAAAGAGAGCTCCAAATAAAACTTATTCATTCATTTAAATTTCATTCATTCATTTATTAAAACTTTTTGGCCCCCCAAAATGTGTGAAATATATGATGTGGCTCTTGTACAGAAAAGTTTGGGGACCCCTGAATTTGGTGAGACAGCCCACAGCCCACAGGCAGACTTAAGAAACCATTTGGCCTGCCCTTTGGACCTGCTTAGTAGCAGGCACACACATTCCCTTCCTCAGTCACATGCACTCACACGCAAGTGCAAATAAAATCAATTGTTCAGAGGGGAGAAAACAGCCATAGGCTTTGCTTTTCAGGCAAGCGCTCAGAACAAAATTGGCAGATGGTTTTTTTCTGGCCAGTTGGCAACCCCAACAGTTGGTAACCACCTTGGAGAAATTGATTTGCTTATTATTAGACCAGGATGAAACACAAGCAAGAACTGAAGCTGTTTTTAGATTACTGTACAGTCAAGATACACAGGAAAAGAGAAAAGATCCAGAGACATTTTACAGCACAATCCTATACCCCCCCCCCCAGCCGGACGCTGTTGCAAACATGCCGTAAAGCACGTCCATGTTGGCTCTGGACTGGGATAAGCAGCAGTGCCGGTGCTCGGGCACTGGCCATGCACCAGTCCAGCGTTGGCATTGCTTGGTCGGCGCAGGGTCTCTGCGAGGGCGTTCCAGAGGCATTCCGGGGGCATAACTGGGCAGTGCAGTGGGCGGAGATGGTGGTTGTGAGGCAGGACAGCCGTAGTGCCAAATCCTAAAGCCCGTCCATGGCTAGGGTGGCCCTGATTCGGGCTGCTTCTGCGCATGTTCCTCTGTGCCTGCTATTTTGCTGGCGCAGATGGGAGCAGGCCCATAGGGGCGACTGGGGCTTATGTGGGTGCAAGGGGAAAACCTCCCCTTGTCCTGCATGTTGCTGCTGTTGCCTTCGAATGGGCTGTAGGATACAGCCCTGCTGTGTCGGCCTAACTAGGCCGGCTTTGTATAGGATTGCGCTGTTAATCAAACAATAGGACAGTGGCCTTAGTAGGCAGATTCAAAGATCTTATGGCACAAATTTGAAGTTTGTATCAATCAGACAAAGATCCAAATGCTTTTGGATTTTCCATCAGAAACATTAGATCTGTAGAGTTGTTGATCTAGCAGGGCACCTATGGGCAACAAGCGCCATGCAAGCAGAGCCCTTGTGAAAAAGCCAAAACCTTGCTGAACTCACAATTTGGTACAGAATTCACCTCTTACTCCCCTTTCTGAGCAGGACGCCCAACCTTTGTTTCACATAGCTCTGATATGATGACTGGATTGGGGAAGGGAATTGCACAGTCAACACCTGCTTGTACTGCAGTTCTTCCTCCTGGTAGGGATACGTCTGCAGGCATATCGCTCTTAATGAGATTGGACAGTTTTAATACAAGTCAACGCTTGTTATCAATGGGGTAAAATAAGTCTGTTTTATACACGTGAAATGATGGATGTTACTCCCTAGAGCAGTGGTTCCCAAATTGTGGGTTGGGAGCCCATTTCAGGTGGGATGCATAGCACCTAGAGCAGCCATATGAAAAGTATGGGAAGATGGATATAGGTAAGGGGGATGGCTGTGTGATTGTTTTGCTTGTGTCAAGGTTGCAAATAGTAAGGTGACCAACCGTCCTCCTTTAGGGAGGACAGTCCTCCTTTTATAAGTTCTGTCCTCCCTCGAAAAGTGTCCTCCTACATGGGGAGTGGCCAGAGGCTTGAGCATGGCAGCCACTTTTTCGAGAGTGGCTGGAGCTTTCTTTCTTTCCTGAATCTCTGCAAGGGGTTCAGGCCCAATTCCAGTAGAAGAACTGGGTTGGGGGTAAGCATTAACATCTAGCCCCTGGAAAGTGGCCAACTTCGGGGGTGTATGATGTTCGCTTCTAACTGGAGAATAGGAAGAATCTCTGCCTGGGCAGACTGTGCGGACGGTCTCTGACTTGGAGAGTGACAACAACTAGAGAGAGAATGATAAGATGATAATTTCTGGAAAGTCTTCAAAGGCTCCTAATGAAGACAAACGTGTGGGAAGAAGTGGTGAGCAGGCATAAATGAATTTTATGAGGATGACACCTTGGCGTGAATTGCACTGGAGAGTTGGCGGCGGGCCAATGAGGTCAGTGGAAATAAATCTGCTTAGCTTCTAATACAAGATATCCACTGAAGTGCATCGCTGTTTTTTCTTTTTTCTCTTCATTTTCTCTTTCAAATTCTTTGTTAACGAGGAGTGGGAGGCTGAAATATGGAGCACTCTCTTCTGTGCATTTAAAGAAAATTTGAATCTTGCACCGTCTAGCAGATTGAATATGGAGACGGTAACATGAGAAGAAGTGAAAGATTTACAACCAGAGTTCAAGTTGGTTGAAGAAAGAAGTCGTTTCTGTATTACTTTTGAAAACGGACAGTCCTGTTTGCAAATTAAGAAGATTTATGGATGAGATGTGGGAAGATGGAATTTAGAGCATTTTGTTTTGTGCGTTTAAAGAAAGCTTCAATTTCTTGCTGCGTAGTTTAACATGGCGACGGTAATGAGGAAGGCGAAAGAATTACAACTAGAGCTGAAGAATGTTTGAAGAAACTTTGTGGGAAGGAATGAGGAGAGGAATGTGTAATAAGAAATGGAATTGGAATTGGACGGTTTAAGAAAGCAAGATGCTTTTTACTTGGAGATGGACAGTCCTGATTGCATTAAGAAGATTTAAGAGAAAGAGATTATAAGGAAGATATTTCCATGGTCAGCTGACAAATACAGTGGGAGTGTTTTTTGTCAGCAGGCCTCCCTCTGGTGGCAGTAGAGGGAAAAAGCTTTAACCAGATGTTTCTTTTTAATAATTTGTATTACTTTTGGTTTTTTATAATAAATGGGCTGGGAAACTTGATTAATGAAATTCTTGATCTTAAAACTGAATAGACGGCAATAATAGAAATGATGATCTAAATGTGATAAAGCTCATTCCTTCCTGTGGGATTTGTGATAGAGAGAAATAATTAGCATTGGGTCTTGATTTGTGAAGCGATTAACTGTAAGCTTGTAACTTTGCGTCGAGATTATATTACTAAGCGATTATTATTATTATTTTTTTAAAGGTACGTGATAATTCAAGCTTGCATTAAGACATGATTTTAGAGAAATATGATATTAAGACCTAGTGGTGATTAGGAAGTGATGGTATGTTCTGTTATATTTCTAATTCCTGTGTCCGTTATTTTTACTTTTTATTTCCTTGCTTTTTTTTGAAATAGGCTGTCTTAATTTTAATAGTAAGAGTTTTGTAACAGAGATTAAGGTTGAAAGATGGAATATAAGCAATATGAATAGAGATGAGATGAAGAGAGTGCTGTTATTCAAGAGAATATAGAAGTTTTTTATTTCTTTTTTTTTAAGAAAGAAAAAAAATAGTTTAAGTGTTTCAGCGTCCTCCATGTTTACTTTATTTCAGTATTTTATATAGTAAGCTCTTCCCTTTTTAGTTTGTTATCTTATTTGCTTTTATTATAAATTAGAGATAGGCAATTATATATATATAACTAATTCTTTCTGTTTGATTTTGCCAATCAACTGTGAAATTATTGAAACAATTGAAGATTTGAAGACATATTGAAATTAGATATAGTTTTGTGAAATTATAATAATTTTGTCTTTCCAGATAGAATATATTATAATTGAAATTATTGATTGTGCATGTAGATCTCACTCTTGTACTGCCTCAAATTTCCTATTGTCTGATCCCTTGTATACCTTTCCTATGTAATTGATTATCCTTTACCTGTATCTTTATAGCTATAAAAATTAATTAAAAAATCATCTCCAAAAAAAAGAAAAAGAAAAGTGTCCTCCTACATGTCCTCCTTTTCAATATTTGAAGACTAATCTGTAAATCTCCGCATTCGATCGATGCCGATCCAATCCGTTGCGTGTGATGTGACGTATTTGTATTTGACATGACAATTCAGCAAGGCTCGGTGTAAAGAGCAAACAAGAAAAAGCTAGGCCCCTGGCTTGACTTTATTTTGAAAGAATTGTATAGTAACACAAGCAGGATTGAGAGAGCTTATTTCATTGGTTGTTTGCAAAAGATGTGAAGTTATAGCTGAGGACAGGAATGCAAGCTATTCAGAAAGGTTACATGTAGCTAGTGCTGAAAACAGGAGATGGCCCCTTTACCCTGATAGGCTAATTGATTGAGCCTGAGGGGTGTGGCCGCACAACCACCATCAAAACCTTCCAAACTGCAAGACTCCTCCAGATCATCCTCCAAGAAGATCATCAGACCTGATAAAGCTTGCAAACCTGCAGACTTCCCTTTTATTTGCAAGACTGGAATTGCTGTCTGAGGAACAAGGTGAACAACTAGGGCCTAGTCAGTGATAGGAGCCTAGTTTTCTTTGTTTTATAAGGTATCTCTGTTAGTTCTAGTATGCTTTCTTAGTTGTACACAACAACAACCCTTGTTTATCAATAAATTACAATTAAATTTACTAGAAGCTTTGGTTGTCTTTGGAACCAGATAAGATTCAGTGGTTAAAGTGGCATGCTTACCAAATTTTAAGTTACTCATTGGAAAAAGTCCCTGTAGTTGGGACTTGTTTAGCCTGGGGAACTTTAAAGTTAAGAGGAAGTATTCTTAACTTTGGACTAGTAGCAGTGGTTGTGAGCCTTGTTGTGCTTAAGGTCACACGCTGCTGAAAAAATCACAGACTTATAGGGGCCCAGAACTGATTAGAGGGCATATGAGCCTGTGATTTACACTTGGTACAGTGCGGCGAGACATCATTATGAGATGCATGCGCTCCGCACGGGAGACCTTGAGAGAGAGCGCCATGTGCAAGTGGCTTTGTTTACTTCTTACCGAAACACGACATGGCACATACGCACGCAGTAGACTCACAGTAATTATTTCTTTCTTTCAGTGAATATTCAATCATACACAGGTAAGCACAATTCACGTTTTAGTAATTCATTATCTATTTAATAATTTCCAAATATGTATAATTTTATTTACAAGTTTATACAACCCTGTTGGCATGTAAGCATAATTACAATATAAAATGTTACAAACGTTTTTATTATGCAGTTATCATATTATAGTGTATTATTGTTGCAATGAATAAAATATTTCTTTTATTTACAATATTTCTTCAATTTATTTGTGTCCTCCTTTTCATTGTAAACAAGTTGGTCACCTTACAAATAGGCTTTTTTCCTTTCTGATTCACTTTGCGATTGGAAAATGGTTGAGAAATAACCCAACTTCTTGCTGGAATCTTAGGAAACAGCAGGCTCTGGTGTCACAATGATGGCACTTGTGGTCATGACATCACTTCTGGTGGGTCCCGGATAGATTGTCTTTCAAAAAAGTGGGTCCTAGTTCTAAAAAGTTTGAGAACCGCTGCCCTAGAGGAAGGTAATCTCTTTTTGAAACAAAAAGAGAATGACAACAATGTTTCCTAGTTGTTGCTTGTCGCCAGCATTTGGCATGCAGAGAGAGTGCAATCCTAAACTGGAGTTAGGCCAGCATAAACTAAGCCAGCAAAATTTGGCCAGCACAAGGGACACCATAAAGCGTGTTTGGACCACTCTTGGAGTCAAGAAGGGTGGCGCATGTCTGTGTGCTGTCCTCTGACTTCGAGAGTAGTCCAAACATACTTTACGGTGTCCCTTGTGCCAGCCAAACGTTGCAGGCTTAGTTTATGCCAGCCTAACTCAGTTTAGGATTGCGCCCAGAGAGAAATAGAAAGAAAGGAGGTGGGTATGTGTGTCTTTACAGGATTGGGTTGCCAGCCTGAGAGCATTGTGACAGCACAACAGAGTTCCGCTGTCATAAAATGGTTACTAACATTATGCAGAGCCCTCAATTAGTAGCCATTTTGGGATTGGCTGCCACAAGAAGTGGCAGTGCTCCCCACTTGTCGCCGGACCTTGCTAGCTCTGCTGGAGCAGGTATGGTAGTGACGAGGGGTGGGATGGTGGCGAGGGGCAGGAAGGGGCAAAACTGGGTGGGGAGAAGGGGCAGGGAGGGGCAGGATGGATCTGGTGGCAATGGCGCTTGCCAGATACTATCCCTCCTTTTAGAACCGTCCCTGCCCGTTTCTCTCCTTGCTTGCGCCAGCTACAGAGCAGGTGCAGGTCCGAGGAGACCTATTGCAGAAAGGCAAATGGAGAAGGGAAATGATTTCCCTTTTCCTTCCAAAGCCTTCCAATCTGCCCCTCTGCTGGATAAAGTGTGCCCATTTTCAGCATGCATCCACTGGGGATGGGGAGAGAGGATAGGATTGAGCCCCAAGAAAGAGAGGAGTGTTACCACACCTGCTCACAAACATGTAGGGAGAGGCCTACACGTGCACCCCAAACAAAAAGAGGATTAAAGGATTAAAAAGATCCTTTAATGCATTAAAAAAGGTCTTTGACTGTTGGTCAGGGTGCACTTAGGGGGTATTTTGGAGCAAGGAAAAAGGAGAAATAGTTCAAAGGATTCAAATCACGTTACACAATTTATTAAGTTACACATTACACAATTTATTATGTTTACCATAATAGGAGAGAGAATCAACATAAATGAGAGGCAAAATAATGATGGAGGGACAAAGCAATTGTACAAACAAGAGGCAGATAAATAAGCAAACGTACACTAACTACCTGACTCAGAATGCCCTTTCTAAAAAGGTGTTTTATCCTAAAGAACTATCATATATGTCTATGTTTTATATTTACAGCAGAGAGATTTCCTTTTTGCTTGATTTCTATGAACAATGAATGAACGAAGGAGGTCAGAAATCACACTGTGTGGAGGGATGTTAGTGTGTTGTGTTTATTAGGTGATTTACCAAGGGGAGAGTGCTGGGCTTGAGGTGTGAAGGACTGGAGAGAAGGCCCAAGGAGCGAGGGCTTGTTGAGGACTGTGTTCGAAGGGTCTTGTGATTCACCTGTGATAAGGGAGCTTGCTCTTTGCCACAAGGACTCTTAGGGTGCAATCCCGGGTCAGGCGTAGTGCCAACGCAACATGATTGCGTGGCGCTACACCCTTAGCGCTGATGCGGGGGTGCTGAGCTGCACCCCCATGTCAGTGCTAATGCTCGGAGACCAGCACTGCCTATGAGGCGGGTGGGAGTGGGCGGGGGTGGGGTTCCTGGGTGGGTGGTGGGCGGGCTGGCAGGTGTGCCGGCCTGGGAGGGGAGTGGGCTTGGGATTTGGCCATAAGGCAGAATCCTAAGCCATCTCCCCAGGCCATGCGGTCTCTTTGGATCTGCACCTGCTATTTAGCTGGCGCCTCCCTGTGTGCAAGGGCTCCATCAATACTGTACTGGAAACAACGCAGGCCCACTGGCCGCTGTGGGGGATCTTCCAGCTAGCGCTCTTCAGGTTGGTCAAAGCAGGGGAAGAGAGAGGCTGTTGCACCCTGCACAGAGGAGCACATGGGAGCTGCGTGCCGGGGGAACAATTAGAGAGCTGCACGCTGCACTTGGTTTACCAGAGCCTAGGGCACAATCCTAAAGGCAAACCCTACAGGCCGGCCTGTTCCAGTAGGATTGCACTGTGAACCAATGCCACAATGTCTCTAAAGGAGCAGAGAGGTTGTGGGTTTTTTTTGCTTCCAAACAGATAAAGGCACAAGTAGTTGGCTGAATGCAGACAAACTTTGGTCTTCTTAGAATGGTTAAGGGACTCCAGAGAATTCCAATTCTCCATGTTCTCACCTATACAAGTGGAAAACTGAGGGAGAGGGAAAGGGAGAGGGAGATGAAATGCTAAAGGGAAGGATGGCCAATAACAGACCATATAGTTAATGAGCTGGAACTGCGTACGGGAAGAGAACGTTTAGATCAGTCATTTTCAATCACTGTGCCAGGGCACATTGGTGTGTTGTGGGAATTTGGGGGAAGGTCACTTATTGGTAGGGCCAATTGGGGGTGTGAACCCCCCATTGGCAGTATGGTATGCCTTATCAATTGTCAAAAAACAGATGGTGTATCTGGACAATGTTAGTATCTTTTCAGTGTGCCATGAGATGAAAAAGGTTGAAAAATGCTGGTTTAGATGGAGGCCAGTGGCTGTAGCCAGGAGATGTTAGCTATTTCAGTTTAAGACAAAGTTGGTACCTGGTATTGCTTGGGCTGGTCCAGCCAAGTAGAACTCTGAGTCAGCATCAAGGATATCTGCGGGGTAGGGGGGCAGAGAGAGAGAGAGAGAGAGAGAGAGAGAGAGAGAGAGAGGCTTGCTCAGGTTAAGACTTTCTGTGCTCCAAGCTTTCTCTCAGCCTTAAGTCAGCTTTATCTCAAATGCATTAAGGACAATGTGGTACTTCATGTGTGAATCAGCCTTGGTCTCAAAGAACAAAAAGGGGAGGGAGGGAGAGAGACGAGGTCGTGGGCGGTTTCTGCAGTTGGGTGGCTCAGTTTTGCACTTTGGGAAAGAGGAGGAGGGAGCGGGGAGGATTGGAGGGAAGCACGCAGGAGGTAGAGAAAGAAGCAGCCAGGGAAATGGTGGGGAGAAAAAGCCAATATTACCTTTCTTGCTCGTTGAAAGTTCAGCAATTAGGCCATGAAAGCTGGGTGCTATAACACAGCGTGATAGAGACTCTCCAGTTGAGTATTCCGAGACAGAATTTGAACTGCGACTGTATAGCAAAGTCTTTTATACAGCATTTTCCTATTGACTAACGTGGAGTATTTTATTTTACCAGTGCTCATTGCAGACTACTGTGTTCTTAGTAGTATACTGGTAGACATTGTGACAGGTTGGATCTCAGGTTGGGTCTTTTGTGTTGCTCCTGAGAGTTGGGCTTTCAGGAGATCATTTGTTTATGGGTCATTTCAGTACTTAATCACAAGGTTTGAGCACTGTCCTTGTCGGAAAGGGAGATTATTGGTATGAGTCAATTGCTTAGCTGTGGCACCGAATAGATTTAGGGTGCAATCCTAACCTGGAGTTAGGCTGGCACTGTTCGGCCAGCAAAGTTTGGCCAGCACAAGGGACACCATAAAGTATGTTTGGACCACTCTCGGAGTCAAAGAGGCCAGCACATAGATGTGTGCCATCCTTCCTGACTCCAAGAGTGGTCCAGACGCACTTATATGGTGGCCCTGGTGCCCACCAAACTTTGCTGGCCTAACTGTGCCAGGCTAATTCCAGGTTCGGATTACATCCTAATGATGCGCTGGAGATTGCATTTTTACCAATGTTGCATCATTGGTAGAAAATGGTTTTTAAGCTCTGATCCTACTGGGGCTTTGCACTGCTGGAACTCGTGTTACAAGACCTGGGCCACTATCATGGGCTGCTACCACAATCAGGCAGTGGTGCAGCGTATGCAGCAGTAGGTTCAGAGGCCTCCATGGGTGCCAGTGAGTCTGAGGCAGAGGCATGTCATGGTCAAGGAGGCAGCAGGCAGCTAGAGTCTTGGGGTGGGAGGCGGTGGATCTCAGCAGCACAGGAGTGTGCCAGGATCCTATCCCCTCTTTCCCATGCTGCCCTGCCCCTTTTATCTCCTTGGGCATATGCCAGCAAAATGGCTGGTGCATGTCTGAGGAGACTAAGAATCTTAAATAACTGGATAGGCCATGACGTCACATTCTTGAAGCCGAGGACTTACTAAAATGGCTGACTCAGATCAGCGCCGCAAAGGAGGAGGATTGCCGCCGGAGGGGCTCTCTCGCTTGCACGGCGCGCGTGTAAAAGTTAATTTCAACGTCTTTAAGCATGCCTGCGTGTTCTGCATACGGGTGTGCGAATCGCTGAACGAAAAATGGGATTTAATTTCCACGGAAAGATTCATGTATTCACATTACATCGGCTCAATAAAACGACCGGTAATATTTTTGAAATTCTGAACATTAACAGACATTTTTTTAATGGGGCATGGCCGTTGTATTCCTGCTTGTGTAGATTTCAAAAAATAAGTCTGTCAAAACAGTGCAATCTGAGTTAAAATAGACAGCATTTCGTCCGGTGTGTTCAGTAATATAATTACGCGGAATTAAACCTTGGAATTGCATATTAACTCATAATATGGTTACCACTGATGTTTCTCCACGATCACACGTTGTTATTTTGGTAAGTTTTTACTTCAGGAGTAAACGATTCAGCCCTAAACATCATGCGAAAACCCATTGGAAATGCTTGGAATGAGCAATGTTTTGGACTTACTGTCATGGCCGCTAAGCCCGCCTACTGGAGTCAATTCATTCCCATTCATTCTAAAGGGAGGGCCTGGCCCTGGAGGAGACCCATAGGAGAGCAGGCAACCTACCAGGAAGTAAGTAAAAAAATGTTTTTTACTTACCTCCTGCTGGCTGTCCAATTGTTTTTCCCCAGCCAGCATTGGATGCAGCATGCAGTCTGCCAGAGCTGTTGCTTCATTGCCAGTGGTGGAAGATAGGATTTGGCAGTCACACTGGCTTTCTCCCAATACCTTGAAAGTTAATCAGATCCTCCTAGCAAGCTCTGGAAGTTAATGCTGCTTCAGGGAAATTGAACATGTCGGCTCTCATTCATGCTTAACCCATTCATAACAAAAAGATGGGAGGGGAATTTTGTAAGCAACCGGGAAAAAGGTACTACTGTGGCTCACAGGCTTCACCTTGTCCAAAGGTTGAAAGAGGCAACTCAGGCCACCCCATCGCTATGAGTGCTGGATGCCAGTTCATAGCAGGATGCAGTGCTTGCGTAATCTTTCAGGTTTGGGTATCCCCCTCTAAAATGATCAGTATTTTCTAGGGAGATGTTTAATCCCTTGATCATTTTATGTACATCATGTCATGAATTTCTAGGCTTGTAGTCTTTGGCTTGGCCCAGTGTCTTGAGGTACCAGCTCTGTCCATAGATTACTTCCTGCTATCTATGTTACACTTCTGTGTGAATTACAGTATGTTATGTTTATTACTAGCCAGATGTGTGGATGGTACTGTTTGGTGGAAGAGGATTTGTAAGCACATGCACATCTTAAAGGAACAGAATGTTTTCCAGGAATAGGGTTTTTTGTTTTTGTTAAAACACATAACACCACCTTTTTTAGTGTTAAAATATCTGAATAAAAACGTAAAACACTGCATTTTGGTGTTTAAGATATTTTCCCAGAAATTAACATAGAACAGTGCGCTTCAAATGGTGGGTTGTGACCCACCCTAGAGAGCAAAAAAGGCCCATTTCCCCTTAAGGGGAGTGGCCCCAGAAATTGCTGTCTGGCATGTGCCTACCTGGTGGGGGGGGGTTGAGGATTGGGGAGGTCTAAAAGGATTGGGGAGGTCCGTGGCCACCTCCACGTGTCTCCCTGATGCTTAAAATAGCTCCATCGCCAGATGGGAGCTAACTTCCTAGTTTCAAGCGAAACAAGAAGTGAGCTCCAATCCATCCAGATAGCTATTTTAAGCATCGGAGAAGCCCACGGAGGTGGCCGTGGACCTCCCCAAAAGGACCTCGACCCCCCCCCCAGATAGGGCACATGCCACTAAATTCCCGCTGTGTTGCAATCGCTGCAGCACCGCCGGGTCCTCCCCCACTCTCACCCCACCCCCAAAGGCACTTACAGTGTCCCCAACACCCAAGTAGGACTTTGAAGACCACTGACATAGATAACTTTTCCAATGAGAAATAATACTGTGGCTGCATCTGCTGACACTATATCACCGATGCAGTATACTTTTGAAGCATTTAAAATGCTTAGTAGTGTGTGTGTGTGTGTGTGTGTGTGTGTGTGTGTGTGTGTGTGTGTG
>JAJKFI010000018.1:6413506-6430855 GCA_029204185.1 Lerista edwardsae | reverse complement strand
TGTGTGTGTGTGTGTGTGTGTGTGTGTGTGTGTGTGTGTGTGTGTGTTTTAAGAACTTAAAACTCCTTCTAAGGATGACAAACTTCTGGAGGTTGATTATCTTGTCACTGATTCCCATGATAGCTTAATCCTTTTCATTGTGTTTCATCTCTAAACTTCATTTAAAGTTGAAAATGATAGTTGAAATGCTTGTCCTAAAGTGACTCTTTGCATTTTTTACTTGAGAAAAAGGTGAAGGTGTTTAGATTTAGGACTGCATCAGAAGCTCATTGATGTCAGTTTGATTCTTACTACTAATAATGAAATAAACATTGCTTGTTTTTGATTTGGTATTGATTTTAAAACTGGAAAGATACATTGTCTGGGAAGAAATTTTTCAGAGCCAACATGTCTTCATTTGAAAATATTTAGCGAGTGGAGATCCTTAAAATTCTGAGGACTTCAGCATTTTATGTTTTAAAATTGAATGGCCATCTTATTTCAGCTTTACTCTACCTTTTCCTTCTCTATGCCTAAGGCACACACTGTCAGTATTTCCACATACAAATTATGCATCATCATAATTCTGTTTAGCATGTGCCATGACCAACACCATTTTAACTGAGAAAAGTGACCACAATGTGAGCTTTCTTCTCAATAATATTGTGATAACATGGTTTTCTGAAAGGGCCTCTGCATGCTGAAATGGTGCATTCTGAAAAATACTGGAAAAGGTGCATTTTCAAGGAAATAGTTTCTGCGATCTTATGACGTAGAATGTTTTTTGCTATTGATACTGATGGGAGAAACCACCTCAGGGCCTCCCCCACTGAAAAAATGGCTGCACAGATCATTCCAAAGAGAATAGAATGGTGAACAGAGCACCTGCGGGCATCAACAATAAGAGAAAAACCTTCTGTGCAATACATGCAATATTTTGAACTGGTGCAATCAGAGCTGAAAGGCATTTTTGAAGTTGTTTGGATCTTCTGTAAAGATCCTCAATACTGGCACTCCTCAAGGCTGTGTATTGAGTCCACTTTTATTCACCATTTATACATCTGATTGCATCTCTATCCATCTGAGCAATAAGATAATCAAGTTTGCAGATGATACAACGTTGGTGGGGCTCATTTCTGACAATGATGAGTCTGCCTATAGGGATGAAGTTCATCAGTTGTCCCTTTGGTGCAAAGTGAATAATCTTATCTTTAATATAAATAAGACGAAGGAATTTATAGTGGATTACAGGAAGAGCAGTTCGGACATCCAGCCGTTGTACATTGAACATCTACCAGCCGTTTTGGTAGAACAGGTGGCGGAATGTAAGTTTCTAGGTATTACCTTGAAACAAGATTTAACGTGGGGTGCAAATACTACAGCCCTAGTAAAAAAGGCCCAACAACAATTGTACTTTCTGAGACTTTTAAGATTACAACAACTGTCAGAGAGTCTGTTGGTTGCCTTTTATCGAAGCTCTATAGAGAGCATCTTATCTTATTGCCTCTGTGTGTGGTCTGTGAGTTGTACAGGGGTGGAGAAAAAGACACTCCAAAGAATGATAAAGAGGGCACAAAAGATCATTGGATGTCCTCTTCCCTCACTGGAGGATTTGTATAATATGGGATGTAGTAGGAAGATACAAAAAATCTTGAGAGATTCTTCACATCCGGGTCACTCGATGTTTGAGATCTTACTGTCAGGAAAAAGATATAGAGTGTTGAAAGCTAGGACAAGTAGATTTAAATATAGTTTTTACCCAAGTGCAGTGATCAGGCTAAATGCAGAGTTTTGAATCTGGTGGTCTTAACAAATGTATACCTCATGGTTGTATGGTACCTATATCCATATTTTTTTAGTGTTGTTTTAATTGTAATTTGTATATGTTATTTGGTGTTGTCCAGTTGTATGATGTGAAGAGCACCTCATTTCGTTGTTCTCATACCTTGAGTACAATGACAAATAAATTTCTATCTATAAGAAAGTGATGATACTATAGCCATGAACTGTGATCCTAGTTTCAACACACACACTTCCTAACCAGTAGTGTTTCTAGAGAGGGGGGTGGAGTGCTAAGTTTGCAAGGAGTCTTACCTTGCCATATAAATCGCTCCTCTCCTTTGCCATCACAGCCAGTAAGCAATGTGGAGGACTGGCTAGGAGAGGGAAAGAAGAGGTTTACAGGGCAAGGTGAGGCTCCTTGCAAAACTTAACATCCTGCTCCCCCCTCCCCCGGAATGGTACTGTTCCTAAGCTCCCCACCTGTTTTCCCCCCTCTGTCTTAAGGCACAATTCTATGCTTATTTACTTTAAGTCAATCCCCCAGAGTTCATTGGACTTACGCCTAGGTAAGTGTGTATAGAATTGGAGCCTTGGTAAATGGGACATTGGGTTAGGAAGACGTGGTTGATCTTTGGGAGCAAAAGAGTAGCTTTGATCTGTGCATTGTGAGATATGTAATGGAGACTTCATTGTAGTGCTCTTTAAAAAATTAATACTATTTGCAAATAGAAAAAAAGTCCAAATCATACCAAAGAAGACCTGGACAGAAAAATGAAACATTTCCAGTGTATCTTGCCCCTCTTTTGGGCAATACGTTGCTTTTTTTTTTTTTTTTTGGCTGTAGTTTTGTTTGCAAAACTGAAAGGTAAAGAAGAACTTGCAAACAGCACACAAACTGAAGGATAAATCAGAATGGGTGACTCAGCTGAATGACCACTGGGATTCAGTCAACAGGCTTGGCAACTCTGGAGACTTAGAAACATGCGGCAACCTTGTTGAATGCTTTCACTTCCAGACATTTTTCCAATCCATATTTGGGTGTATTTTGGTTCATTCATTAAGGACAGTATTTTCAGTTATCTTCTGGGTAAGACCTGTGAGCAAATTCATGTAAATATTTATTGCTCCAAAATTTCTTTCTTTTTCTTTGAGTCTTCATAACATTTGGGCTTGAAAATATCTTTCATTAGAGAGAGTCTGATCAAGAACCTGAGTGTAAAAGAGCTTTCATTATAAAAAAAAAATCCTTCGGAACAAAATGCAACCAAGAATTATATTCCCCTTGCCCTGCCCTTTCCAGAACAATTCAGTGTAAACTTGCAGCGCAATCTTGAAGCTGCCCTGAGCCAGCACAAGTCCCACGTGGCAGCTCCTGAATGTGGCGGATGTGCCAGAAAGCATGTTCATGGCTACTCGGAAGGAAGCTGAGCCAGCATATGGACATGCACTGGCTCAGAAGCACCAGAGCTGAGCTGGCACAAGGTGAATTGGTGCCTGCCTGGGCAGGCCAGCACAGGGGGCAGGAGAGGGTAGCGGGAGGGCGGAACAGATGCAATTCTGGGTGGGGGGAAGGTGGGAAGAGGGCACGGGAAGGTGGTCGAGGAGGTGGATTGGGCCTGGGAAGGGGATAGGACTGGGCTGGGTGACCTAGGCCAGATCCTAATCCCCGTCCCCAACCCAATAGGCCTTACATGGGCCGCTAAGGTTTGTGCCCACAATAACTAACATCTCCTTACTCCAAGTTGCACCCAAGCTTGCTCCTCACCTGTGCTGGATATAACAGTGCAGGCCTGTTAGCCTGTCTGTTGAAGCACAGGTTAGGACTGCACACTTAGAGCCCAATCCTATACCTGACTACTCAGAAGTAAGTCCCATTATAGTCAGTGGAGCTTACTCTCAGGAAAGTGTGGATAGGAATGCAGTCTGTCTTAAAAAACGAGCCAAAGGAACGAGCAATCTAGTTTGCTTTCATCTATAAGGTTGTGATCTTCTGTATGACACATCTGCCTATTGTATAGTGATCATACGTATGATCTTGAAATCCTGGTTTCTCATTGGCTGAACTCCTCAGTAACTTGGGGAAGAACTATATGATGAACCATAGAAATTATCTAGGTACAAGCAATGTAGTGGTGAGTAGTGTTTCATAACTGGGGAATCTAAAGGAAAATTGGGTTTTTTCTTCTTAATTAAAAAGCCTATCCCTGCAGGTATTATGTCTGATGTGTTTTGGGTGTCATGGCCAAAAAACCACAATGTTTAATTCATCCAGATGCCTTTTTATTACAAGACTGTGAAAATGAAGAATTGAACCTGTTGCCATAATAATGGACAAAGACATAATCAATAATGTTAGGACAGTTGCCATGGAAATTGTTTTCTTAGTTCCAACTTTCCATTGTGTTTGGTACTGGGGTTTGGTATGGTCTGTTATGCAGAATGAACTACAAGCTCCTGAACTGTAGACTGAGGGAGAATTCTTAATTTTCCTGTTATCAAAGCTAACAGGATTGATTTTTAAAACAATTCACCTTTGATGAGACCATAAGATGCTTGAATTCATCCTTCTTCAATCCAGTTTGGATGAAACTGTGTTTGGAGGAAAATGGGGTTTTTCTTATGATTTTGTGGGGAGTGGTTCATCCAAACTCTGGGCTGGCTTTAAGGCAATGTGACCAATGTCATCACATGGGGCCCCGCACTTTGGGGGTCCACGCATCAGTGCAGCGAGCATATTGCCTGCTGCTTCAGCCAGGATCTGTATGAATTGTAAGTGAGTGGGGCGAGCAGAGCATCTTTACCTTGGGCCCTCCCAGCTGCCCTTGCCTCTGAACTGCCCAAAATGGGCTTCCTGGAAGCAGTTGGTGGTGAGGTCATCATGTCACCACCAGGTTTCCAGGTGACACGCACGGCACCACAACTGCCTTTCTTGGTGAGTAGGGGGCCCTGCAGGGAGGGTGGGGGGCCCTGTGGGAATGCCCCACATTGGGGCCCCGCTTTTCCTGGAGCCAGCCTTGTCCAAACTGTACCTCTACTTGCTCTCTAATACCACTACTTTTAGAAGTAGGCTACCTTGGAATGCCATGTGCAGGGGAGTGGCAGTGAGATGCAAGTATCTTGTTGTGTGCTCCCTGAGACATCTGGTGGGCCACTCTGAGATACAGGAAGCTGGACTAGATGGGTCTTTGGCCTGATCCTGTGGGGCTCTTCTTAGGTTTATCAGTGACTGCACAGGGTCCGCTTGGATGAACCAGCCCTGCCTATTCAATAATAGGAAACACTCTGAATACCTCAAAGTGAAAGGAAAGACTGGGAATGCAGCAGCATAGCTAAGCCAGGGCCAGATGGGTCCATAACCCCTCTGCGGTGGAGTGGAATTTTTTTGCCATCTCCACTGGGTGAGTGGTGACAGTGCCTGCCTTTCAGTGTGTGGAAGTGCTATGAAATGGGTCCTCTTTGGCTCCTGTATGGCTCCAAATGAAGCTGTTCCTGAGGCCAGGGCCACACATGCGCAGAGGAGGGTGCTGCGATGACACAGGGCGATATCGTGTCACCCAGCCCCAGGTTTTCACCTTCCCAGCTATGCTTCTGTGGAAGTGTGCCTGCTCTGTGAGAATGCATGGCAGTTAACACATGGGACTGGTTTGGATGATAATCATCCTAACCAGCCCTTTGACAATAAGTATATGGAATATTTTCTCCCGATGATACAATAACAACTATAAATGGAATGTTTATATAATGTGGAATGATGAGCATAACTGAAAGGACAAAATTCTGTAATTTTGAAGAAATACATTGCTGCTAGAGTTGCCAGATAACTGGAAAAACACACACTTTTGAAAATGATGACTCCATTGTATTCTGCATTGTGTTGTCACCTGTAGTCACATGATGCCATGTGTGGGTTGTATTGCTTGATGTCAGAGGCTTGTAAGCATATACACACACCCTAGCCACACACCTATGATGAACAGAACGTTTTACATTGGTTCTGCCTCCAGGTTCACACAGACTTCACCCTTGGGCACTGCCCCGTGCCATGGCCAGGTATCACAATTTTTTTTATCTCATGACTTGGCAATCCTAATCATAATATGTTGTAATTCAGTGCAATTGTTATAGTATGCACCATTAACCACCACTAGGGCTTCTTGGAGAATTATCCCAAGTCAAGAGATTTGATTATTTATGGTTATTGCTGCATAAGGGTGCAATCCTGACCTGGAATTAGGCCGGCACAGTTAGACCAGCAAAGTTTGGCCAGCACAAGGGCCACCGTAAAGTATGTTTGGACCACTCTCGGAGTCTGAGAGGCCAGCACAGAGACGTGCGCCATCCTCCTGACTCCGAGAGTGGTCCAAACATATGGTGTTTATGGTGGCCCTTGTGCCGGCCAAACTTTGCTGGCCTAACTGTGCTGGCCTAACACCAGGTGCCCTTAGTACTGAAAGCAGTATCAAATGAATAGAACATGTTCCATAGGTTCTGCCTTCAGGTGCACTGAGTCCCGATTTTTAAGGGCATTTCTAGATGTCATTCTCAGCAGCTAGACAGCACTGAACTAGAAAATGAACCTTTCAGTTATCCTTAGACCTAGAGGACACCCCTTGCATTTGTACTTTCTGTATGAAATGCGCAATATTTGCTAGCTTTGGGCACCATTTCGAAGGAGAATAGAAACTGTCATAGTCTCGTTTGAAACCTATGATAGACTGATATGCCATTATCCAAAGATTTGCAAGTCATCACATAACCAGTATTCCACTGTCAATGTAAGACATTTCTTTTTTGACAGCATTTGATTGATGGGTGGATTTGCTTCTCAGTAATGTGTTTCTGGTTTTGGCTTTCTGCTGTTCCTTTTCATTTTCTGCTTTTTTTTCTTTTTAATTCATGATGATGTGATTTTAAAAGCAGCTTTGTTTTGGACCTGGAAAGGGAGGATATAAAGCCCCAAATAAATAAATAAATAAATAAATAAATATTTATTTATTTATTTATTTATTTATTTATTTAATAATTCAGCTTTAGTTTTTTAATCCATGTTAACAGGAATAATGATGAATCTTGCAGGAGGGTTTTTGAGAATGAACACGTTAAGGGTTAAAGAATCTTTTCGGCCCAATCCTAGGCCCAATCTTAACTAAAGGAATGTGCAGTCTGCCATTGCTGGCCGCCACAAACTCCATAGAGCGCTTTGCGGCATTACAGGGAGCTCCGCATGCCAATGGATCGACAGAGACGTATCCGCAAACGTAAGTCTGCGCGGGGGAGTGAACAGGAAGGGGGAGGGCGGAACAGGGAGGAGATGGAGGCAGGGCGTGGGCAAATCTGGCCCAGGAGGTCCAAAGTCCAACCCCCTTCCCAGGGCTGATCCACCTGCACAGATCAAAATGGACTTCCACCAGTGATATCTCCAGCACAGGTCCAAGTTGATCCGTTGCAGCTGCTGGGGCTTAGCACCAGCCGCAATGGATCAAATGTGCCCTTGCCCCTTATCCCAATGAGACCTCCAGCAGCCCAAAATTCCCCACATAATACAGTGGAAGCTGTGCCGGTACTGTTGCATCGCTGTGCAGGGATTTAGGTAGGATTGGGCCGTTCATATTCTAAAAATTATATACCCACAGAAGAATAACCCACAGTCAATCGGTCTCTCTTCTATCAAATCATTATTTTTACCATATCCTATGTCCCCAAATTGAATTCTTTTCCATTTAGCTCATCAAAAACTCCCATGGTTTATTTCTGCAAACTGTAACTTTACTACAGATGGCTCGGACTCTCAGCACTGAAATGAGCATGTTGACTTTGTCTCATTTAGAACATTGTCTCACTTTATAAATGCTCCTCTGCTCTTATTTATTTGTCATTGTTTATTGTTCTTTCAAACATCTGAACATCCAGTTTTCAACAGTGGCTATTCAGTTTACTTTTCCATGGATCTTGGGTTCATCACAAGCTGTGGAGTCAGAGTTTGACTGAACAATGGCTTCTTGTGGATTGCCCTGCGACATCAGATACGGGTTAGATTGTTACTAATTCCAATATCATCCTTCTGGGCAAGTGGTTTGTAAACAGCCATAGAGATGTTACGTGATTGTGAGCAGATGGCATTGTTGCACTCACAAGAAATGTTCTATTTGAATGTGATACGTTAGTTAGGCTGTGAAAAAGCCTTGACAAGCCCTTCCATCAAAGTCAGATAAAATGATATGGGAGTCTGAGAATTAATCATAATTTTGGAATTCCCCTGGGTCTGTCTAGTAAACAATGCCATCTCTTACTCAGCCTACCATTCCCACAAGAAGACGATGAGTGCTCTATTCCCCTAAATTGATTAAAACATATCTGCTAACTATGGGGGCCTTATCAGACTTTTGCCCAATCTTGTTTGGATGCTGTGCCAATAGCACATGGGTGTTGTCATATCCTTAGCCTGACACCACTCCGGTGTAGTCCTCCCAGTAACACTGGTACAGCCACTGGGAGAGGAGCAAAGACAGCTGTCCCTGAAACTCAGGGCCCTTTGTTGTGTAAATAAGCTTAGAATTTAGAAGAAAAGCCATTCTCAGAATTAATTTGACATGCAATGACATCTCTGCATTTGCAGCCACTGAAAGCATAAATAGCTCAGACGCCCAGGGACATTCACACCATTGTCTGACGCTCAAAATCAACAGAATAAATTGTCAGATTATTCTCATATGGTTTTTTTATTTCAATTAATTTGTCACTACTTGCAGAGCTTTAGAGTGTCTGAAGTGCTCGTCTTTTTCAAAAATCAGGGGACTGAATCATTATCGACAACCCACACCTATGATGACTTCATTTCCTGAATTATATAAGATGCAAACTTCTTAAGGAAGTTGTCTGCAGGAACTGTTTACCCCATTATTGTAGAACAATGGCATTGACTACAATGATTTAACCTGGTTGGAAAAGCACTTACAGTGCGGCAGTGCCATTAATTAGCAAGCCTTATAAAACGTTCCACTTAGGTAGCTAATAGCTAGACAACCTTCCTGTCTGTTTTCCTGTATAGAAATGTTTATTTGATCCTCCAGTTTTAGTTTATTGGGCAGGAACTGGCAGATATGGCTTACCAATCCTATCAATCAATCTATCAATCAATCAATCAATCAATCAATCAATCAATCAATCAATCAATCAATCAATCAATCAAAGTATTTATATACCGCTTTTCAACACTTCACAAAGCGGTTTACAGGCTAATAATAATAATAAAGTTAAATGGCTCCCTGTCCCAAAAGGGCTCACAATCTAAAAAAAAAAAATGCAGACCACTACCAGCAATAGCCACTAGAAAGATGCTGTGCTGGGGTGAAGAGGGACAATTACTCTCCCCTGCTAAATATAAGATGGACACCACTTAAAAAAGTGCCTCTTGCCCAGTTAGCAGGGGCACACTATCCACACTTAGCTGGGAGTAAGCCACATTTATTATGATGGGGCTTAACTTCTGAGTAAATGTGCAAAAGATTGGGCTCCAAGTGTAATAGATTATTATTAAAGTTTTCAGCTTATTATGTTCCCAGTTTTCATCAAGAAAAGCATTTACAGTGCGCCATCCTTACAGCATAGTAAATAAGAGCAAGTCTCATTGAACACAGTTGCTCCAGGAAGTGTTTTCCGCATGAAAAACGGGGCTTTTTACTTCATCAAGGCAGATCACAGAGGTGAATGCAGGCCTGGCAGACCCTGCCAGAGGCTGGCACGACCCCCACCCCTCCGCTGAGGTAGGAACCCCCAGGATGCCTGCAGTGCCTGTTTGCTTTTGTGCTGCTGTCGGGCACCCGTTCCTGGGCCACTCCCCTTAAGGGGGAACAGCCCAGGAAATGGTCCCAATGGTGAGTCGCAACCTGCAAATTAGGAATTGCTGTTCTAGAGTTCTTTGAGAGTGTTGGAAGATTTGACAAAGTCTCTCATGACTGAGAAGGCCTGAAACAGCAGCAGGTGAAACATCAGGTACTAACTCTTTTATTAGATCGCAACCGATTAGCCTGAACGATGTTGATTTTAATTTTAACCTTCTGATGATGGTTGCTCTGCTGTGCCGGGGTCTAACTGCTAATGTATTTATTGACATTTTGAACCTCTAGTTTCAATATATATTAGTTTAGAGCAGCAATTCCCAAATTGTTGGTCTGTGGCTCATCTGTAGGTCAAGACCCCATTTTTCGTGGGTTGCGAAACTGACAAGGCAGATTAGGTTATGTGCCTCAAAGGATAAACAATCTGCTATTGGGGTGGGGGGGCCCTGCTGCCCAATCACTTTTATACCACAGGAGGCTTGAGCGGCTAGTAATGTGGAACTTTTGTAGGTAGGTCCCGATGCTAAAATGTTTGGGAATCATTGTTTTAGAGGCACTCAACAAAGAACAGAGTCATAGATATTTAAAACAAGATATTTCAAACAAGATTAAGACAAAATTGAAATACTACATTGATGCTTTCAAAATGATAACAATGTAAATACACTGTGCTTTGTGACCTGCCCAGCATTTTGGAAGTGTGTGATCAGTGCTATTAAGTAAAAACTCTCCTTGTAAACATTTTGTTTTAGAGGCAGGGTTAGAAGTGATCTTGTCTACACTGCTGTTTTTGGAAATGCAGTGAAGTTTAGTTTAACTGCTTCTGTCATGAAAGCAAACCCTATTTGCACAGTTCTGGGCTATTTATACTGCAAAAAAAAAAAATCTGTCTTCAGGATTTGTCTTTGTTTTCATCATCTACCATGGTAGCTATTTTTCCATGGCTGCCACTCTCATAAATGTATCTCTCTCTGCATAGTGAATGAAAAACTTCAAAAATGCACAGACTGAGCAGCTTTTAGTCACCTCAGAGCACAATCCTACCTTGCACTTGGGCTGGCACTAGTTCCTTGCACCAGACCAGGGGTGTTGCAAATAGTGGCGTCTCTACAGGGAGGGCAGAGCTCTAAGTTTTGCAAGAAGCCTTACCTTGCAGTGGAAATCACTCCTCTCCTGCACCGTTTTAGCCAATCCTCACAGGGAACATAACAGCAACATCTTGGCGTTGCTTACTGGCTACAGCAGCAAGGGAGAGGAGGGATTTACATGACAGGGTAAGGCTCCTTGCAAAACTTAGAGCTCTGATGCCACTGGTTGCAAATGTGCCTTAAAGTGCATTTGTGACGACTCAGGGGGAGGGAGGTTGGCTCATGGATGTGCACTATCCTTCCTGTGCTGGCAGAACAACCGAAGCTGGCAAGTTTGCCCTGGCATAGGGAGGCTGGTGTGGCGGGTTTGGGAGGGTAGGAGGAAGGTGGAACAAGGCGTGGGGAGGGCAGGGGGAGGGCAGACCATGGATGGACCAGCCAGGGAAGGTGGTGGGACTGGCCTGGCTGACAGAGGCCAGATCCAAACCCTTGTCCCTGGCCTGGTCGGCCTTACAGGGGCCACTCGGAGTTGCACCAGTGAAATCACTGGGTTTCCCGAGTTGCCCCATTGGGGATACTGCTGTGCAACATAGGGTAAGGGGAATACATTCCCCTTACTCCAAGTTGCACTGTATTCAGCCCCCATCCTGTGCTAGATCACCTCCTTGTTCCAGCTCACCTCCTTGTTCCAGTGTGGGTTAGGATTGGGCTGTCAGAGTACTGACAGAACTGTTTATAAATCACCCCAGATATGATTTTTTTTAATGTATGCTCAACAGTTGCATACCAAGGTCATTGGCACTCAGGCCCCATAAATCTTTGGCATCTCCATGACAAAATTATTTTCAAAAATATGATATGAAATGAATAATAATAATGGCCAGAGAAGAAGTGCACTGAGCGTTTTCTTTTGTTGAACATTGCACATGCGCGCGCACATACACAGTAACTTTGTTAGTGTGTGTGTGTGTGTGTGTGTGTGTGTGTGTGCAAATCATATAATAAACATGCTTCTCTTGTGGGCAGCTGCTGCCAGTGCTAGCCAAATCGTGGCTACAGCAAGTGTCACCCCTGCCTTTGCTACCATCTTGGGGTAGCATCACAGACACCCCCCTTGCAGCTTGGCACCCAGGGCTGCCCCCCCAGCCACCCTCTTTGTATGCTACTGATGCTCAAGACTGATAGGTACAGATGCAGTCAAAACCACCATTGCCCTGGCCACTCCCTTCACTAAGGGATTATTTTTTTTACTTCCTTCTTCTGACCCACCAGGTTACACACACATCCTCCAAAGAGCATAAAGCACATGCTCAGTCAGTGCTCAGTCAGTGGGGGGAAAGGATTCAACTGCCACTTACTCTTTATTCCAGTCACACATGCATGCTCCTTTATTGTAGGGTGGAACACAACTAAATTAGAAACTGAAAGAAACAAGGAAAAAAAGCCTGCCAATGAAGTCTAGCAGTAACCCATATAATAATAGAAAACTCTGTTTAACCCTTTAATGGTCATGTAACTATGTTGGCTTGAAAATTATTATTGCTGAATTACTTTAAGAGGGCTGGATTAAAATACTTGAGATTTCAAAACATGAAAGCTCTCCCTTTAACCAAATGGAAATATATTTATTTTTATGATTAATGACCAACTTCCAGAATGGACTCATACTTTGTGGGTGAGTTCATTAAAGGCCTGCACAATTTTATGACAGTAACATTTATATTTAACCTGGCTAAGAGGTGGCTGTTAGTTTTCATGTCCAGGAGTTAGGAAGGAACTCTTCATGATTTAGGTATTACAAACACACTAAGGGCCAAATCCTATCCAAGTTTCCAGCCCTGATGTAGCTGTCCCAATGGGGTGTGTGCTGCATTCTGGGGTGGAGGGGGAATCACGGAGGCCTCCTCAAGGTAAGGCAATGTTTGTTTGCTTACCTTGGGACTGCATTGGCACCAGAAACTTGGAGAGTTTGGGGCCCTAAGGCTTTTGTGGCTAAGTGAGGGCGCAATCCAGCAAAGTTTGGCTGTCATAAGGGACACCGTAAAGTATGTTTGTACCACTCTCGGAATCAGAGAGGGCAGCACACAGACGTGTGCCATCCTCCCTGACTCTGAGAGAAACATGCTTTACAGTGGCCCTTGTTCCAGACAAACTTTGCTGGCCTAACTGTGCCAGCCTAACTCCAGATTAGGAATATGCTCTCAGTGGTTCCCAAACTGGGGGTTGGGACCCACGAGTTGGTCATGAGCCAATTTCAGGTGGGTTGCGAAGCACCTAGAGCAGCCATATCAAAAATATGAGAAGATGGGATGCTGGAAAGAGGGAGGGGTGTGTGGTTGTTTTGCTTTTGTCAAGGTTGTAAGTAGGGTTTTTTCTTTATGATTCACTTCACTATTGGAAAATGGCTGAGAAATATCCTAGCCCAGCCCAAGGAGTGTTGCAAATTTTGTGTTGTGTTTTGTCAGGAAAGCAGGAGGCTCTGGTGTCACAATGATGGCACTTTTGGCCATGACATCACTTCCAGTGGGTCCCGATGCTAAAAACATTGAGAACCACTGATCTAAACGTAATTAAAAATGTTGCTCATGTCTTTAAGCCATGGACTAAAACACATTGTAGGATTTAGTCCCAACATTTCCCTTTCAACTGTGGAAAGCATTTTCAAGGGTTACAAAGACTTTTGTGTCCTCTTCCCGATGTTCTAGATAACAACTTTTTAAAGAATAACTTAGGTTTCAATCCTAACCAGCTTTCCAGTACTGAATTAGCTGTTCCAGTGGGGCATATTTTGCATTCTTCAGTGAAGTAGTAGTCATGGAGGCCTCCTCAAGGTAAGGGAATGCTTGTTCCCTTACCTCGAAGCTGCATTTCCCTTACCCTGGTGCTGGAAAGTTGGTTAGGATTGCACCCTTAAGCAGGTATTCAATTGGCATCACCTTCTAACTGGCCACAGGCTTAATTGCCAGCTACTGCTTAAATTTTAAAGGTATACTCTTGCCTGATCATCATTTTTGCCTGTTCATCATTGCCATAGTTTCCTATGCAGGTTTCTCTTCAGAATTTCAGTGCTGAAAGCCAAGCGCTGTTTGTACTGAGAGTCTCTTCTTTTTAGGTCATATTGTTTTATAGATTCTGGTACGGTATTGTTGCACTGTGGAAAGTTTGATTAAAATTTATTTGATGACCACTTCTCACAACATGCTCTGCCACTGCTGATTTTTCACTTTGTTCTAGATGAGTGGCTCCCGAAGACTTCTGTGGGAAGAGGGAACCATCTAAGTCTTTGAGGGAGTGGGCCTGCAGGAACAATGTGATCCCCAGGATTGTGTTGCTGTTGGGAATGAGAGAAGTTTTCTTACCAGCTTCCAGCACTGGAGTCCCGGGTGTGTGTGTGTGTGTCCCTGGGGGTCTGGGAAGCTTTCTGCTGGCCTCCAATCGTGAAACTGGAAGTGCCCATTTTTTTTTGTTTAACTGTTTAGAGGCGAGGGAGCCCTGTGGCAGCTACCCAGACCCCCAGACACCACCACCCCAGGACTCCAGTGCTGGAGGCTAATAAGTGGCTAGTAAGACAATCAGTGGTGTCACTAGAGTTTGCGTCACCCCCCAATCATGGAGCTCCCCAATAGAGAGAGTGTGTCACCCCCCATCATGGATCTCCTTCTCCAAAAACTATACAGCAACTTTATTTATTTATTTATTTATTTATTTATTTAACTATAGTACAGGTCACCCAACAAATTAGTAACAAACAAACAAAGAACCGGGGCCAATTTGATGACACATAATTAAATAAAAGTTCTAGTATAGCTCTGATACATGGAAATGAGAACTAACTCATTATTATGATTATCATTATGATTTTTTAAAAATCATGATTTTTACTTTAAAAGTTGTATTTTCAGTTTTTTGGCCATAGCTTTTGATAGAATAATGATATGACACTCCGGTATTTTTCCTTGTGAAATTGAATTCCTTGAATTCCTTGTGAAATTTCACATCCAATGGTATATAACATGATGGTACTATTCTGTAAAAACATGATTTTAAAAAAAATCGCAATTTTTACATTAAAAGTTTTATTTTGGGGTTTTAGTGTTTTGGCCATAACCTTTGATAGAATGAAGATATTACACTCTGATTTTTTTCATTGAATTCTGGGTGAAATTCCACATCCAACGGTATATAGCATGATGGTATTATCTTTTAAAACCTTTTAAAATCTTTTAAAAAGATAAAATGGTATTATTTTTTAAAACTTTTAAAAAATTTAAATTTTTTAGCCATTTTGGTCCCTGGTGGTGTCACCCCCCCGAGCACGTCACCTGGTGTGGCCCCCCACCACGACACCACTGAGATTGCATTGCTGCCTTTCCCCTTCCCTGCCCTTTAAAGGGACAAGGAGAAGTGCTTCCCTGGCTGGTGCTTTGTGACCCACCACTTTGGCAACCATTGTTCTAGACAGCAGTGGCGTTCATGTTCCTTCATTCTAGTAAGTATGCTCCATTTTTTGTAGTTCCTATGTATCCTTTTCCACACTCACAGTACAATACGATATACACCAGCCGTATAAACGTCTAGAAGAGTTTCTCAGTATAAGCAATGCCTGACTTCCAGTACTCAAACATACTCAAACATAAAAATGATATAATAAATATAATTAAAAAATAATAATTTTAAATTTAAGCAGGAGCTGGCAATTAAGTCTGTGGTCAGCTAACTGGTGATGCCAATTGAATATTTGCTTAAGTCATCCTTTAAAAAGGTTGCTATCGAAAGCAGTGGTTCCCAAACTGTGGGTTGGGACCCACCAGTGCGGTCATGAGCTAATTTCAGATGGGTCATGAAGCACCTAGAGCAGCCATATTGAAAATATGGGAAGATGGGACACTGGAAAGGGAGAGAGCTGTGTGGTTGTTTTGCTTGTGTCAAGGTTGTAAATAGGATTTTTTTCCTTTCTGATTCACTTTGCAAATGGAAAATGGCTGAGCCCAACTTATTGCTGCATTCTCAGGAAAGCAGCAGGCTCTGGCATCACAATGATGGCACTTTCGGCTATGACATTACTTCCAGTGGGTCCCGGACAGACGATCATTCTAAAAAGTGGGTCCCAGTGCTAAAACGCTTGAGAACCACTTATCTAGAGCATCGAGCAGAGGATACAAAATTCTTTGTGACCCCTGAAGATGCTTTCCGCAGCGGAAAATGAAACGTTGGGACTAAATCCTACAATGTGTTTTAATCCATGGCTTGAAGACCTGAGCAACATTTCAAAGGATGTTATAGATGTTTCAGTAGCATATTGCATTATTCAGATACAAAATAATATCTCATGCTGTATCTGTAGAGATATTTATACATTTCTGAAGATTCATGAACACTAGGCAAGCATAGGTTTCACTGACCATTTAAGATTAGTTCCTACAGGATTAGCTTCCTTACACAGAATATTTAGGATTCCCTATAAGTTCTTTAAGCCATTATTGCTTAACATTTCTTTTTTTTGGGGGGGGGGAGAAACCTGCTTGCTTTCCAGCTTTGTGACGAGCCTGATTGCTCTTTTCCTAAAGACAGCAAACTGCGTTCAAGGTCTGTTCTGGCAAAAAAGGAGATCTCTATCATGCCCTTGACTCGAAAACAGTGTTAACAATGGAAGCTGGCTGGAGCCAGACTGACTCTGGAGCTCAGTGCCCAGAACAAGATTGACAGAGGAGGGAAGCTTCCATGCAGTCAAGAAAGGATGTTCTGCAGACTATTTGCATCAGTGATGCAGGGCCAACACAGTAAAAGAGATAGTGCAGACTCTGTGCCGTAGAGTTTTGTCTTGCTGCCTGTGATAAACGTATATTGTTTGAATGGGAAAGTAACTCAGTTTCAACACTATCTGTGCTATGAGGTCACAGATCCTTATTATTTTCCTGGTGTGCTGACATGCGAACTAATTAGTTTCTGCTGTGCATGGATGCTTCTGTATGCATGGATAAGTATGTGTCGGTCATATAACTCTTTGCATTCTGCCTTCCACTTAACTCCTCTAATGCCTAAATTTGTGTGATTTGTGTATGTGTGCCTGTGCAAACTGCTGCTGATCTACAGGGAAGGAGGAGGTGCAGTTTGCAATATAGTAAATAAACTATCCCAAGGGTTTCAGTCATAAGGACCTCAGAATGTGGCCCTCAGAAGCTCTTTATCTGGCTCTCGGGCTCTCCCAGCACCACCATCAGCTGCTCTCAGCTGCTGAGCTATGCTGAGGTGTCACTGCTGAAAGGGCAGTTTTCTGTATGAAAACTGGGCTTGCCCATATCTTGAAAATATTAGCAAGATTTGCATATTTCTCTAATGTCATTTGCAGCTAATGAGTTCCTAATTGAGAAAAAAGTGGTCATGATCTACTTTAAACATTAAAATCCCTTAGGGTTCAATCCTAAAGCAGCATAGGGCCGAGGCAAACGGTATAGGGCTGACGCAAGTGTGCCGCAAAGCACTTTCACGCCAACGCTTCTGGTGCAGGACTGACACAAGCAGTTGAGTTGGCCCTGCAGCGCAGGCATGATGCCCAAGTACGTTGGTCCTGCGCCAGCCAAGAAATGGCCTGGGGCCATTTCTGGTTAGGGGGAAGCCAGGAGGGGGTGGGCGGAATGGGCCGGAGATGGGCATGCCAGCAG
>JAJKFI010000018.1:6371749-6413496 GCA_029204185.1 Lerista edwardsae | reverse complement strand
AGCAGGCGGGGCAGCCTGGGGAGTGGGTGGAGTCTGGAGTCTGGGCATTAGGCCAATCCAAACTCCCGTCCCTGATTTGGGCCATGCAGTGTGCTTGGACTTGCGCCCATTATGTAGCGGGCACAGATCTGTGCAGCTCATAGGGGTGGCTGGCACCTACCCCTGGACAAGGAGCTGAATGTGCCCTTGCCCCATGAAGGCTCCAGCCTGCTCCCAACCTGTGCTGCATATAGTGCAGTCCTGCCGGCCGGCCTGTTCCAGGACAGGTTAGGATTGCATTCTTAAAAACAGTAAGGGCCCAATCCTATCCAACTTTCTGGCACTGATGCAGCTGCAATGCAGCCCCAGGTAAGTGAACAAATGTTCCCTTTCCTTGAGGAGGCCTTCATGACTGTTCCCCTACCACAGAATGCAGCACACACCCCATTGGGACTGTTACACCAGGGATGGAAAATTGGATAGGATTTGGCTCTAAGACAATCTTGAAAATATCCCATTAAAAGCCAGAGAACAAAGAACATAACATTACAAGAACATAACAAGTTCAAAACAGACAATCCTCCTTAAAGAACTGTGTAAGATTATACGTATCTGTTTCTCTGAATTCCCACAAGGAATTGCAGGGGGCAAGACTTGAAATGCATAGGGACTCGAGTTCAAAACATGCAAACAATGCACTGAGTGGCTTTTCCTCTATGGACCTTCCATTGATAGTTTTTCCGTTGGCATAACCAAAGCAAGAAGAATGGTAAATTTTCAAAAGCATAGGCTCAATCTGCTTTTTTTCCCCTTCTATACACAGGTCACTTTGAATAATTGAACATTGTACGCAATGAGAAGTAATTTTTAAACAATTTCTAACTCATTGTCTTACTGAATATTTAGCATTTTACATGTCCTGTTGCTCAGGTTGATACTAAGACAAGGTGGTGGCAGTGGGGTTATTTTAAAGAGTAGTGTTTGCTTTATGTTTCTGTGGCACTCATAAGCCAACAGTGGACTCATGCAGAAGAATGCAGTGCAGGAGAATTCATTTTTATGTAACATCCTATTTGATGCAGTGCTCTGCAGATATTTCAATATAAAAAGTGATATTAAGTGATATTAAGGGCGCAATCCTAACCAATTTCCCAGCAGCGGGGTAAGGTGAAGAAGGTAAGGTTCGCACCAAGGTGAGCAAACTAACTTTCCCTTACCTTGAGGAGGCCTCCGTGATTATTACTCCACTGCAGAATGCAGCAACACATGCCGTATTTGGAACAGCTGTGTCAGTGCTGGAAAGTTAGTTAGGATTGTGCCCTAAAAGTTGGGAGTTGGATATGCCCCCCATTACAATTTTTGAACAACAGTAATTTGTTGCTTAAAACAAATTCACTTTATGGTGAATAAAGTTTCATTTCTATTAGTTTCATTTGAGGGTACAGTCCTAAACCCATGCTGGAATATGCAGGCTGGCAGGTCTGCCCATATCTAGCGTCGGGCGGGGCAGGCTGGGATGCAACCTGGGGCTAGGGAAATGGATTCCTCTTCCCCTGGGTAATGTGGCAGTGGCCCAAATAGGGCTACTAGGATCTGCTTGGACAAAATTGGTGGTGCAAATCCAAGAAGCCCAAACTGGGGCCAGGCAGCCTCGGATGGGGTTAGGGTCTGGCCCAAGTCTTGGATCCTGGCACCACCACCCTCCCCGGGCCAGTCTGCCCATGGCCCACCCTCCCCTGCTTCCCCCTGTCCCGTTCTGCCTCCCCCCACCCTGTTCCGCTTCCCTCGTCCTCCCCAACCCGCCACGCCTGCCGAGCTGAGCTCGCCTTACTTGAGTGCTGCCGAGCCCAGGAATTGCCATGGGGAGGCCAGTGCACATCCCTGTCCCTTGAAAGAAGCCAGTGCACATTCACATCCCTTGAAAGTTGTCACAAACGCACTTTACAGCGAGTTGCCAGCCCATTGAGTGGCTCCTGTGCCAGCTCATTGAGTGCTGTGGATTGTGCTCTATATAATATGTACTGAAGGATATTTACAGTGCAATCCTATGCATGTTTACTCAGAAATAAGCCCCACTGAGTTTAATGGGTCTTACACCCCGGCAGTGGTATTCCGGGGGGGGGGGAGGACTCTTAAGCCTTTCAAGAGCCTGAGCTCCTGTTTAAAACGACCCCTCAGAGGCATTTGCAGCCTTCAGAGACATTTGTGCCTTGGAGACTTTGCTCTCTGAGCTGGAAATGGCTCTGAAGGTGAGGGGCTGCTTTACACAGGAGCTCAGGCTCCTGCAAAACTTAGCATTTTACTCCCCTTCTTGGAATGCCACTGCACCCTTGTAACTGTGCATCAGATTGCAGCCTTTTCGTCTCATGAATCACGTGTGAATTACTATGTAGATCCAATCATGCTTGCATAGTCTACGTCTGTAATATTTATATATTGTGTAGTCTACATCTGTAATAGAAAATATATGAAAAAGAATGAAGCTTTCCTGATGATTTCTTTTCATTTGTAGTCAGTTGACTGTAGTAATAAGTGGTTCTGATCTCTCTGTTTTACCCTCTATTTTCATATCATACCAGTAAAGTTAACCCTGGTTTTTTAAATGTGACAACTTCAGGGTTAGAATTATAGCATCCTAGAAGTTTGCTTTTCAACCGTGAAATTCTTTTCATAGGCTAGTTCTTCCAGGGCTGAAAATGAATCCCCTCTCCATCAGCACATTTGTGTTTTTGCAGGATCTGACAAACGTTATATTTAAAACACTGCAGGAAGAAGCTTGAACTTGGGGGGGGGAATGTTTCTCTCTCCTAACGTGACATCTATGTTGATTTATTGTATGTAGAAATTATGCAGCTTGTTTAACAGATTTTACTTCCCCATCAGTGATTGTTACCAGATGCGCAACTCTGGTTTTGATGCTGTACAGATATAAACATGAATAGAAAGCTTAGCATTAGCAGACATTATTTGATAGCTCCATCAACAACAAAGTTGTTTCCATCCAACCAGGGGCATATCTAGACAAAATTGTGCCTGTGGCACGCAATGAAATTGCGCCCCCCCCGCACGCAATGTCATGATGTCACAATGTCGTGACGTCATGATGTTGTGGGGTGTGGCTTCTGCTGCCATGTGTCTGCAGAGCCAACACACACACACAAACAGACATAAACATACACACACAAAAACAGACCCAGCCAGGGAAATGCAGCCAGCTCTGCCGGCCGTCCCATCCGCCTTACCTCTTGAAATCCTGCATGAGGTGCCTCCGGGCCATCGAGGACATGGCGGGCTCATGATTATAAATAAATAACTCATATACCGGGCGGCCCAGGGGAAGGGGAGGGAGGCAAGGCGTCAGGGCAAAAATGGGGGCTGGGTGGCGAGTGAGGCGCTGAGGAGGCGGCAGCGGTGGCTCCCCGAGTGACGGCAGCCTCTACCACTCCGAGTGGTCCACTCGCGCCTCAGAGGAGGGGGGAGACAGGAGGAGGAGGCCACGAGGGATGGGGAGAGGAGGCGGCGCCAACCACATAATTGACCACAAAACCACAAAATGGCCTTAAAGTGCCAGCGCTGTGGCAGCCAGGAAAAACCGGCAACTTTAAGGTGCCCCCATGGTTTGCAGAGCCGGGGGGCACGGTGGCGGCTTCCTTCCCCGGGGCTGCCGCTCGGGCACTTTAAGTACTCGAGCGGCAGGCTGGGAAGGGAGACGCCAGCATGCCTCCCGGCTCGGGGCACAGGGGGTCGCAAATTTGCGGGCGGGGGGCGGGGCGCCATGCCAATGGTGCCCCCCACCTTATGGAGCCCCAGGGCTCATGCCCCCTGCTGCCACACCCTAGTTACGCCTCTGCATCCAACACCTGATTTTCTTATTGTCCAAGTGACAAGTTACTGGGGATTACTTATGCAGGCCCACTTCTTTTTGTGGCAAATCATTGGTAGTTGTAACAAAGGTTCCTTGTTTGAGTATTTTGCATCATCCCTTCCTCCGAGGAGCTCAGATCAGTCTACATAAATTTAGGTTGAAATAGTGATGGGCCCAAAGTTACATAGGGGGCTTTAATGCTGAGAAGGGTTCAGAGAAAAATAAATAAATACAAATGTGATCAATATGCTGGGACTTCTGTTTCTGCCCACTAGACCAGATGAGCACTAGTTTCTGTGCACTAGAAATTTTCTTTTAGTGAATTAGAGCGTGTGATGAACAGAGACATTGGGAGGGTGACGCAAGGGGAGGCAGGCGCGCTCACTGCAGTGGGGCTCAGCAAAACCACACACTTTTTTGCCCCCACCCTCACTTGCGTTCAGATCCCTCTGAAATGGTGTGATTCTGGGCGTGAGAAGGTGTGGCCGAGTGACGAACAGGGGCGGGGTGGGAGCGCTGGGGGCAAGGTAGCCACCCTGTCCCCAGGCACACTGCAAGCCGAGTTCGGCTCTGGTGATCCATTTGGCTCCCTTAGTCATTAGAATTGGGAATAAGCTACTGAAGTCAACAAGATTTAGGCCAGTGGCTCTCAAACCTTTTAGCACTGGGACCCTCTTTTTAGAATGACAATCTGTTGGGACCTACCAGAAGTGATGTCATTAATCTGGAAGTGACGTCACAGCCAGAAGTGACATCATCAACCAAGAACATTTTTAACACCCCATATCAAAACATCAAATCTAATTAATTATGTAAATGAGTAAATTAATAGTTTACAATGAGTTTTAAAATATTTAAAATAAAGAAGAACGCTTCTCACCCTCCCAAGCAGTTTTGGATCTTTAAAAAAAAAAAAAAATTCCCCAAACGTCCCAAAGGCTGCAGTGCTAACCATACTTACCTAGGAGTAGAGTAAGCCTCATTGACTATCATTGTTAAAAACATATACATATATTGTAGCTTGTTAAAAGTATAGATCTGTAACATTTCCCTTAATGCAGTTACATACCATTGTAGCATCACGTTTAATACATTACAAATAAAATACACATTGAAATGGATGGGGTTCCACCTGAAATTGACTCATGACCCACCTAGTGGGTCCCAACCCACAGTTTGAGAAACACTGACTTTGGCCCATGAAGCACAATGAATTGGGGATGAGATGGTAGAATGTTTAGTAGTAGACTGGAATGCACCACACCGAACTGCAGGTGAGGGACACTATTTCTGAAAGCCCCCATATAAAAACAGCCTGCAAACAGAAAACTAACCAGTAGGCAAAAGCTTCTGACCCAGCCCCTGTGTTGAGCAGTTTTCTCTTTGCAGGGAGAAAATTTTTACATGTAAAAGTGCATTCAAACTGTAGCCTGAAATGTTGTGCAGTCCACCCCACTGCATCCGCATGGCACCACATCATTCTTTCCACTGCCTGCATAATGCAGGCTTTATTCCTAAATCAAGCATGTTTGGACTACTCTTGGAGTCAGGGAGGATGGCTCAGGTCTGTGTGCTTGACTCTGAGAGTGGTCCAAACATATTTTCTGGTGTCCCTTGTGCTGGCCAAACTTTGCTGGCTTAGTTTATGCCGGCCTAACTCAGTTTAGGATTGCACTCCAAATGTCTGCATAGAGTTTTGTGCATGCATAAGTGAGGAAGGGTTGCAGTGGAGGAGTTTATTGACTGTCTAGAGAATGGGTCAATAGGATTCATCATTTAAGATCAGTGTCATCTTTGAAACGCAGTATGCTTGGCGCTGAAGGATGACTTTTCATCTCCTCAATGATTATTTAGTTGCAGTAAGTGATTTGCGGTGACTTAACTGAAGAGCTGATGGCTGATAACAATGGCCGGGAGAGTATACAATAGTATAAATGCTGACAGCCCCACCATCTGGCCAGAGTCACGTTTTCTATTTAAGATGATTTTTCCATTTTTGCATCTTGCTGTCTCCCACATGAGATGTCTCACATCTCTCCCGAAGAAGAGACGTGTTTGGTCCAGAGGCATCCTTTTGAATTAGGGACAGTTAAGCCCAGGTTGCACGCACCTCAGCCACAAATCAGCTTAAATTCCACATGGTTGTGTGTTTAGCAAAGGTTGGCTAAATGTCTTCTGAATGTCTGCAAATGTTGGTTTACGCTTGCAGGTTTTGTGTCTGGTTTATAAGCAAGAGCTATAAATTAAACAGTGGCAGAAAACTAAGGATGAAATACAGGAAAACCAAGCTTTAAATGACTGGACGTAATAAGCATGTTTTGGTTGGTTTCTTACTTAATAAACTATGTAAAAAAATAATAATCTATGCTTAGAATTGCAGGCCTTCAGGCATTCCTAATACTTCACTGAGTCCTTGCCAAGTTTTCTCCTTGGCACTCGTCATTTCCTGAATCCAGCTCTGCAGTATCTGCTGAATTCACACTACAATGTTGTGTGCTCTGAACACAGTATTGGAAAAGAGTTTGTGATCTATTTTAGACAGAGCCTAGTTGAAGGCTCTGTAAATTCATATTTAGGCAATACCTTGTTTTTTTATTATGATTTTAAAATATTTTTTTAAAAAAGATCTACTTCTTGGAGTTTCATGAAACATTGTGATGTTTCATTAGGAACTCCTGTTGGCTCTGTAGCTGGGAAAGGGTGTGGAACACCCTGCATTTCAGTCTTTTTTTTCTTCTTCTGTCGGACAGTAAGCTTGAGAGTTCCCACAGTTCCTTCAGAAACAGCTTATATAACTTCTGACATGCAAGCCATAGATGACACTAAGAAAGAGACATTCATTCCTTTTTTGCTGTCTTCTCCCTGGGAATTATAACATGTGAGCAGGTTCCAGGAAAGCAAGAAACTAACACAATTCTCATCGAATAATATTTTTTAAAAGTTCTTTCTTCCCACACCATCTTCCCTCTGCAATCCTTCAGAATGTCTCTGGTCTCCAGCAGATCATTTTAATGCGTCACAGAGTGCTGCCATTACCAGACAATACACAGATCTGCAGGGCCAGCCCAGTGCCTTCCCCCTTATCTCTGCTCCTCCCACTCTCCAGTGTTCTGGCTCAGGAGTCTCCTTTCCACTACACTACTTTCTTCCTTTTGCAATCTAGGCAATGGAAAGAGAAGGACCTGTAATAAGGCAAAAAGGAAGTGTGTACATTGTTACAAGAGATGTTGAAATGTTCTATCCCATTGGAACCAGAATTGTTTATCTTAAATATTGTATCAAATAGCTATAGTAAAGAAGAAAAACATATTATGATACATGTAAACACTGCAGCAAGGCTTATTTATGCACAGATGTGGAAAAATGTAGAAATACCTTCAGCAGAAATGTTAATACAGAAAATATGCAAAACAGTGGAGATGGATATACTAACCGAAAAAGTTAGAAATGGTGAAGTAGATAGAGTTAAAAATATATGGAAAATATTTTATGTTTTATGTATGGTTAGATGGATAGGCAGTAGTAATAGGAAGATAAGAGGAATGTTTAGTTTAAAGTTTAACTGATTAGAAAAATGAAATTTATATTTGATTTTTTAAGATATGGTAACCAGATGTGTAGCTTAGAAAATGAATTTGCTGATAACCGACGGATTCCTAATGTATCGTCCCATGTACTCTTAACCCTATGTATTTTTCTTTCCTAACCCCGAACTGTAGATATATAATAGCTATAAATAAAATTTTGGAAAAAAAAAAAGAAAGAGGAGGAGGAGCAGTGGGGACAAGCAGGAGTACAGGTGGGCATCCCCCCACCAAGCCGTTGCCTGAGGCAACAGCTTCAGTTGGCCTCATGGATGAGCTGGCCCTTTTGAACTGAATGTGACCGACTAAGAGCGCAATCTAGAGTGCTCAGTGTGTTGCAAATGCACCATAAAGTGCATGACTCTTGAGGATGGTTCCCAATTAGAATTTGCAGCAATTTCTAGGTCCAGCAGCACCCAGGTAAAGCCGGCTAAGCTTGGTCAGCACAGGGGGTTGAGCAAGTGGGTCCGTGAGCAGACTGGCCCAGGTAGGGGATGGTGCCAGGATCCAGCACAAATCCTGGCACCAGATCCTAACCCCCCCCCCGTCCCAGGCAGCCTGGCCCCAATCCGGGCTACTTAGATTTGTGCAGCCATCCAAGTCGCCCCATTCAGGCTGCTGCCACATTACCTGGGGGAAGGGGAATCAATTCCCCTTGCCCTGGGTTGCACGCCAGCCTGCCCGAACTCTGTGCTAGTTATGGGGCAAGCCTGTTGGCCTGCCTATTCCAGCATGGAGTTAGGATTGCGCCCTGACCTGATATACATGAAGATACTTAGGACAAATTTCCTGCAGTCTTACAGTATCTATAACAAAAGGCAAGGGATCTTTTTCAGTGTGTATTTATGCTCACCTAACTGCTGATGAGATCAACTTAACTTTGAAATAGCCTAAATACAGTATTTGTCGGCCAGAGCTGAGTAATAGGTAGCCCAGAAATAAAGGTTTAGTGGTGATGTAATTGAATTATACTTTTGATGGATTATTACAATGACTGGTTTGCTGTTGCTTCAGACTTTGTCATAACTAATTTGGGCCAGTTCCACCTTACCTGTTCAATCCAGCATAGGTATCTTGGGTTAACACACTTCTTGTAGGGAATTCAGACAACTTTGTTGCCAACTCATTGCATGCCAATTGTATTTCAGGTTGTAAGCCATTGCATAATGAGCCTTCTGGGGTGAATTCCCATTTTATCTCAGACTTGCTTTCTGCTGACTTATCCATGTGTTGGGGATTTCTCCAGGTCCCCAACTTACTGGTGTGTGTGTGTGTGTATGAGCCAAGCGTGGGAACAGTCCTCCAATGGCTGACACACTGGCCGATCCCCCTGCCCAATCCCCGGGTAAGCAGCTCAGTGTGAGACCCAGGGGCTTCCTGTTGCACGATCTGGCCTCTGCCACCCGACTTGGCAAGCCCCACCAAGGAAGTGGACACTGACAGGGCCCCACCCTTGACGGGGAGGCCAAGCTGCACTGTGCCTGACCCTTGCAGCTGAGGGGTTGTGAGCCAGGGGGCAGCCGCCCATTCTGGCGCCGGTGCCCTGGCAGGGAGGAGGGGGGGCAGAAAGGGGGCGGAGACCGAGCCAGCCCCGGTCAAGAGGCCCCTCGTCTTGACAATCCCCGAGAGAAAGAGCGAAGAGCTAAGGAGTTGGAGCTGGGGCCAGCTCTATAGGAAACAGGAAGGAGGAAAGTGTTGACTCTAGAGTAAGTAAGAGTGGAGCAAACCTGATTGGGGGGGGGAGCGACTGGTGTTAAAACCTGCACTGGCCGATGATGAGGGTCAGTCAGGGCTAGACTGCACGTATGGAGCAAGCCAACAAGGAGGAGCAGGAATCGGGTGGCTTAATTCATCAGCTGAGGCCAAGCAGAGCAGCCTACGGGGGCCTCTGCCTCCAACCTCTGGTTCAGGCCTTATGCCCCTCTTGCAGGCAGGTGTGCTTTCTTTCCTAGCACTTGCTAGGAAAGAAAGTTTCCTAAACTGTGAACTGCAATTTGCCATTGCTCTGAGATGGGGCAGAGGAAGCAAGGGATTAATTGAGTTGCTTCTGTGGAACTTAGTGCATGCCAGCTTTCCCTTGCTTCTGGGGTTGGGAGGCAGCATCTCAGTGTGGAAAAGCAAAACATCTCAAAGCTTTGCAAGCTTCTTCCCAGGTCTGCCCTCTACACCCTTCTCCAGGGTTTCTGGCAGGGTGGACAACAGGAGGGAAAGAAGGAGAGAGAGAGAATCAGTGATGGTTAATGGAAAGAGTGACTGGTTCACTCTGCACTTCAAAGGAAATGGGGGAGTGAATTATGCATGGTAAATAGGAGGTCTGGAAAGGGGAAAAAGTTACTGGGTCAAAATTAATCCTCACTCACTCTCACAGCAACCTTAAGGCAAATCTCCCTATCCTCCCCCTCTATGAAGGCAGCCCAAGCCTTCTCCACCTTGGAATGGTAATTAAGAAGATGTGGAATTTACTGAAAGCAATTTACTTCTGAGTAAACATACTAAGGGTGCAATCCTAATCGGGGGTTAGGCTGGCACAATTAGGTCAGCAAACTTTGGCTAGCACAAGGGACACTGTAAAGTGCGCTTGGACCAGGGAAGATGGCGCACGTCTTCGTGCTGGTCTCTCTGACTCCGAGAGTGGTCCAAACATACTTTTCTGTGTCCTTGGGCTGGCTAAACTGTGCTGGCCTAACTCCAGGTTAGGATTGCACCCTTAAGCATTTGGATAGATATTGCAGATTTAGAATAGAATAAAAGACAGTACATTAGACATATATAAAAGACAGCCTATGTGAATCTCCTATTGTAATTGCTTCCAGCAGAATACCCCTGCTAACTGGGCAAGAGGCACTTTTTCAAGTGATGTTCCTCTTATGTTTAGCAGGGGGAGAGCAATTGTCCCTCTTCACCCCTGCGCAGTCTTTCTAGTGGCTGTTGCTAGTGATCTGCCTTTTTTTTTTTTTTTTAGATTGTGAGCCTTTTGGGACAGGGAGCCACTTAACTTTATTATTATTACTATTTGCCTGTAACCCGCTTTGTGAACTTTGTGTTGAAAAGCGGTATATAAGTACCTGTTGGTTGATTGATTGATTGAATACAGAAAAGCAATGGTAGTGATACAGCAATGGTAGAGCGCTCTAGTGTGAAACTCACCCTAGAGCAGCAATTTCCAACCAGTGTGCTTCTGCACACTGGTGTGCCTCAGGAGTTTGGGGGAGGGTCATTTATTAGTAGGGTCACTGTGTGTGAGCCTCCCACCAGCAGCATGGTGTGCCTTGTCAATTGTTAAAAAGGGAATGGTGTGCCTTGATAATTTTAGCACCTTGTCAGTGTGCCGTAACACAAAAAAGGTTAAAAACAACTGTCCTAGAGAGATTCACTGCCCTAGAACGTGAGAATGACAGTCACAAAAGGCCTTCCCAGATATGTTATGCCAATAGAAACACAGATGTAATTGAAGGCATGCCCACAGTACAGAGTTTTAATTGTTGTTACTTTTCCCCAGGGAGTCCTGGCAATTGTAGTTTTCAATGGAAGCAGGACTAGGAATATCGAACCAAAAAAATATCCTAGCATCTCACTACTAAACCGTAATCCCCAGGATACTACACAGGGATCCAGGACAATTAAAATTGTATAAATAAAGGCAATGTAAGGTAGTAGTGTAGGTTGGGCCTAAACTGTTGCAAGTGATCCAGATGTTTTCCCTCTAAGAAGCAATCATATGTGCTAAGTGCTCAAAACACAATATTCAGTTGCTGGAAAAAAAGTATTATTTCCACCCACCATCCACCCCCGCCTGCTATTAAATCTAGCCTTATTGGAGTACAGTATGGAATGAATCACTGAAGAGGAGGAATACCTCTCCCCCACCACTATGCTTGTACAGTTTTGGAACTTTTTCAAGCGTGTACACATTCTTCAAACACCTTTTTTAATTTATTACAATATTTATATACCACCTTTTGAATACACTTTATCATAGTGATGTATGTCAATTGTGTTTTTCTCAAATTGGATTTTTCCAAGTGTTATTCCATGAGAGAAACTCATAGAACCCATCACTGAGTTCTCCATCAGTGGCTTCCGTTTCTGATCCACAGCAGCTATGGAGTCAAGAAAGGAGACTCAGAATCAAGATACAATCTTAGCAGCATTAGAACAAATACGCTTGGTTTTAGATATATTCAGAGGAAGAGAGAGAATGCAATGGGATGATTTCTGCTCAGTAAGGATGATGAAATATTGTCCAGTGACAAAGACAGGCAGCACTGGTCCTGTTATATCTGCGCCGAGCCTCCCTTGCATCGGCCGAGGCTCCCTTGCATTGAGCCTCTCTTGCATCGGCTGCTGTTTAGTAGACGCAGATCCAAGGAATGCACTGGGGAGGCTGAAGCATCCCCCATGGTAAGAGTGCGAATGTGCCCTTCCCACGGGGAGGCTCCAGCCTCCTCAACCCAGCGTTGGATTTGGCGCTGGCTGGCTGGCCTTGCCAATCCAGTGCTTGGTTGGATTGCACTCTAGGAAGGATGCTTCCATAGCAGATTCAGAAAAGGGCAACAAAAATGGCTGTAGGCCTGGAAAACAATTATGTTGAGAAAAGATGAAGGAACTCAGTATGCTTAATCTGGAGAAGTCTGAGGTGGACATAGTTGTGCTCTTCAAATATCTGAAGGGCTGTCACACAAAGGAATGCAAGGATTTGTTCTTTGCGGCTAGAACTAGATCTAATGGGCATAAACTGCATATTGATTTCAGGTGAGTATTGGGGGCGGGGAAATATCTTAATAGTAAGAACAGTTTGATTGCTGGAGGTCTTCAGGCAGAGACCTGACAGGCATTTTTTGGAGATTTTCAAGAAAGGATTTTGCTACTTCAAGCAGAGGCTTGGACTAGATAGTCTTGGCACCCCTTCCAATTCTATGATTGACAGCGCAGTCCTAAGTAAGGCCGACATAGTAAGGCCAACATAGCAGGGCTATATCCTAAAGCCCATTAGGAGGAGGCGGCAGCAATGTGTAGGACAAGGGGAGGTTTTCCCCTTGCATTCGTGTAAGCCTTGGTTGCCCTTATGGGCCTGCTCGGATCTGCGCTGGCAAAATAGCAAGCGCAGAGGAACGTGGACAGGGACGGGGTTTAGGATTTGGCACCATGGCCATCCTGTGTCACAACCCCCGTCTCTGCCCACTGCACTGCCCAGTTACGCCTCCGGTACACTTCTGGAACACCCTTGCGGAGGCCCTGCGCCGACCGAGCGCCATATGGCTGGTGCTGCTGACGGTCATGGCAGTGCCCGAGCATTGGCAGTGCTGCGTGTGCCAGTCCAACACCATAGCGCCGCCACAGATACACTTTATGGCACGCTTGCGACAGCGTTAGGCCGGTGCAAGAGCACAGCGCCAGCGCAAAGGGGGAATAGGATTGCACTCTCAAAGACATTCCATGCAAGGCCAGCTGCCAAAAAAAGTCATGGAAGCAGAAACAAAGATCTGGTCAGGGTCAGAACCGAAGCTAGCTCCTAGGTAGCAGACCACGTACTCGGATGAGTCCTTATATCTTCACCAGCCCAACTGCCTGTCCTAAGTGTCACCTCTGAGGCACAGGAATCTTAAACGGGTAGTGTTGTAATCTGGGCCAGGCACTCTGTCATCATTGGCAAAGGACCCCATAGTGGCTGATGCAGTGGTGTCATTCAAATGATTTAGGAACAGGAACTCACTTTTGATTGGCACTTGTCGGGAACCGGAACCAGCCACGGAGCCCGTTAGGATTCCCGTTCTGGTCCGTTCCCCCTGAATGACATCACTGCCTTCACCCACCTAGGAATCCGGAGTCGCTCCCTTTAACCCTCTGAGTGCCGGCCAACCAAGAAGAAAAACTCTTTGCAGAGGAATTGGGAGGGGGGAGGAGGGAGAGTGAAGTGGGAGGAGTCAGCCCTAATTTTAACTAGTGGAACTGAGTTCCCCCGCATTCCCCCTGCATGACATCACTGGGCTGATGGTGAAATAGTGGTTTCTTTGGTGAGTCTTTGGTTCCTTGAGAGGTTTGGGTTATGCAGTTCAGGGTCTCAGCAACTGCATCCTGGTTTGGTGCTGGTGGCCATATCTGATTTGTAGGCATGACTCCTGCAGTTGCATGACTCCCAAGACGGCCTGGTGTCTCTTCCTTGGAGTCTGTGTTGAGGTCATTGCTGAAGTCCAGGATCATGACAATGATGCAGAAACCTCAGACATGACTGGATTAAAAAAAATGAAAATTAGCAAGCCTCCCTCCTTTCCCTGTCTTTTCTACCTTTTCATGAACCTGAGCGAAACTGACAAAGAGAAGGGAAGCCTTTTAGAAGGGGTTCTTTCCAGTTATAATCTGCTGTAACTGAAAAGATTGATGCTTTTCCTGCTTCTGTGTGACACGAAAGCAGCCATTCTTAGCTAAGATGTTTTACCATGTGACAGTCTCATGGTTTGAAGGCTGAATAGTTTTTCCCCATCATTCAAAAATGAATACTGCGCTATAATGACATAGTTCTCATTCTTTCCGTGTTTCATCAGTTTTTGTAAACCTATCATATGAATACAGACCCAGCAGTTATTTTGTTCGTCTCCTATAATCACACAATCATCTTCTTTGCACCAAAGATATTCCAAAAAGCAGATAAATTTTAAAATATCTTTTGAAAGATAATGTTTGAGCTTCCCAATAGTAAATGTCATAAGAGCCCTGCTGGGTCAGGCCAAGGGCCCATCCAGTTTAGCTGAATCTCTGGACTGATGGCCCAGCAGATGCCTCTGAGAGCATACAAGACAACAATGCCTGTATCCTGTGCCACTCCCTTGAGTCTGGCATTCCAAGATAGGTTATCTCTGAAACCCAGAGGCTGCAGGCAATCACCATGACTCATAAAATGTGATGGACTTTTACTCCATAATTCTGTCCACTTTCCTTTTACATGCATCTAGGCCAGGTGCCATCACCACATCCTGTAGTAAGGAGCTTTATTCTCAGTTCCTTTTTAAATTATCCTGAGCATGGAATTGGCCTTCTTTACTTCTTTTCCAAGACTGGTCCCACCTAAGTACTAGAATTTGTTCTTTCTAAAATTTGCCATGCTAGCCTTGGGGGCTGCTGGCCTCCCAGACCCTGCAGGAGACCAATGTGACCTCCCAGGTAAGGGGGAAAGCCCCTGGGTTTCCATGGCATTGCAGCTGCTGTGGCACCATCAGACCCCCTCCTGCTCCAGGCTCCATCCCTGCACCTACCTACTTGCCCAAGGTTCGAGCAGGACTTTGGGAACTGCTGCCCTAATCTATTTCTTAGTCACAATAGGGATGCCTCTTTTGGTTAGGAAAATACATCTTTTTGAGTGCAAATTTTAATTCCAATAAGTGCAGTTTTAATTCCAATAAGTGTGTGCTCCAACTACCAAATATACTGTTTTAGAGAGGGGCAACCCAATCCTAAACTGCCCAGCCACCAGTGCAGCAGTAGCTAAGTGACCAGCACTGCGATCTGCAACAGCCAGGGAACCACAAGAGGCTCTGCAAGTGAAGGGGACACAGTAAGGGCACAGGGTGAGTGAGCAGTCTACTTCCCTCTGTGCCGGCTATTTAGCTGGTAGGTAGGTAGGATGTAGGAATCTGGTGGTGAGAATTGCTGCTGGTCCCACCCCCTGCTACTTCCCTTCCCCCAGAACACCCTCCCGCCCTGCCCAGAAAGCCTGCCCCGCCAGTGGCCGGCGGACTCACCCCTTGCCAGCTTGCTGAGCTCTCTTTGGGCCGCGCAGGGCCAGTGTCACCATGGCACCACCCCAACGCCAGTGGTAATGGCTTACTGTCGCCACTGGAGGCGCTTTACAGTGTAATGTGCAACAGGGATGCAGGTGATATGAGCATACAGCCCACGTTAACCCTGATAGGTTTGGGCCCTGAGTTCAGCCAAAGGTGAGTAAAACAAAGCCTCCCCTGCCAGCTGCAGCTGTATCGTTGAGTTCTGCCATTACACGGAAGCTGTGGATTAGATGGCTGTTCTCTATTGTGTGCTAATACTGTACTGTAAGTTGATTACAGAATTGGGACTGGTGAGAGTGTCAGTGCATAAAATGTAGTTGAGGGCTTGATAAAGAAAACGCTGCCATTTCTACTCAGAAGAAATATTCCAGTAAGCACGTGAGATCTACAGGTGCTGTAGGCAGCACCTGCTGTAAGGTCTTTCTCATTCTTTGGGGGTGCTTCCCTTTTATCTAAAAGACAAATAAGTTTTTCCACGAAGAACAGAGGCTGTCCTTTCATTGCAGATTTGTTAGCAAATATGCCGGAAGGCATGCCGTGTGCACAACATCTGTCTGCAGTTGCTGCTGGCCAAGAACCTCATTCTCACTGTTTCTGCAAAACATATACAACGTCTCCTGCTTTGGAACTGTGAGAGCTTAGGCAGACCTTTCCAGCTAAAGAAGAAGTAAACAGTGTCATGTGACGTGGTGTTTGCAGAACTGTTAGAAACCTGAAATCAGAAAATGTGAGGCTTTTACAAAGCCACACTGCCAGTTATCCAAATGTGATTTTATTCCTGGATATCGCTAACCTTGTATTTATTTTAAAATGTTAGTATCCTGCCCTCTTAATATAAATCAATGCAGCTTGCCGCAATTACAAAATGAAAAACTACATATGCAAACAATACCAAAATGTTCCATAAAATCTAATAGATTGCCATATTTTACTAGCTCTGTTTCTAAGCCATTAAGAGCAGCTCAATACACACAGAAATTTAGCAGCTGATGCTTTTCACATCACTTATCTCTTTACCAGGGAAGGTGCTACCTGCTAAATTGCTGTTTGTGAGCTGCTGTTATGATCACAGGAACAAGGCCAATAAAAAAACAAAACTAAAAGGGAGTCGGTAGTAAAACATCCAACTCATCAACATCTAGTTCATCAATATAAATTAAGGCTGTAACCTTTAATTGATTTTAATGAGGAATTTAAAAATTTTTTAATTAAAAAGGCATCCCAATTAATTAGGAAATAATAAGTTTTTTACTTATTTTACTTATTTTTATTTGAAGAAAGTATATACCCCTTTCCCATACTTAAGCAAATCAAAACATTAATTTTTAAATACACATAAAACTCCAGGTACGAGGCATCATCTTAGAAGTGATGTTTGCCCTTCACTCACAAAATGGCCACCTCTGTAGCCAATGGGGCCAGGCCAGATGCCAGAGCCCCCTTGGGGTAAGGCAGCATGTGCTTCCTTACTCAGTGTAAAGCCCGGGCAACTCCAATGGGCCTCCTTGGACCTGTGCCCATTATTGAGCAGGCACAGAGCCAAGGAAGCCTGTGTAGAGCTCCACGGCTCAAGAGGGGCCAAAGAATATGGCGTCAGAGTCTGCTGCCATCTCCCCCCCCTCCCCAGGCCCAGTTCTCCCTCCAGCTTGCCTTCCTCAGCTCAGTTCTGCCCCCTGCCTGCCAGATCTCACCACCACCCTGCAGTGCAACCTACTGCCCGGCGTTCCTGCAGTGTCTGTTCTTGGGGCTGGCCTCAGCACTGGTGCTATCTTACGGCACTTTTACGACAGCCGAAACTGGAAGTACGAGCATATCTCTGGCACTAGACCCCGTAGGCAATCTAAAGTAAGCTTCTGAATGAGCAGGGCTGTGTATGTGTATGTGTCCCATTCAGATAATTGTGGCTTTCCTACTGATGCACTCCTGATGATAATGTTCATCTTTCTGGTCAATATCCTCATTAGTTTATTAACGTCTCTCTTAATTACTCAGAGGAATTACCGCTGAACAATGCAAGGCATTTCCTTCCGGCTTATTAAAAACATACATAAACAAACCCTCAGGGTATTTCGATCTCTCTCTGAACTGGCTAAAAACCCACCCTTTAAAACAATGTTCCAGCTTACAGTCCATTTGAATGATAGTCTGCAATTTTACCATTTAATTTCTTAAAGCAATCCAATCTGTTGCCAAACATGCTTGCTACGTCAATGCATACAGACAGCATAGTTTCCATAGCTCTGAATAGTCTTAGCAGGAGAGACATGTTCCACATTCACATTAAAATAGCACTATCTGGACTGCTGGTAGGTTGGCTCAATGGGCTTTCAACTTCTCATTGTAACAAGTCTTTCTACTAAGCAAATGAAAGCAGTCTTTCTACAACGGCAAATTTTGCTGCTTACCCTACAAAGTATCAACAAGAGCACAAATCTGGCTAAGCAGCTCACTCCAAGCTCTCTTCCACCAGAATAATGTAGCCTTCCTCAGTAATTGTTGAAAAACAGGAGCACCTTTTAAAACGGTTTATCTACTGAGTGCAATTTTTCTTCTTGTTAGCTCTGTTCTCTGTTTTGAAGCCATGATCGTCATTTGATTAAAGAGTTGATTTGGTCTTATGAGATTTGCAGTGCAATCCTGAAGCTGCCATGAGCCGGCTCAAGTCCCTTGTGCCAGCTACTGAGTGTCGCGAATGTGCCGTAAAGCACATTTGTGGCTACTGCTCGGAAGGAAGCTGTGTCAGCATATGGATGTGCACCAGCTCAGCAGCTCCAGGGCCATGCTGGCAAGAGAGGGTGGCAGAAGGATGGCATGGAGGTGGCATAGGGAAGGCGTGGGGAGGGCAGTCTGGGAGGCCAACTGGGCCAGGGAAGGTGGTGGGGCGGGGCTGGGCAACCTAGGCCAGATGCTAACCCCCGGCCCCGGCCTGCTTGGCCTTGTCCCTGCAAAATCACGGATTTGGACTTGAGTAGGCCTATAGAGCTGGCTGGTATGCAACATGGGATAAGGGAGCTGAAATCCCCTTACTCCATTTTGTGCCCAACCTTGCTCCTCACTTGTGCTGGATATAGTGCACATCTAGAGAATGGCAAATCAGGGCATGTATCCTATTGCTGCTGTGAGTATGCACACATGTGCTCCTGTCACTTCCTGGGTTAGGGGCCTAGGGGCCTCAGTGCGTGGGCACTCATACCACCAGCTGGGGAATTGTCACAACAGCAGTTGGAGCTAAATTGTGCCAGCCTCGGCCTGCCAGCGCAGGTTAGGATTGCACCCTAGGTCAATTACTCAAGTCTATACCTGAATACAACAAAAGATTTGAAGGGAAAAACAGAATTTTCTTCCTTGGATTTAGATTATGCATGTACACCCTTCAGTATGCCCAGTCTTAGAAGGGATATTGTCTCCTGTGTGACAGAGAAAGAGAACTTCCCCTTCCAAGAATAATCACTGAAGGAAGATGATTCCATCAGGGCTCTTCTTGGGAGCCAAACTGCCAAACTGGGAGCTATCTTGCAAGGAGAATTGTGTGGCAGAAGCAGTCATGACAGCCCTGACCCAAGCACTGTTATCGGCCCTACTGCCAGATTACTCTGCCACTGACGTTGGCCAAGGAAGAGACAATTCCATCAGTCCCAGGAAGGCCTCCCTGTGTTGTGTAGTTCTTCCACCTACAGATTGTCTCAGGGACAAACTAGACATGATGTTGCTCAAAGTATGTCATTGCTGAGTGCTAACAAGTGGCAGCTGTGTTGGCTGAGTGCAATTTGCCTGCAGGTGCTGCAGTCACTTCCCTACTCAGGAAGCAACTGGAGCATGCATGCATTCTCAGCCATGGCTGGCGCAGTTTAGCTCCAACTGCTGTTGTGACACTTCCCCAGCTGCTTTTGTGAGTGCCCACACACTGAGGCCCCTAACCCAGGGAGCGAATGGCGCACGTGTGTGCCTACTCACAGCAGCAACTGAGACAGCAGCAATAGGGCACATGCCCTGGTTTGCCATTCTCTAGATAGGCCACTGCAGCTACCTATGCAGAACTATTAGCTCAACTGAGCAGTGCTTAACATTAGTTGACTCTCCACACTTCCAGCTTGATAAATAAAATGATCTGAATTGTTCAAAAGTTTCATATTTATAGGCTGTTTCAGACAATTCGTCATCCCGGACTGAAAGCGGTTCAGGCAGTTTATGCAAAGTAATGAATGTTGCATTTTTTAAAGATCTCATAGAAATGTATATATTAACTTCAGGGCATTAAAACAGATAAATTGTGAGCAAAATATTCAGTCTTACATAGACAGTCAATCCTCAGCATGACATTTACCTCAAACCAGAGGCGTTTCTCTCCTGCCAACCTAGCAGTTCGAAAGCACCTAAAATGCAAGTAGATAAATAGGGACCACTTTGGTGGGAAGGTAACGGCGTTCCGTGCGCTACGGCGTAGAGTCATGCTGGCCACCATGATCGGACAAAAAAAACGCCGGCTCACAGGCTTTGAAACGGAGATGAGCACCGCCCCCTACAGTCGGTCACGACTAGACCATTCGGTCGTGGGGAAACCTTTACCTTTTAGAGGCGTTTCTACAGGGATGGCAAAGCTCTAAGTGTTGCAAGAAGCCTTACCCCGTTATGTAAATCCCTCCTCTCCCTTGCTGCTGTAGCCAGTAAGCAATGCCAAGATGTTGCTGTTCCCTGTGAGGATTGGCTAAAACGGTGCAGGAGAGGAGTGATTTCCACTGCAAGATAAGGCTTCTTGCAAGACTTAGAGCTTTGCCCTCCCTGTAGAAATGCCACTGCCTCAAACCTATGCTGTCCCCCTCCCCTGGTTCTCCTGCCGACCCATTGTCCCTCCTTTTGGGCGATAGATCTGCGGTTGTCACTGACTCAGTAGCAGATTTTCTGCTTGCTGTCACTAAGGAAAAAACCCCTTCTTGATCCAATACCCCATTCTCCTTTACAATTTCCATATTCCTATGTATTCCTCCTTTTTCTCTCCACTGGTGGTTATGTTTTGGTGGTTATGTTTTTGTTATTGCTCATTGTTTTAATGCCAATAAAGGTTTTGAGATTGAACTGACAGTCAATCCTCATTATCCACTAGGGTTAGGTTTCTGGAAATCCTTGTGGTTAGCAAGATCTCTGAATGCTGTAGGGATTGTGCAGAGGCCGCAGGGATCTTCAGAATGGCACCTGCAATCAGAATGGACTCCTTAAACATGACTGGCAGATGCTTCTGCCGACCATTTTAAAGGTCAGTGCTAGTCGCAGGTGCCATTCTGAAGGTCACTGCAGCCTTTGGAAAGTATCTGCATAGTGAATAATGATAATGAGGAAAGTAGCAATTTAATTCTGCCCCTCTCAGATAAGCGAGGTCACAGATAAAGAGGATTGACTGTACTTGATCAATTTTGAATCTTTAGCATTGATACTCTTACATACTAAACCAAAACCTGCTATTTCAGAAAGTAACTATGTTGCAAGATGCACATTAAAAACTGATGCAATAAGAACAAGTTGCAACAGATCAAACTACTCTTCATTGCAACAAGTCTCCATATTATCAATCATTCTGTTTCAGCCCACTTCTGTACTGACACTGCATGAGTCTGAGTGGTGTATGCCATGAAGTTTGTCCTTGGTTGCTGGTGCAATAACAGCTCTGCCGCAGAGCAGCTGGCCTACTTGCAGACAAGCCATGGATGCCTGCATAACAAGATGCTGGTGCAACTCCTGCCAGTAGGCAGGCCAAAATAGCATGGAGATGAGGGCAGGATGGTCAATATCCACTATATCTAAGGCTGGGCAAAGCTATGTTCCCTCTAAGCTACATTTGTTCTTCAGCTGTGCAGCGTGTGACTGGGTTGTGATGCCATCTCTGGATGCTTGGTGATGACATCACTGAACTTCCATGTTGCCGGCTTGCCTGAGCTTCTGGTGGTGTACAGTTCAACGTGGAGGTGAACAATGAGCCAAAGACTCCTGGCACCTGAGGTGGCATGCCAAATGTTGTCCCCTTCTGCTCTGACACATCACTTCTTTGCACTTCTGCTCTGTCAACTGCCCCTTCCTTCCATTCTGCTGCCTGAGGTGACCCCTTTAGTTGGCCTCATTTGAACCAGCCCTGGCCATACCTGAAACCCCTGTCAAACAACAGACAAATGCTATGGCAATGACAGAGCTGGTGTCAAAAAGGGGAAAACCCATTGGGAACATTGGAGATACCAGAAAATCTCCCCACCTCTTCTGCCCTGCCCACTTTTCTGTGATGGACCATACATGTCATAGCTGATCACAGCACACCAACCCCAGTATTTAAGCCTGTGCCAGGGAGACTACTGCTCAGATGATAGGATGGGCAGCATGGGGCTATACCTCTAGAACACACAAAGGAGATCTTTGGTGGTGGGAACTATGGCGAATGAGCAGGTGCAAGGCAGTGGCAGCGGGATGCAGGCATCTTGTTGTCTCGTGAGCTCTCTGAGGCACCTGGTGGGCCACTGTGAGATACAGGAAGCTGGACTAGATGGGCCTTTGGCCTGATCCAGCAGGGCTCTTCTTATGTCCTTATGGCATGATGCACAGTGCTTTGCATAACAACTTGACGTCCATCCCAACATAAATGGCAAGATGTTTTGTAGCACTTGTCTTTTCAGAATTCTTTTTGCAGAGATTCAGCCCCAGGAGTGCTCCAAAGATCCAAGGGGAATCCTCATTCCACCACCCTTCTGGGGGAGCAAGGTCAATGTATTCCACACAGGTAAGCAAAACAGGGAAGGGAATGCTGTGCTGCAATGTACTGATGCAGCATAAATGTCTCATGTCCCCCCCCCCCCCATACCAATATTGACGGGTCACTATTGTCAAGTGTATCTTTGCTATAAATTGTGTTGCCTAACCATCCTTTCTTTTTTGCAACTGCTTAGAGCAAGGTCTGCTCGCCCTTGGTGAATGCGTGGTACTCCAACCATTGCTGCTGCTGGCTAAACATTCATCTGGAGCCCTGGACTGCATCATTGCCTCAGGAGGCTGAACAGGAATTTCTCACAGAGTTCCACTGCAGCCCCCTCTCTGCACAGGAGAGGAAAAGGTAATGCTCTGAGCCACTGAGCTCTCACTCCGAACAGGGTGTGTGGTGTGCACGCTCTGGTTGCACTGCACTCTCCCACAAACACCAAGTATGCATTTCAAGCCAGAGAACAGGTGTGACTGATGCTGCTGTCAAGGCCTCATTACTCTCTCTGTTTCTCTTTGCTACCCACAGATAGCTGTCAAATTGGCAAAGACCCCATGCAGACCCCAAGGGAAGCTAACAGCCCATCTGCCTGCAGTGACCAGTGTGAATCCAACTACTGCTTGGTGAAATTGCTGACCTACTCATTCCATTCAGGCCCATGACTTTGCAAACTCCATGGTAGACAGTGATATAACCGATGCAGTCAGAACTCACTGACACTTGGTCAGTATGTCAAAGATAATTTGCAATGGCACAACAACCCAGCTGGGAGTAGATGGTTGGCAACCCCCCACTTGCATGGTTTTCTTTCAGATGAAATATAATTGCATAATTGAAACTATGCAATTAAAAACTGTGGCATGATCTCACTTGTTGTTGCTTTATTGATAGACAGGTATCCCTTCTTAGTTGTTTTTCACTTCAGCTGGCCTTGATGTGGGACTCTGTAGGGGAGGGGCTTTTGCTCTCTGCAGCATCTTTACTCTCTGATCCCTTGGGCTCCAATGGTGGTGGGATGTACCTTAGTGGCCATGAGTCACCTGTTCTCTGCTGCATGGTGTACAGCAGAAAGTTGCAAGAGGAAAGGGGCAGCAGCATACAAATACCACACTGGCTAGAGACAGCAATTATATATATGGGGTGGGTGTACACTGCTTTGAATTCCCTGATTATTGAGGGATGGTGGGATGTTGCTTGAGTGATTAAATAAAGAAATGGGCAGGTCTTTGCAGTAGGTCGGTGCCCTGTGCCTCACGCCAGCCCACTGATTGGCTCTTACAGGTCTATGTGCCTCAGCCTCCCAGCCAGGTGGTGCAAGGTGTTTAACAAAGTGCACTTTACTTCCCCCAATGTTTATCTCTTGCTGTGGCTGGCTGCTGAGAGGGGAAGCATTGGGGAGTCGTCAGTGTGAGTTCTAGACCTGCCTCCCCGTTTTTTTGTACATCTACCGTGAGTGTTTTTGGCCAGGCTGTATGTTAATAGCGACCTGTAAAAGGAATAACATTTTTGTAGTGTTAAGGATCTAAACTATGTTAGGACAAGTTCGGGCAAGTTAACAAGTTGCAGGGCCCCCTGGACCTGCGGATAACTGATTCCGCGGTACTGGATCTGAGAATATGGGAGAACATTTGTACGTTTTTCAGTGATTGACTTTTATTTTTGCTTAGGTTGTATCTCTGTGATTGCAACTGAGAGTCCAACCCTATCTCCCCCCACCCCTTTGCTGGTGCAACTGTGCCAGAAAGGAGAGAGATCAAGAGATCAGGAGACTCCTTAAGCCTCTTGCTTTGCAGTGGGTCTCCTTGGACCTGCACAAGCTCTGTAGCAGGTGAAAGCCCAAGGAGAAGAAAGGGACTGGGAGGTCTCAAACAGAAGGGATAGGATCCAGTGTGTGCCATCATTGCTGGATCCATTCCTCCCAAAGCCTCCCCAGGGCTCCTCCACCCTCCCTGCCCAGTTTTTCCACCTTCTCATTCACTCCTTGCCCCTGCCACTGCCTAGAAGGGAAGGGTGGAAGGAGCCACTGCCTGCTGCTGTTTCTGCCCATCACTGGTAAGCAGCGGGGGTGGGTGGGATCAGGATCTTCAGCAGTCCCTGCTGCTGGTGCTCGCCAAACTACTTTGTTACTTGGAAATACTAAAGAGAGATAAAATACTAGAGAGAGGAAATACTGAAGAGAGGCTGAGCTAAGAAGCCATTTGTATTAAATAAAAATATGAACCTTCTGCAGTTTTACTCTTCACTGCCTGAGTTCCTAGGAACCCTGGCCTGGCTTAGTGGAAAGAAAAAGGAGAGGTCAGGTGGTGGCAGGCAGCCTGAATTCTAGCATCTGAATTCTAGCATCTGAATTCGATGCTACCATGAAGTGATTGGGCCACGACTGTTCATGAACATTGTCCCTCCAGGGTGGTTCTCTGAGTGAATAGTACAAGGCAATTAAGAAATGATAATAGGCACGATGTATAATTCCTCAGGATTCTTTCTCAGTGGATCTTCTCTTTACCAGCACATCTTATTCTCTAAAACAAAGGATATACTATGATTCAGTGAAAGATAATTGCTAAAGCCTGCATAACTGCTTTAAAGCCTGTCAAACTGCAAAGAAGAAAAAAAAGAGCTTCTTTCAGGATCGTGTTTCTGTAATTTTCATATAAAATTCAGGCTCTTGTTATGTAATGTAGCTAACAGCTCAATCCTTTGTGTCTTTTGCAACATGGATCTTTCGGTCTGCAGGCACAAATGACCCAATGATGCCCAAAACATCATGCTGCCATTGCACACGAAGGAGCCACTGGCAGAACCAGCCGGAAGATCTGCATGCACTCCAGAATTGCCCACCAACCAGCGGCGGCATTCAGCCGGTACGCTGGGCAGGAGGAACGGGTGAGCGGCAGCTCGCCCGTAGCTTTCCACTCCGTTTCGCCGTCTTCCCCGCCTCCGCGGGGGTGGGGAAGACAGTGAAATGGAGCGGAAAGCTACAGGCAAGCTGCCGCTCACCCATTCCTCCCGCCCAGTGTACCGGCTGAATGCCGCCGCTGCCACCAACCCTGTTAAGTTGGCATTGTGGGTGGGGAAGGGTGTGGGCTGGGTGGAAAGGATTGCATTGGCAAAAGCACTCACTAGATCCTATCCCCATTTTCCAACCCCCTTTCTCTCCTTAAACACAGCTGGCATGGGTCCAAGGAGACCCCTAGATGGCTGTAAGTCCTATTCAGAGGTAAGTAAAAAAGCTATAATTTTTGCTCCCCCCCCCCATTGGATGCAGCAAGCACTCCATTACTGCAACTGCGAGCATAGTCCTAACCTGGAGTTAGGCAGTTAGGCCAGCAAAGTTTGGCTGGCACAAGGGCCACTGTAAAGTATGTTTGAACCACTCTCAGAGTCAGAGAGGCCAGCACCCAGACGAGCGCCGACGAGCGCCATCCTCCTTGACTCTGAGAGTGGTTCAAATGCACTTTACGGTGGCGCTTGTGCCAGCCAAACTTTGCTAGCCTAACTGTGTTGGCCTAACTCCAGGTTAGGATTGAGCTCCGCATCTTAAACAATGGTGAAGGATAGGATTGGGTTATCAGAAGAGGAAGTCTGCACAGAATCACATGGCACCTAGAAGACTATAGAAATATAGTAGCATGAATTCTTCATCAGGTTTGTTTGTTCCTTCTCCATTTTTTTCTTAATGGGTCAGGGCCCTGCTAGACCAGATATTTCCAATCAACTGGCACCCAAATGGCAAACGCAAATGTTTTTGCTAATAATCTCCATACAAAGAAGTTGGCATTTTAATAGATGGGATAGTACATCAGCCATTAGATACTTTTGAAGAGTTTACTTTCACTATTGATGCAAAGAAGTATTCTGATTGTCACTTGGCCATCATCATCAGCCATGATTTTTTGGAAAAAATCTATAGCAGGGAAATCAAATTAATTTCTCATATAGTGGGCCGAATAGCATTCATGGCACCTACTGAGGGCAGGAAGAGACAGCATTAAGCAGATGGTCAGGAATAAGCACTTTGTTCTAATTTAGGAATTAATTAATTTAGCATCAGCTGCATATGGTAGAAGAGAAAATATGCAATTCTTGATCATATTTTCAAGATATGGAGAGCTTGGTCACCTTTTCAGCAGTGCAGCTTCTGCTGAGGCATCATTTTGCAACCCAGCAGCTGAGAGGTGCTCTGTGAAGTGATGCCTTGGCGGAAGAGGCTTGGAAGAAAGGGTGGCTCTGGGAGAGCTCAGTTACAATGGGAGCCAGATAAAGCATTTCCAGGGGCTGCATTCGGCCCACAGATTTGGGTTAGACATTCTTGCTCTGTAGTGTTGGGAGTATGAATCCTGTATGAAAAAAAATTTCAGTGGGCAAAATTTCAGTGGGTTACCCCTGGGCTAACTGGGCAAGAGGCACTTTTTCAAGTGGTGTCCTCTTATATTTAGCAGGGGGAGAGCAATTGTCCCTCTTCACCCCAGCACAGTGTCTTTCTCGTGGCTGTTGCTGGGGGTGTTCTCCATTCTTTTAGATTGTGAGCCCTTTTGGGACAGGGAGCCATTTAACTTTAATGTTATTATTTGCCTGTAAACCGCTTTGTGAACTCTGTGTTGAAAAGCGATATATAAATACTAGTGATTGATTGATTGATTGATTGATTGATTGATTGATTGATTGGGCAACAGTTGACCTATTAAAACACCTGTCATAGTTGCTTGCACCACTAGGAAAACCTTTGGCTGAGATGCACTAAATAGCTTAGGGCGCAGTCCTAACCAACTTTGCAGCACCCACATAGCTGTGCCAGTGGGGCATATGCTGCATCCTGCAGTGGAGTATTAGTCACAAAGGGCTTCTCAAGGTAAGAGAATGTTTGTTCCCTTATCTCAGCGCTGCTTTGCCCTTATCCTAGCGCTGGAAAGTTAGTTAGGATTGCGCCCTTAGGAAAAACTCTGAAAAACATTAGATCTGGCTCAAAGATCCATTTAGGGTCTAAGCATGGAAAAGTCCTTAGCTCTCACACCCTTTTGTTACATAAGCTCAGTGATGTCATTCAGGGGGAACGGACCAGAACGGGCGTTCCGGATCCTAACGGGCTCCGTGGCTGGTTCCAGGTTCCCGACAAGTGCCAATCAAAAGTGAGTTCCTGTTCCTAAATCATTTGAATGACACCACTGCATAAGCTTTATGTTTGTGTCTTGCCGATTGCTCACCTGAAGAGTTTTCAGCACACTATTAACAAGACGACACAAATTTTGTGGTTACAAGTGCAGTTACGCACAACAATGACAAGTTTGAATACACTTCACATGGTGGTAATTCTCCGGTTTCTGCAGCTGGACGATTTTTGCTCAAGAGGGAAATGAGATTAACATTCCCTTACCTTGAGGAGGCCTCCATGACTATTACTCCACTGCACAATGCAGAACATGCCTCATTGGCACAGCTTTGTCAGTGCTGGAAAGTTGGTTAGGATGGCACCCTGAATGTACAGCAGTGTGTGAGGAAATGGCAAGGCAGTACCATGAGACCTCTTTAAATAAGAGACTTCCCAGAAGGGAATACACATACCTCATTAAGTTGGGGAGATCCAGCCATTCCCCTAGCTTGCACTTCTGGTTCAGAGGGCTCCTGCTATTTTTCTACCAGCTGGCATGTCAGTTGCAGAAGACTGCATTTTCTCAGCACCCAGTTATTCCATTTACTGTTTCTGGGAAAATGGAGTACCAACCCACCCTCTGTTTGCCTACCCACATGTTCATGTGATTAAAGGCCATGAGGGAAATACTTATTTTTTCCTTTTTCCAATCCTCATTCCCAGTCTCTGTGATCCATCTTGTTTTTTTGACCTGCCTGCTCAGACAAAAATGTTCCTGGGTGACCTTTGGCCAGCCACTATCTCTCAGCCCCACTTACCTCACAAGGTTGTCGTGAGCAGGAAAGAATCCTGAGCTCCTGAGTATGGTATAACAGAGCCAAATCACTAGGGAAGTATAGAATGAGCAGATTTTCATGTCACCGTTTCAGTATTGTCCATGTTATAAACCTCAGTCGTAGGTTTGGTACTTTACATGGTGCTTTACATATGGTGAAACATGAAATAAGTGAATGATTTATTCTTTCAGAATTAGTGGTGATTGTATCAAATATTTTTTATAATTAATATAACAGGTATACCTACCTATTGTGATTATTAAATTTAAAAATGGCTTTATTCCATTAATCAAAATTCTTGCTCAGTTTGAGACTATATTGAGAACCAAGGACAACTAATTACGAACTGGAAGCAAATGGTAGCTTTTATTTATACTGATTACGATTTTAGATTGTTGACTGGGTGCTGTTAATGAACTCCAGTTGTTGTTTAAGTTAGGATTGTCTGACTGGCAAGGCATGTTTAAGGTCACTGTCAATTAAAGGGGTGAATATTTGCTAATATGGGCAAGGGTAGGTTAGAAAAAGAGAGAGAGCTAGTTTTAGTAACTAGGATATTATTGTACCTTATCTCTAAAAACTTAATAAAGAATAAATAAAACGTTATTTCTGAATGGATAGTAAACAGTCAATACCCAGGAGTAAGCCCGTTGTGTACAGTAAGACAGGCTATAAAACTATCTCACTCACTGGAAACAAATTGCTCTATTTACTATAATGAGACTTAATTCTGAGTAGATAGGCATAAGATTGGGTTCTGTCTCTCATAGCAAAAAGTAAGAACACTGGGGAAGGTTTTGAAATGCAAGGATGTAATGTGTTGAGGCTTCTGGTCATAGCAATGTAACTTCACTTATAACTTGACCTCTGCTACAACTGAATTAAAGAGATAATCTGGTTTCTCTAATACTTTCTGCATATAATATACATTCTCACCTTTTCTGCTTTTGTCCTTCCTATGCTAAGCAACTAAGGGATTCCTCTGGTTTTATAACACCTTTTAGCAGCATGTTGGTTTTCAGTAGACTCAATTCTTAGATAGAATTAATACATTTGCACATCTACTTTGTCAAGAATGGCTCCCTTGGAGAACTTTCTGTGGGGCCTTAAGCAGTGGTGTCATCTAAATGATTTAATAACAGGTACTCACTTTTGATTGGCACGTGTCGGGACCTGCCCACCGGAAGTGACGTCATAAGCCAGAAGTGATGTCGTGGCAGGAACTGACACGAAAAAAGCTCTTTTTGAGGCCTCAGATGATTTTAAACTGACCCAACAGTTGCAACAGTATTCCACAGCACCCCCAGAACATGTTAAGGAGGCCTGGCATCATGTTAAAACCCCAGAGCAACTCATTTTTCAGTGGCAAGGAAAGGAAAGGCTCGCTCGCTGCCTGCCTGCCTGCCTGCCTGGCTCTGAGAACATGCAGGCAACTCAAACATGCAGGAAATTCAAACGTTGCAGAGGGCGGAGTCGACGAGTAGGCGGGCGAATGGGCAGGGCCAGCTGTAATCCTAGAAACCGGTACTCGCGTACCCCCGCGTACCCCCTGCATGACATCACTGGCCTTAAGTCCTTTTTATTCAGGGTAGTGTTTGATAGTTGACATGATAGACTGGCCTTTCTTTTATTTAGAAGTAATTTTAAAACTTTTTATGTGATCCACTGAGGTTTGTCTTGTTTTTATTGTTTTATTACTTGTATTAGTATTAGGTTTAAATTTTGTAAGCTGCCTTGATGGACCTTACTGGAAGAAAGGTGGGGTATAAATTGTTTAAATAAATGTTTAAGACTTCACAGGCTTATTTGTAACAGACAACATACTCATATTTGTTTGCCTAAAATATTCATTAATTGCTTTTTTTTTTAATTATGACTGTGGCCTGTTTCACTGCATTAAGGTTAAGGAAAAATGTATGTCTAGGGTTGGGATTTTTAAAAAGTATATTCAATACAGAGCAGATTAAATAAATGCAATGAAAAACAAAACCAATTTAAAAAATTACTTAAAATCTAGAAACTATGTCTCTAGAAACCTGAAAACTATTTTGAACATCCCAACATAAAAAGTGAAGTTTAATTCCCCTGAGAGAGAGAGAGAGAGAGAGAGAGAGAGAGAGAGAGAGAGAACAAATAAACAACACAAAACACCAACAGTCCAATCTAACTTAGGTTAATTTAGAAGGTTTAATTGATTTCAGCAGGACTTATGCCCAGATAAGTCTACATTGGTTGATTTTACTTGTCAAATATCTTGACAATATATAACTTCATGCGGAGTTTCAGAAACACTAAGGTTTATACATAAAAGCCAACTAGATAATTTCTAATAAATAGATAATAATTTATTGAAAACCAGAGCTCCACAGAGGCAAATCACAATAGGTTAGTATCTAAAACATTTTGTTTTTCCCTTAGAGTTTGTCATTTGTGCTGTAAAAGGAGTAAAAGGAGATATTTTCTTGGCTACTCTAAAAGACATGGAACATATTTGTTCTTTTCCCTGAAAGCAATTTTAAAAATTTCTTTAAAGCAGGGGTCTCCAAACTACAGCCTGGGGCCAAATCGGTCCACCACAAGATTTTATCCGGCCTGCAGCAACTTAAAATATTTGTCACTTTTACTCATTATATATCATTTCTCAGTTTAAGCATGGCATTCTTTGCAAATGTCACATTTTTATTTCTTTTATACTGAATCGTATCATGCCGATTACACAAAAAGTTCCAAGTAAAATTTTCATTAATGAAAATTTCATTTATTTCTAAAACTGTTTTTGTTTGGACCACGGAAATCTATAAAGTACATGATGTGGCCCTAGTACTGAAAAGTCTGGAGACCCCTGCTTTAGAAATAATATAAAACCTTCTGAAGAATTTGACACCTGTGTTGTTAGATTGTGGCTGTAATCCTATCCACACTTGCCTGTGAGTAAGCCCCATTTGTTATAATGGGCCTTACTTCTGAGCAGACATGATTAGGATTGGGCTGCAAGTTTTTCAAATAGTGACATGCAAAATGAAATTAAGGCTGCAATCATACACACTTTCCTTAGTGTAAGCCCCAGTGAACCCAATGGGACTTCTGAGTAGACATGCAAGAGGTATGTGCAGTAAATTGTACACTTTGGAACCAATCTATAAAAAGTATAGGGTTGTAACCTCAAACATGCTAACTAGGAAGTAAATGTCACTGAATTCAGCGGAACATACTTCTGGGTAAACATGCATAAAATCAGGCTGTAATTCATTAACAAAGGGCATTTATGTTCGATGTTAGTCTTCAAAAATGGTAGCTTATTAAGGCAACATTTTTAAAACTGTTTTGACTGAAAGCAAATTTTAGGAAGAAAAAGTCTTAGTAAAACAATAATTAGACTTGATAGATCCATTTTTCAGTATTTCTAAATTTTTATCTGTGAAAAAGGATTCAGACTGTCTTATTGTTTCTTTTAGAATATTATAATCTGCTCTGATTTTAAACAAATTGTTTCATACAATAACAATGCATCCCAATAACTGTAAAAGGAGCTTATTTGCTCATACAGCAGTATATTATTGCTGATTGAAGAGTAATATTTTAACCAGAACAAAGAAAATCTGGTTTACAAAATGTTATTTCTTATTAAAATGTTTTGTACAGCTAATGTTTACATATTTAACAAAGTAAATAGAATTAAATACACTGAGCAAGTTCTATATGGACAGCCCAATTCTATGCATGTCTACTCAGACGTAAGTCCCATTACAGCCAATGGGGCTTACTCCCAGGTAAGTGTGTATAGGCTTGCAGCCTGTGTGTGAATGTGAGGCCGGTCTTTTTCTTCTGGAATCCTTGAAATAGTCAGCTGAAGAATATCTATTAATTAAGTTCCTGTCTTACTCACCTGTGCATGAATCTGAAATCAATGAGGCTTACTTCTGAATAGGATTGCACTGATGGTGTATTATATACATTAATTATAACAGTTATGCTACAGATCTGAGCAATTCAAACATAATTTCAAAAATCAAAACTAGGAAAACAAGCAAAGCATTTTATTAATTTCATTGATGAAAGCCGACGATAATGTAGTGAAATGGAAGCTGCATATCATTTTCATTATGTAAATAATTTATTCAAATGGTGACACCTATGTTCAGAAGATACTGTGCATGTCACATCATACAGGTAGACCAGGTACATGCTGCTTCTTACCAACATTCATTAGGACTTCCTAATAGCTTGTTAATTGTAGCATTAATTTTGTGTGATTATGACTCTTCAGTAGGTACAGCATGCAGGGGTGCTATTTACCTTCAATAATGTAATTACTAATTCTGAGTATATATTGGTAAAATGGTAAAGGTTTCCCCACAACCGAATGGTCTAGTTGTGACTGACTGTAGGGGGAGGTGCTCATCTCCTGCTAGCTCCCAACCTTCTGGTCAGAAAGCCCAGCAGCAGCGGAATAACCCGCTGCGTCACCACATCCCACGTGTATATATTGGACTATATGTATAACTTTCAGCAGGTCATTATTGGAAGTGAAGATCTTTTTCAATGTTCACACAGCATGGCAAATATTATTTTAGATATGCTACTGAAGAACAGCGTAGCTGAGCACAAAAAGGTAAGATAAAAAACAGGTTTACCTGCTTGCCTGTGTTTAATCATAAATCCTTAATTGTCTGTAGTCCAAAAAGTCATTTTGGTGGAGGGAACTCTTCTTCCTTCCTTCTTAAGACAAGCTGGATACCTTTAGATAGCTTCCCTTTCTTTAGCAAAGTTGGTGGACAAGAAAATCTAAAATGCATGGCAAATTTCAGTGAGTGGCTTTCCACAGGGTGCTAGTGTCCTCTGTTCATTTTGAAATCAAGCACTAATTGGGAGTACTAATCAAGGAAATGCGTGTTTGAGATATTTAAAAAAAAAAAACTACGCAAAAGTAAATTGTAAACGCAACAGAAATTTCCCAGTAGTTGAAGAGGAGGAATTTTATCAGGTTTGAAATCAGGTGTTTGAATGTACCGTAATAATTAAAAACTCTGATAACTATATTCCAGTCAAATATCGAACGTTGTCTTTTGTTTTAACCCTTCCTCCCCAGCGATCACAATTACTAGCAGAACCCAGTATTCAAAGAGCTGAAAGTGGAATGGAATGAACACCAAGCTGAATTCCTTTACAGGTCGAATAGTAAAATGAAGAGCGGAAGGGGGGGAGGGAGCAGTTTGCTTAAGGCAACTCTTCCCACCAAAGGCGTGGAGTAGGTAAATCAAATTTTCAGTAGCGCGAAGCTCGCTGCATGTGGTCTTTCGTTTTCGAGAGGGTTTTTGCCCCGTTCGAGGCTGGTTTGTGCATTCGGCAGTGAGATGAGTCTGATCTAACTTCATCGTGAGCGCCGTGTTTCCGCGGGCTTGATCATCCTCTCCGGAGGCTGCGACTGGTTTGAGGCACGCTGGAGACAAACCAGTCGCAGCCTCCGGAGAGGTTGATCAAGTCCGCAGGAGAAAAACGACTTTGGAAAATAAACGTCTCCTCCAGTTAGGACCTGTCCCTAGTTGCCAGCGAGTGGCGTCCGTGGAGCATCCCCGCTTCTTGGTGGACAGCTCTGGCTGAGGGCATTGGCCAACCACAGGCTCCTGTCGCTCCTTCGCTGGTGGTGCACTTGGGGAGAGAACGAAAAAACCGGTGCCCGGCCAGCTCGTGAGCCACCCGGCGTCCACCTGCAATTAGGAGGGCTCTTGGGTCGAACTACGTCGTCGGCCGCTGCCCTCCACCTGCACAGCTACATCTAGACAGGCCGTTCCGGCGGGTCGTTCAGGGCGACTTTGCCGAGGCTCTTCAGCGCAACCCCTTTCGCGCAGCTCCTAAAGGCCTGAGGGTCGGGTGGGGATGGCGGGGCGGGGTTAGCTCTGGAGGGCCGACCGAGCTTGCCTGTGCTTTCCCTCCCCCCTCCCCCATTTTGCGCCGAGTCTTGTGAGGAACGCGCGCGGCGGCTTTGGCGATTTCCAAGCTCGTGCCGCCAACGTGCCGCCGTCTCCGGGCACGTGCCATCGCTTGAGAGAAGTCAAAATTGGGAGGGAAGAAAAGCGACGGCGGTGCTCGAGCGTCCAACCAAGTACCTCAGGTGCAGCGCCCTCAGCGCAGACGCTGGACTTTGGACAGTGCGATACTGTGCGTGCTGGCTCGGAAACCAGCTCCATTGGGTTCAATGGGATTGACCGCACAGTAAGGGTGCCTAAGATTGCGGCCGCTCCCTGAATCCCGCTCAGCTCATCTAGTTCAGTGTGAAGGGTGCCTTCGCATACACGCAGAGTCCCTCTCTCTCAGTACTGACTCACTACAAATAGCCATTCTGATACTGGGAAGAAGCGGCCCCCAAGTTCTGGTTTTAGAAACGAAGCCGCGCAGGCCAGTGTGACAAAAAGTTGTGGGAACCATGTGTAAGTTTGTGACTTGCAGAGCCGCCTCTTCCGAGCCGTGTGCTCACCAGGTCTGGAGAACGGGGTTTCGCTCGGCGGCCTGAGTGAGGGAGCGAGTGGGCCTCTTCGGCTCGGAGGGCTCAGTCGTGGGAAAGCCGCCTCTCTCCCCCTCCCCGCTTTCTTCAGGTGACAGGCTTGCCGCTTGCCAGGAAAGCGGGGAGGGAGGCGGCTTTGCAGCGCTAAGCTCCGCCAGTGGGCGTTTTTCTGGCAGAGGAGGCTGCAAATTGAAAGCAGCACTGCCGAGAGATTTTTTTCCCTTCCATCTTCCCCGCTTCGCTTTTACGGGCAGAGAGAAATATACCTCTCTTGCGGAGGAGGGTGGTGGGTTGGCGGGCGCGCTTTTTCACGCCCGAGTCCGAAGCGCCTCAGGCACCGCACGCGCTCCCTCCCCGCCGGAGACGAAGGCCAGAAAGTGGAAGACTTCGGAGGGGGTTTGCGTGACTCTTTCGAGGAGAAGAGAACTGTCCGCTGCCGCTGGCGTGCCCGGAAAGGGGAGGGGAGCGTCGGGCGAGCCAGCCGATCCCTCCCCGCCGCCCCTGCTGTGACTCTTGCAAACGTCCTGCCTCGAACTCCCGCGGAAAGGGCGGGAGGGAAGCTCGATGGCCAACCCGGAGAAAGCGCGCTCAGCCCGCCCCCAGGCCCCCCTGGCTGCAGCTGCAGCAGCCGCGGGAGGGGAAAAACCCAGCTCCAGCCCCAGCCAGCTCCACTCCCATGGCCGGAGAGGCGGCGGCGGCGGCGGCGGGGCGCCTTCCCCTGGAAGCGGCCGGGCTGCCCGCGGCTCCTCCCCTGTCCCCGTAACGAGCAGCAGCACCCGCTGCTGCGCGGCGGGGACAGTCTCCCGCATCATCGTCTCCAACGCAATCTCCTCCTTTTCCTCCCCTTCTCCATCTTCCTCTGACTTCTTGCCACCGCCTTCGCTGTTCCCCTCCTCAGCTCCCTTCGAGCTCCCAAGTCCCCGCGGGAGGGAAGGCGGGGGGAAAGCGGCCAGGGCAGGAGCCGCGGGAGATGTGGGAGCGGCGGCGGCGGCGGCGGCAGTAGCGGCAGCAGCTGCTGCACCCTTGATCGTCTACCCCGGCGGCGGCTGCGGCAGGCGGCGACTTTTTCTCCCTTCCTCCATCCCGGGCTTGCTGCTCGCAGCTCCCGGCTCCAAAGGCGCCTCCAGTCAACGTCAGAAACGGCGGCAGCAGCAGCAGCAGCAGCAGCGATCGCCTCCCGGCCCTCTGCGCCTCTGCCCCGCTCTTTCGGGTTTGTGGTCCTACAATCTGGTCGCGGGAGGAGGAGGCGGAGGGGGCGACAGCCACAGAGGCAGACGCAAGAGTCGGGCTTGCAGGCAGCGGCAGCCACCAAGGGGAACCCTCTTGACTTTCTCGGATCCTCTCCCGTTAGGGCCAGACATGGAAGATGGATCTTCTTCGGCCAGCTGCTTTAGACGCCTCACGGAGTGCTTCCTGAGCACAAGTAGGTGGCTTTGCACTTTGTTCCTCGGCTGTGCTTGCCGGGAGTGGGGGGAGGCGGGGGGGAGGAGGCGAGGAGGCGGCTGCTGGATGAAGCGAGCAGGGGTGGCCGTTCTGGCGCGATACTTGACCCTTGTGTGGAAGGGAGGAGGGGGGCGCTGCAAACTTGTCCCGGGCACTTCTCCGACTAGAAATGAAGCGTGGCAGTCAGTGTGTGTGTTTCCTGTCCGCTGATGGAAGGGGAGCCGTTGAGCCTCTGAAGCCGGTGCTAGGGTTTTAAAAGGCAGGAGGATAGGTTTGGGTAAAACTGGAAGTTGAGAAAGTCTGCTCCCTGTAAGCAGAACAGCATTGGAAGTGGCTTCCATTAGCAAAGCTTGTCGCTAAGGAAGGAGATTCTACATTCAACACGATGTGGTGCCTACTGGCCAAGTACCAGTAGGCAATGGTTCACCGTAAGCATCAGATGCCCTGCCACAGAGAATGCCACTCCATTGAGACCTGCATTGCCAGAAGACACATTATTTGTGGGAAGCATGGCAACTATTCTACACAGAATTTGACTACCAAGTGGAACTTCGATTTTGTGCAAAGCTTTGCACACTCAGCTTGCTCACTAATTATGTGGCAAGAAAAGCCTTTCTCCCTTTTCCTGGGATTTACCCCAAGTAGTACATGGATTTCAGAACTTTCCTAATGGAAAATATATGTATAGAAAAGCAGTTGACCATACCTAAAATGTGAATATCTTTTGTTACGCTTTCTAAGCAATGTTGTTTGCATTTACTTGCCATGGTTCCCCCCTCCAAAAAAACAAAAAACAAAACTTCATTGCAGGAGAATTGTGAAGATTTGTGATGGGGTGGTCACAAAATGGTGTGAAATCTGAGTTGGACAGTTGACATGGGGTGTTCTTGTCACTATGATAGAATGAAAAATCTTCAGAACAATCATAATTTTACCAAGTCTGACAACCACAGGTTTGGGTAGATTAAAAATGAAAAAGAAAGATGGAACAAGGGAGAATATGAAGATGGTCTGTACTAATAGATGTTTGAGCAAGGGAATTACTGTGTAGATTTAACTTGGTGAAAGTGGGATCACTGTTAATAACAGTTTAGTTCTGCCAAAGAAATGGGCCCCCCACCTCATAGCCTGGAGACAGACGGAATGTTGAGAGCAGCGTTCAAAAAGCGATCCACATTGTGATCCACAAGAGATCAGAATGTACCGTGCTTCAGCATTGATTGCTGGTGTTAAAACCTGATTAATGAGCACAGCACTGGAATATTTTGGTCACTTAAAATTTATCCAGAATAAACAAGTCATTTTTTAAAAAAATTATTTTTGCACTGTGAAAATCTCGGCCATTTGTTTTATCAATAGGCCCATCACTGGTTATTTGCTCAGTGTGCCCAATGAGTGTGTGATTGGATGCTTATTAGGGAGGTCCCCTACAGTGTACAGTATCTTAAGCTTGTCTTTTTTTTTTCAACTGGGTAGTGTGTGCGTGCATAAGGCTACTGATCAGTTCTGGAGGAGCAAGTTAGGTACTGTAAATTGGGTAAAGACTTTTGAGTCTGAGATGGCAGAAGCAAAAAGTGAATTTGGGAAGTGTGCAGTGGTGTCATTAAGGTTTGTGTCACCCAGTGCAAGAGCTCATTGCATCACCCGCATGATGGACCATACAGAATAAATTACAATATCATCTGTACAACCTAAATGCAGTGGCATCACTGGGGTTTACTTATTTTAATATATGATAATACAGGTTGCCGAATAAATCAGTAATCAACAAAACACCAGTACCAACTTGATGACACTCTCATGATTAAATAAGAGTTCTAGTATTAGCTCCGACACATGGACATTAGAGCTGATTCATACTATTGGTTCCCTGCTGTGTCATAACAACACCTCATTTGGCTCTCAGAACTACCAGTTTCATTGGTCAGTTTTGAAATCCACTTTTTATTGGCAGATGTGTTTTCTTTGGTTTTTTGGTTGTAACATTTGATAGAATATATACAGTAGATACAGTATTTCAATGTGAGTTGTTTCACTGCTTTCTGCATTGAATGATATATGTTATTTTTTTAAAAAAAAAAATACCAAGATTTTACCATTTTGGGCCATAGTGGTGTCACCTCCCTTGACTGTGTTACCTGGTGGGGCCCACATCCCCTAGTGACATCACTGGAAATACTGTACGCACACAAAGGAAAAAAAAATAGTGGTCCATGAAAAAAGTTTGGAAGGATATATCAGAAGGATATACATTCATAGAAACCTACCATAAAATTTGATATGGGGGGCACTGTTTTATTCACTTTTGAAGGGAAAATAGCACATGGTGTCCCACAGTGAACAAAGTTGTGGAAGCTTCATGTGCCTGTGCATTCATGTGCCTGAAAGTTGCTTTCATTTCAGGCATTCATTTGCTCAAAAGTCATAACTGGCTGTGGCTTTTTTTCCTCCATACAATGATTTACTGTATGTATCATTGTTGTATGTAGTTGCATTCATATTTTATAGACCCTCCCATACGTATGAATATTTTTTATGTATCAAAGAAATGTGTAACCTTTGAAATGGACTCTAAGGCTAAACTAGAAAGGATGGTAGTAGACTCGGGGGCCTAATCCCATCCAACTTTCCAGAGCCAATCCAGCTGTGTCAGAGGGGTGTGTGCAGCATCCTATCGTAGGAGGGAAGTCACAGAGGCCTCATCAAGGTAAGGGTATGTTCCCTTACCTTGGAGCTGCATTGACTCTGGGAAGTTGTATAGCATTGGACTCTCCTTAGGTTGCTGCTGAATTGCTATAGGGTTGCTACTATAAAGAGGTTTTAAATGGAGCATGGTGGTAGGAGCAGGAGAGGAGCAGAACACTTCTCCTGCCCATACTTTTCCTCAAACCAGTTTTAAAGTTTTTTTTTCCTCAGTGTAGTTCTGTGTGAGGAAATAAGTTCCGTGTGTTTTGGGGCACTTGTGATTTTCAGTAAGGTGAATGAGGGGGAAGGGTATTGCTCCCTTTTCCTTCCCACTTAGCTTGTTCTTTTAATGTCCTGCTTTCTCTCATTTGTGGGGATTCTGCACAACCAGGTTGGGTTCTGGGTGATGTGTCACAACTAGCGTCAGCTTTAGGCTTTAAGTGTTTTTGATTCACTTCTGAGTTTGTGAAATTCTAGAGCTATTGTTCTGTTCTTATACAATGATGATGTACCTTTTGGTAACATTTCATGTAACTTTGTCTCTTTGTCCTAGTGCTAGTTTTTATAGAGTTTAGGCATATATACTTTCTTATAACTGTATTTTTAAAGTAACAAAATATTGGAATAGGTTTAATTTTTACCACTGTTTTTTTTTTCTTGTGGTGTTTGGATGCTTTTGATCTGGTTTGTTTCTGATCTTGATCTGATCTTGTATCGTGAGCTACACTGAGAACATTGCTATAGTGTAGTTTGGAAATTTAACACACAGAGGTAATTTTACTTGTGCATTCTTTTATTTATATATGCACTAACATTTTTTTTAAAATCTGTGCAAGAAAGTGGTGATGAGAATCCTGAGTTGCTTTTGAGATTATGAAGTTTTTATATAATACAGATGCCCCCTAATTCCACCCCCACACTGTTAGTTAAATGTGCAAACATTCAAAAAGTGCAAAAATGTGCAAAAACCCCCAAAAAGAGTAGAGGGAAAAAGCTCTGATTGGGAAGGATGGGAGAGTGGCCAAGCTGAGAGGCATCATGAAATATCTGTTAATCCACAAGCAAGTTGTACTGCTGTATGCCACCTACAATCATAGTCATATATGTGTACAGTATGTTCAAGAGAGTCATTGTCTTTTGTCTGATATTGTCTAAGAGTGTTGTGTTTACTAATGGTTGGTTGTAGTCCTGTGTGCCAGTTTTGAGTTGCTGATATTGGATCATCTACAAATTGGGGAGGGAATGTCAGACTACTTGCTTTGTGAGTTTTTTAGTGGTTGACGTGGTCTAGTTAAAACAGAGTTTCTCCTGCTTAAAACCGAATCTCGTAATTAAAACTTGAATCACATAAATGACTGTAGAGGCTTAGAATAAATTTGGCTATATTTGCAACATGACAGCAAGATTTAAAATCAGTTCTATAAACATTTTAATGTGATTGGCACATGTTCCTTTAAATGTTGTTAAAACAATCTGGGGCTTAATTTGATGTCTAGCCACTAGTTTTTGAAACATTTGTGGAAATCACAGGAACTGGATTATTGTCAAGCCATGATTAACTGGATGTTGAATCACTCTTTTCATATCACGGCTTGTTTTAAAAAGGTAGCATTTTTCAGGGCATTTGTAAATGTTATTTAACTCTTACCATATGATCTCGTGATGTTCTTGTATTTAATAATGTTGGCATTTTGAAAAAATTTTTTTTACTAGTTTTACTAGTTCATTATTTTAATACATTGTGTGCAAAGGCTGCCTTGGCATTTGTTCCATGTAGTTTCAGTATTTCATGATGCTGTATTCCTATTAGCTGTGCAAGCGCTGTTGCTGCACAATCTTCATTGATTTCAGTGGGGCTTGCTGGTGTTGAAATAGATGGAGGCTATGGAGGCGGCCGCTGCCTTTCTTCCCTCTCCCAACCTAAAATTAACAACCGGTTCTGCAGAACTGGTGAGAACTGGCTGAATTTCACCACTGATGCAAACTATCAGGCAGTGGCCGCCCTGAAGGACATAGAACCGATTGTTAATTTATTTGAATCCCATCACTGGTTTGCATCCTTTTATGCACATGGAAAAAGTGGGATAAACATTGGACTTGGATCGATTCTAACCATGCGAGGGATAGGGAATGTTGTTTCTGGTTTCCACTTATTTCCCTCTCTTCATCTGCAGCCCTCCCCATGCTACAGTGAATGCTGGGCACCCACAGCCTTCAGCCACTGCTTTCAAGGTGTGGAAGGCTCAGAGGTAGAGGAAGAAAAGCTCATGCACAACAAACATCTCCTGATTCCCGCATTCTTTCTTTAGGGCACAGCCCAAGTATGACAGACCCTGTGCACTATTAATTGATGTCAAAGTCCTTAGAATCTTGGAGTTGTGTATTGAATAGGGCTTAGGATGCAATCCTTCCACATTGACCTAAGTTCCTTTATGTTCAGTGGGGCTTAAAAAAAAATTTCATAGGGGTATACTCAGTGATGTCATTCAGGGGGAACAGACCAGAACGGGTGTTCCGGATCCTAACGGGCTCCGTGGCTGGTTCCGGGTTCCCGACAAGTGCTAATCAAAAGTGAGTTCCTGTTCCTAAATCATTTGAATGACACCACTGGGTATACTATAAAATCTGTGGTTCATTTTTGCAAAAAATGCATAATTTATTGGTCATTATTTAAATGTATATCCAGCTTTTCTAATACAAGGCACTCCAATTTAAACAGTTTACAGGCAAAATTAGCACATCTTAGCTTATCCCTTATTTTAGGGATAAAATAAGGGATAAGCTAAGAAGATTTAGCCGAGAGGGTTAATGCCTCCGTTTGCCCGAAGATAACACCTGAAGATCTCAAGGTCGTGAGCTCGGGACTGCCGGAAGTCTCTGCGAGCAGCCGACCTTGGAAACTGCGGCTGATTAAAAGCTGAGTTTCAGCTGCCTCGTGGGAGGAGGAGTGTGCTGAAATCAGCTGCATCTCTGGTGGCAGCAGGGAAGCCTCATCAGCCAGCAGACGACAGACGGGTGGCTAAAGAAAGAAGGCTAAATCCAGAAAGAAAGATCTGTAGGAGTGTTGTTCTTGGAAGACAGAACATTCTGTAAATTGTAAAAACCTTCGGGTTTGTGAGAAAGTCTGCCTATGTAAACCGCCTTGAGTTCAATCATTAGATAAATCTAGTGATCTTAAGAAAGGCGGTATATAAATAAATGTATTATTATTATTATTATTATTATTATTATTATTATTATTATTATTATTATTATT
>JAJKFI010000018.1:6344847-6371739 GCA_029204185.1 Lerista edwardsae | reverse complement strand
TTATTATTATTATTATTATTATTATTATTATTATTATTATTATTATTTCTCAGATCGACAGTCAAAAAATAGCTGGGGGTAATCATAATTAAATCCTATAGCTTGTCTGAACACCTGTCTGAAGAAAAAAAAGTCCTTGCTCCAATTTAATTCTTAATTCTGAATATTTCTTCTCCCAGTGGAGCCCGGCCCTGTTGCACAAACACATCCAGGATCAAAGTGTTATTGAACGGCCTTGGCTGAAATAACATACACCAAGTATCCTACAATAATGTGTACCCTTGATTCTTTGTATTATCAGAACAACTTAAAGAATAACATTGAGTTCAATTGTTTGCAGTTGAGCAACCAGTAGAGGGAGTCCAATTTTATAAACTATACGTATTTGTTTAAACATACAGTTTGAACAGTACTTTAGAAACACCTTAGTTCTTCAATATATGCAAGTGTTGTGAAATCATGCTATCTCTGCAAGTGTAGAGAGATCTTCATGTCTGGGTCCCCTGAAACAAATGAATGGTGTCTGTACCACTGTTGCACAGAAAAACAACAACAACAAAAAAAGATTTGAACAGCTACAAGTTTGTAAAAATTTCTTTTAACTACAAAGAAGTTGTTAAGTAGGCTGACGTAGCTTTATTTTTTAATTGTGACTGTGTGTATATTTATATTTAATGGATTGATGTTCACTCCCTGTGCTTTTGTAATCATGCTTTTGGTTTAAATCAGTGGTCTCCAAACTGGAGATGACTGCAGCAGAGAAAAGCATCCCCTACATGAACAGTTCTTTCTGTTCCACTGAGAATGCTTCTGAAGACCCTGAGTAATGCCCCCAGGAGTCTTTGCAGTTAGCTGCATCCAGGGTCTGCTGCCCCAGCATACCTTGCGCATGGCGTTCCATGCAGAAGCGGCTGGCTGCAAGGACCCCGGAATCAGCGACGGGATCTACAAACGACCTGGGGGAACTTCCGCTGGGCGGGATGTAGGTGGGACATCCGGGTGATTGGCAGCCCGTCTATGGCGATCCACAGCTGCCCTGGGCTCAGGGGGGCTCCTGCTCACTGTGGAGGATGGGTGAGAGTCGCGCCGGGTGCCTGGGCGAGCAGCGGTGGGGCGCGCTAACCGGGGGCAGCCCCCCCAGGCCAGGACAGCTGCAGAACACTGTGGACGGGCAGCCAATCACGTGGAAGCCCCGCATAAGTCCCACCCAGCGTTCCCCCAGGTCGTTTGTAGATCCCGTCGCTGCCCGGGATGCTGCGGTTGGGGTCTTTGGGAAGCACTCCCGGCAGAATGGTAAAAGCTGTCACGCCGGGGAAGGATCAGGTGGATTCCCAATCAGGCCCGTCGGCTGGAGTTTGACGGCACCTGATTTAAATAGTTATTCTCCTCCAGTGGTTTTATTGTTCTTATTAGTGACTATATTGTTTATATGTTGTATTGAATTGGACATTTGCTTCCATGTAGGAAAGCCAGGATATAAATCTTTTAACTAAATAATCCCTACTTCTTGAACAAAAAGTGTCCCCCAAAGTGAATTATGTCCATCGGATTCAATATGGGGCTAGTGGGAGGCTCTGCCTTCAGGGTTACAAAGTTGTAATGCATAATACAGAAGAGAAGGAGAGGGAACAGAAAAGGAAGGTGGAAGATAAGTTGGATAAAGCCAGAATGAAGTGGTGAGAATTTGTATAGAATTGTGAGAATTTGTGTATAATTGGGGCCAGACTGATGTTCTTGCTTGCATAGCAGTGGTGACTTTTTGACTTGATAACTTTTGTCTGCAGTGGAAGAGACCAGAGTGTCCTTCCTCGAGTTTCTGGAGTCTCAAACTACAGACTCCCAAATTTAAAACAGATTTCTGCAACAAAACAGATTTCTTTGTGGCAGGGAGGAGGCGGGAATGAGATTCCTGTAGGTGCTCTTTCTCTTGCTGACAGATGGGGTGGGTGTTCAGTCTTATGGGTTCCTCTGGTCAGTGGCAGTAAATGCCCTATATTTCCCTCACTTCCTGCAGTTAGATCCCAACTTCCTTTCCAAGCCCGTGAGAGCACGTGTGATTACCTACAATTCTATTTATGCCAAAAGAATGTGTATGAGAGCGCAATCCTAACCTGGAGTTAGGCTGGCACAGTTAGGCCAGCAAAGTTTGACCCGCACAAGGGATATCGTAAAGAAAGTTTAGACTACTCTTGGTGTCACAGAGGCCAGCACACAGACGTGTGCCATCCTCCCTGACTCAGAGAGTGGTCCAAACTTGATTTACAGTGGCTCTTGTGCCTAACTCCAGGCTAGGATTGTGTCCCGAGTCTCTTAGCTGCAATGGTGCTGCCTTTGGATTGCTCCTGATAAGGAATTCATACTTTTATTCTGTATTCTACTAAGGCCTTTGAATCTGAAAGGGGAGAGTACTGATAAGAATGTCTAAATTAGAGAAGAAGGAAAATGGAGATAAAGCTATTTTAATAACTAGTTGTAACTACAAAGGTTTAAACAAATATTGAATTTTAAAATACATCAGAGTGAACTTTTATCAGGAGAAGAATACTGTATCCTCCTTGTTTTACTTCCAGTATAATTTTGCTTTGGATCCCCAATTCTTTTCCCATGTAGATGGGAAAGTGGCTGCAGGGGGGCAATTTGGATAACAAAAATGACTTTTGGGGAAATGGCTTAAGTACTGTTTGACTGCTGCTTCTACATTGATCAAATTCACAGCACACAGAATCTATTACATTTAACAAAGCAAACCAGAGGACTGATTACAGATCTCGCCTGCCATGTGTCATTTGTCCCTGTTTATAGGCTTCAGTGGCGCAATATAAACTAAACACAAAACTAAACACTTACTATTAGACATACGGTCACGGTCACTCGATCATATAATTGCAGTTCCCCGAAAGGTTTTTGAAATTTTTTTTGCAGTAGTGGTTTATTTTGTCTAGTGATCTGCATCATTCTTATTCTAATCCAAGATTGTTCTGTGATTTTGCTCTGCCATATATTCTTCTGGGTACAATTTAAGGGGCTGACTGTAATCTTTTAAAATGGTTGGGCCCTAGGTATCTCAAAAAATGCTTGCTTCCAAGTGAATCCACATGTAATTTGAATGATGTTCTGCATACGGATATGAGAGGTCCTTTTCTGTGAGAGTCCCCAGGATTTGTAATACCCTACCGCAAGATTTCCATGTGTTCCTTATGGCAAGTATGAGGATGCTATCAATATTTTTTGTTCATCTGATCCTTTTGGGAACACTGAATGCACTGGTATTTCTATGGCAGTGCTTCTCAAACAATAGGTCTCAAACAACCCACTTGGTGGGTTGCAACATGATGTCAGGTGGGTCATGGAAAGCTGGGAGCAGCCATCTTGGAAACTGCAGATATTACTCTGGCTAGATTCATTTTGTGAATGTTAACAGTTTGAATTTTCAAGTGAGGGTTTTTTAACATTTTATTTTTAGTTCAGTGCTGCTACAGAATATTTTGTCCCAATCTTGCTTTCTGCCAGGGATGTTTCATGGTTGTGCAATTGCTGCAGTCCAAAATGCCAGTTTGCATTCTAGGAGTGTCATTTTATTATGTCACAATGATAGCACTTCCGGCTCAATGATGTCACTTCTAGCTATGACATCACTTCCAGGTCAATGACATAACTTCTGGTGGGTCCCGATACAAGTGCCATTCTAAAATGTGGGTCCCAGTCTCAAAAGTTTGAGAACCACTGTTCTATGGTATTTTATTAGCTGGATTGCTTCTTTGCCGCTATCTTATATGGTTTATTTATTGACAGGCAGCCTAATCCTGAGCTGCCTGGCTACATCAGTGCAGTAGCCAGGCAGCTGTGGGAGGCTTTGCAGGAGAAGAGGACATTTGTCCCCTTTCCCTGTGGTAAGGAGGCAGGTGAGCGAGCGGATTCTTTGCTTCTGTGTCGGCTCTTTAACTGGTGCAAAGGTGAGGGCCTCCGTGTAGGGCTGCACAGACCTACATGAAGGTCAGAATTGGTGGCGCAGGTTGCCACCTGTCCTACCCCCACTCCTCTCCTCCCCTGCCCAGGAACACCCTCCCATCCTGCCCCAAAAGGCAGTAATGCCGGCAACTAGTGGACTGCCAGCTTGTGGTGCTGCCTCCTGGCAGGGCGGGGCGGGGCGGGGCAGGGCAGGGCAGGGCAGGGCAGGGCTGTCAGTGGCCCATCAGTTGCCCAGTGCTGGTGGTAATGATGCTGGACTATCCTTATGACACTGTTTGCAGTAATAGTGCAGGTGCTACACTTGCACCACCCGTGCTATAGCCCATAGGATTGGGCCCTGAAACTGTGTTTAGGAGTTGCTTATTCTTTTGATTATACTATTGTGTTTTTTTTTAAATCATGATCACTGCCACACAGTCTTTGGATGAAAGTTTGTATAAACATAAATAAAATTATGCTCTGCTTGCCCTCTGGTTTAATTTAGAGTAGTGCTTCCCAATCTGTGGGTCATTGGGAAGCAAAACTGGGCCATTCCCCCTTCAGCGGAGTGATCCAGCTTCGGGTATCCCAATGGTTGCAATGGTGCAACAGCGATCACAGTGCTGCGGACATCCAGTGCTCTTTTAACATATCTGATGTGTCGGGGGGGGCCTTTGGGAGGGTTGGGGTGGCATGCAGCCCCCTCTGCTCATTTCTCTGAAAGGAAAACGGGTTTCACATGCAAACCAGAAGAGCATGTTTATACTCAAAATGGGTCTCTTTTTGCTTTTAGGGAGACCCTTGGAGGGGGCTGCGGGCTTCCCCAGCCCTCCCGAAGGCCCCCCTAACACACCAAGTACATTAAAAGGGCAGTGGGTACATTTGGTGCCGCAGTTGATGAGACGCCATTGGTACACCCTCCTCGGCTCCAATTCCCACTCCTACAAATACTTACAGCGGTTCCTACATCTGCGGGGACTTTGGGAACCACTAATTTGGATAATATCTAAAATTTTGGAATTTTTACATGTGCAATTTTCCAATGTTTTCAGTTCATATCTTTTCCTTTTAACATAGGTTATTGATGTATGTGTATTGATGAAACTACAGTAAAAAACTAATTCACATATATGTGCTCATTGAAAACCTGTAAGGGGGAAAAAAAAGATTCAAACTGCAAATTACGCTGGTGTATGCAGCACTCTGAGCTATGTCTAGAAATCCAAATGGAAGAATGGCAGGTGACTGATGCATTGGTGCCACTTCCAAAGCAAAATCATGTAATTCAGAAACACTTTAAATGGGAAAAAATAATAACGTCATTATGTCATATGGCAACCTGCTTCGAAACTTGGATTTGTGGAATTGCATGAGGGACTGTTGATCTAAGAAGTGTAGGAAGTTTCATTGACTGTTCACAAACCATTTGCATGGTTACATAAATTATATGGGTTGGGTCCTTTGCATGCCTCTGTACAATGTTGTGTATGGTGACAACATAGGTGTAAATGTTTCTGCCTTTGATTATTTGTGTGATTCAGAATTGGATCATTGAAAACATGTCTGCTTGACCTTTGGGTTGTTTCTGGCTGTCTAGTGAAGTAAAAAGCAGGTATCCTGTTAACTTTAATTTTGCATATTTTTGTTGTGATGTAAGCTGCAATCCTATATACTAAGGTGACCAACCGTCCACCTTTAGGGAGGACAGTCCTCCTTTTGTAAGTTCTGTCCTCCCTCGAAAAGTGTCCTCCTACATGTCCTCCTTTTCGATATTTGAAGACTAATCTGTAAATCTCCGTATTTGATCGATGCCAATCCGATCTGTTGCGTGTGATGTGACGTATTTGTATTTGACATGATGATTCGTCAAGGCTTGGTGTAAAGAGCAAACAAGAAAAAGCTAGGCCCTGGCTTGACTTTATTTTGAAAGAATTGTAACACAAGCAGGATTGAGAGAGCTTATTTCATTGGTTGTTTGCAAAAGGTGTGAAGTTATAGCTGGGGTCAGGAATGCAAGGTATTCAGAAAGGTTACATGTAGCTAGTGCTGAAAACGGGAGATGGCTCCTTTACCCTGTAGGCTAATCGATTGAGCCTGAGGGATGTGGCAGCACAACCACCATCAAGACCTTCCAAATGGCAAGACTCCTCCAGATCATCAAGACCTCCAAGAAGATCATCAGACCTGATAAAGCTTGCAAACCTGCAGACTCCCCTTTGCAAGACTGGAATTGCTGTCTGAGGAACAAGGTGAACAACTAGGGCCTAGTCAGTGATAGGAGCCTAGTTTTCTTTGTTTTATAAGGTATCTCTGTTCTAGTATGCTTTCTTAGTTGTGTAACCCTTGTTTATCAATAAATTACAATTAAATTTACTAGAAGCTTTGGTTGTCTTTGGAACCAGATAAGATTCAGTGGCTAAAGTGGCACGCTTACCAAATTTTAAGTTACTCATTGGAAAAAGACCCTGTAGTTGGGACTTGTTTAGCCTGGGGAATTTTAAGGTTAAGAGGAAGTATTCTTAACTTTGGGCCCAGACTAGTAGCAGTGGTTGTGAGCCTTGTTGTGCTTAAGGTCACACGCTGCTGGAAAAATCACAGACTCATAGGGGCCCAGAACTGATTAGAGGGCATATGAGCCTGTGATTTACACTTGGTACAGTGCGGCGAGACGCCATTATGAGATGCATGTGCTCCGCACAGGAGACCTTGAGAGAGAGCGCCATGTGCAAGTGGCTTTGTTTACTTCTTACCGAAACACGACACGGCACATACGCACGCAGTAGACTCACGGTAATTATTTCTTTCTTTCAGTGAATATTTAATCATACACAGGTAAGCACAATTCACGTTTTAGTAATTCATTATCTATTTAATAATTTCCAGATAGGTATAATTTTATTTACAAGTTTATACAACCCTGTTGGCATGTAAGCATAATTACAATATAAAATGTTACAAATGTTTTTATTATGCATTTATCATATTATAGTGTATTATTGTTGCAATGAATAAAATGTTTCTTTTATTTATGATATTTTTTTCTTCAATTTATTTGTGTCCTTTCCATTGTAAAAAAAGTTGGTCACCTTATATATACAGTACATTTCCTCATGAATAAGCTGCACTGAATTTAGTGGGACTTCTGCGCAGACAGGTATAGGATTGTGCCATTGCATTTGCTTAAAAATGCAAGTTAATTTTTTTCATCAGCAAAGCAAAGAACTTTTGTTTGCTTTTGTAATATGCTGAGCTGGAGGATCCTGTGTATTTGATTTAGCTGTAAATACTTTTAAAAAAATGCTCACTGTTTTGCATTCTGGCAAATAGAATAAATATTTAATCTGTTGAAAAACCCACACCTTTAATGCATAATCCACTCATGGAAAACCACTAATTTGAAAAAAAACAAAATGCATTTCTGCGAAGACAGAATGTTCCCTCTTAGCCTTTCTTGACCTAGGTTTTGTATTCTTGGAAGCCGAAGTGCATTATGCACAGTGGACAGTTTCCACTGGGTCCATTTCAATTTAAATAAACATTCTAAGAACTTTACTTGTGGAGCAAGCACATGCTGACTTCCATAGGACTACTACACATTTTTTTGTATTTGAATTTGGGACTGTTCATTTTGATGAGATTTATTTAGTGCAGATATCATTTTCTTTCAACAACCAAAAGAAATAAAACATGTGCCATCACGTCTGCATACATGACTTGTATACTATTTCTGCATACTATTTAAAGATCATTTGTCAATCTGTATGAGATCCAGCATGTTTTGCTTACATTAACTCTGTTGGCATAAAGTCATCACTGACATTGCTAAGCCATCTCTGGGATTAATAATGAATTGATCTACTGTAACTTTATTGCTTACCATGCAGAATAATTGTTTCACTATCCTTAGCATTCACTTCAGTGGGATTTTAGTACCGTTGGGGGCTGTTGCAATGAATTGCTTGTATATGCTCATGTCTTGAGTATAATTTGGGAGTGGGACTAGCATTAAAAGGAGAGGGTGTGCATGTATGAATGGTGGTTACCTGGGCTGTTATACATACAGCAGCATAGTAGTAAAACTGATGATAAAGAATATTTTCCAGTGCTGATTTTTTTTAATCCCTAAGGAACAAAAGATTGAATTTAAATCATTGACTTAAATTTTGTAATTCATTTTGGCTGCAGTTCAGTGCATGCTAACTTGGGAGTAAATCCCGTTGAAACAAACGGAGCTTACTTCCAAATAGAAATTCAAAAGGTTGTGCTGTTATTTCCTGAACAAGACAGTGTGCTAATTGATTTCTGAAACAAATAAGACATGTTGGTTTGCAACTAAATAGTTATGACTACATTACCTAGGAGCACATTCCAAAAGTTCTGATTATGCTGCCCACATGCCTTTTGAGCTACTAAATTTTGTCAGCGTAAAGATGAGAGGGAATTGCCCTGCTAACTGGGCAAGAGGCACTTTTTCAAGTGATATTCCTCTTATGTTTAGCAGGGGAGAGTAATTGTCCCTCTTCACCCCTGCGCAGTCTTTCTAGTGGCTGTTGCTGGTGATCTGCCCTTTTTTTTTTTAGGTTGTGAGCCTTTTGGGACAGGGAGCCACTTAACTTTATTATTATTATTATTTGCCTGTAACCCGCTTTGTGAACTTTGTGTTGAAAAGCGGTATATAAGTACCTGTTGGTTGATTGATTGATTGATTATGAAATCAATGAATTTCCATATGGCGTTCTTTACAACTGCAAGGACGCAAAGTGAGATCCCTGGAAAAGTCTGTTTCAGATGTGCAGGTTTACTAACATTTGAGTTACAAACATCCAACTTATGAATGGCCTTGGTCAGGACTTTTGAAGCAGGTGCAGCTGTGAAGATGTTAACAAGGCAAAACAAACAATGGACGGTGCTTGGAGACAACCGGAGCAGTTCAGTGACATTGAAAATAGAGGCCCCTTGCTGTGACAACAAGGAAAAACAGCTCAGTAATGAAAGCCTGGAGATTCCTGGGGGCAGAAGGGAGGGAGAGGAGGAAGTTAGCATTGCCAAGATTGATTGGGCACAAGGAGAGTGTTGGGCACAAGAAGGTGCAGAGGAATTTTATACTTGAATAGAAAAAGTGGGCCCTGAACGGAGGCAACTCCAAGAACAAAATGCAGCCATCGTTTACCGCACCAAGCAGGAAAGAAGGGAGGGGCTAGTTAAAGCTGAATTTGATCAAGACCTCTTACAGCTGCCATTGATTATCTTTCCAAAACAAACACAGAGAAAATCTTACTGTCTAAATTGGGGGTAACAGACATAAGGCCTGAGGCCAGATCTGGTTCATAGAAGCTCTTCATGATGTAGCTCAGTGGTTCTCAAACATTTTAGCATTGGGACCCACTCTTTAGAATGACAATTTCTCTGGGACTCGCCAGAAGTGATATATAATGGCTGGAAGTGCTGACATTGTGACAACAGGACCTGCCACTTTCCTGAGAATGAAGCAATAAGTTGGGTTATTTTTCAGTTGTTTTTCAATAGCAAAGTTAATCAGAAAGGAAAAAAAAAGCCTATTTACAATCTTGACACAAGCAAAACAACCACACAGCCATCTCCCTTTCCAGCATCCCATCTTCCCATATTTTCAATACGGCTGCTCTAGGTGCTTCTCAACCTACCTGAAACTGGCTTACAACCCAGTGATGGGTACTGACCCACAGTTTGGGAACCACTGGTGTAGCTGCAGGGCTCTGCATGGCTGAAGTTTGGAGGCCTCCAATGCTGCTCTAAGATCTTGCCAGACTTTGGAACCCAAGATCTTGAGAAATCTTGTGCGGTCTTGGGAGACTAAACATGGTGGCCACCAGATTGTAGCAGAGGAGTAGAATCTAGGGGGCATTAAATGCGGGGAAGAGAAAGGTGGAATGAGAGTGGAGAATGAGTGGAGAGACCCTGAGAGAAACATTTGGAAAATGGAGGAGAGAAGACATGTCCTACTTAATGGTGTGATAATGTCCTCGGCAAGTACCATGAGTGCTATTTGGGCCTCTGTATAATTAGTTTGAAACTCCTGGTCTAAATTGTATTGTTGTGGATTACCAAAATCTGTGGGTATTCACAGATTTGGGCCACCCTCACCCTTTGAACCTACCAGAGTTCTGCTCTGCGTGGATCTGGAGGGTATTATGGGGCTCGCAGCGAGGGCCTTGTTACTCTTACTCTTGTATGAGTAAACGAAAGAAAGCTTTTGCTTCAGAGAAAGCCAGAAGCCTCCATTATGACTGAACTTGAGAATTGTGGTTTACTTCAAACCACAATTAGAGAACATAGCAGGGCCTGAAAGTAGTACGAGTCTTGTATCTGTGATTTTCTTCAAAGCAAAAGTAAAAGTTTTCCCTTTCCTCCTCCCACACATGGAAAATGAGAGGAGATGCCACCACACAAGCATGTGGCTTGCAGAGGCTTGCTCACATAGTGGGAAATGATGGTTTCCTGTTACTAGGACATAGCAACAGCTCTTTCTGAAGCCAGAGGTAGATGTCTTAGATCAAGGGTGTCACTCATGCTATATAGTGGGCCGAATAGCATTCATGGCAGCTGCTGAAGGCTGAAAGTGACTACATTCAGCAGATGATTGCTAGAAACAAACACTTTGTTGTCACATAGAAACTCATTAGCTGCAAACGACAGAAGAGGAACTGTGCAAGCCTTGTTCATAATTTCAAGATATGAGAGAGCCCAATTATCACACTGGGGGCAGAATCCTAACCTGCAGTTAGGCTGGCACAATTAGGCCCGCACAGTTTGGCCAGCACAAGGGACACTGTAAGGCATGTTTGGGCCACTTACAGAGTCAGAGAGGCCAGCACACTGATGTGCGCTGTCCTCTCTGACTCCGAGAGTGGTCCAAATGCACTTTATGGTGACCCTTGGGTTGACCAAACTTTGCTGGCCTAACTGTGCCGGCCTAATTCCAGGTTAGGATTGAGCTCTGGGAGAGCCCAGTTATTACTTTGGCCAGATAAATTTGCATTCAGGAATTTCATCTGGCCCACAGGCTTTATGTTGGATACCCATATACTAGATTGTGGGCTAAACGCTCCAAACGTTTCAGAAGCAACAGTGTTTCTCCATGGCCTAGAAAATAAATATCTATGTTAATAGGCCCATAAAAGCAGATTAATTTTCTACAACATTAAATATTATATATGGCGTATTGTGTTATATGTATTATGCATGGAATTTGGATTTCTTCCCATGTCTTTATTCTTTTAGGTTAAAAGGATCCCAACCTTTAATGTGGTGTGTTGGTACATGGTGAAAGATTGAATTTTAGGAAATTGCGTGCAGACGTCTAACATTTTAGACTGCAAAGCTGCTTATACATATCTGGGAATAAATCTCATTGAACTCAGTGAATAGAATTGCCTTGTTAGTGTATTTCAGATCTATTTTTAAAACCAGATTATTAAAAAAATTATAACCCAAATTTAAAAACCCAACCAAATTTACATAAAAAACTCTTGACATTTTGTGTAAAAATCTATCCACTTTGTGTGCAGAGTGACCCTTAGAGTTAGAATTGTAGTGTGGTTTAACAAATACATTTTGGTGCATAAAGTGTGAGGTGTGGCAATTGTAGTGATGATGAATGTGACATAGAGGGTATCTTGTAGAGGGGCTGCCCATGTATAAAGGATGCAGGCAGTGCCATATCCTATCTGTTAGCCTGCTTTATTGTGGGGAAAAAAGGAGAAGTTGAAAAGAAGGAAGTGATGGTCAACCCAATCCTATACTGCGCTGGAACAGGCAGGCCAGCAGTATAGAAGGTGGCTGGAGCACACCAAGGGGCAAGAGGATTGGGCCCGTGTTCTGCCCCCTTCTGCCTTCCCCCTGCCCATGCAAAGCCCACTCAATGGCCCAATTCAGCCAACATGGGGCTGGCTTACCCGGGCAGCTTCTGGAGCTCACAGGTGCCTCAGATCTCCTCCTTGGCTGCTCTAAACAGCCCTTATCTCTGATGAGCAGCCACTTACAGTTTTGAGGAAAAACGGGAAGTAGCTGCTGATCAGATATACTGTAAGGGCTGTTTACAGATGCCACGGAAGAGATCAGAGGGGGCTGTGAGCCTCCAGGACACTGCAAGTGGCTAGCGCTGCCCCTGAGGTCCCTTTGGTGGTGGAAGCACCGTAATAACTGTAGCGCTGTCACTGCCACCCTTCCTGCGCCCACAAACACTTACCTAGTTCCCATCTCTTTTGCAGGAGTTTGGGAACTGCTGATTAAGTCTGTTGATGCCCCAGAGTGAGCCTGAAATGAGAGAATGCAGCTGCTGCTCCCTCACTCACCTTAGTTGCTGCATGTGTCTTGTACTTTGATTGTAGTTAAGAACCCTAAGAAGAGCCCTGCTGGATCAGGCCAAAGGCCCATCTAGTTAAGCTTTCTGTCTCTCAGGTGGCCAACCAGATGTCTTAGGATGTGCACAAGACAACAAGATGCTTGCATTCTGTTGCAACTCCCTTGCACCTGGCGTTCTGAGTAGCCTACTTCTAAAAAACGCTCATAAAGATACTGTACATATTAGTTAGACTTAAGGGAGTTTTGACCGTACAGTATTTTGGCTTTGTCATCCAACCTTGTAACATAACACTCAAGTAATTTTCAGGCCCACTATAATTGCGTGATATATTTTTTGGTGTGTGGGTGTATCTGTGTACTGTAGGACCTTGGGATCCATAGGGATCCATTCCTGGACCTCTGCGGACACAGAAACTTGTGGACAATTGAATCTGCAGGTGGGGTTCAATAGGGCCTTTGGAAGTGCCTTCTGAGCGCATCCGGATGTGTTCTGAGGAAAAGAGAGGCCACATGCGGCCTCTCTGGGCCTCAGGAAGCCCCCCTCCCCGGAGATGTCAGAAAGTTTTCTTGCAAAAATGGAAGTGCCTTTCTGACACCTCTGGGGGTCATTCTGTGAGGCTCAGAGGGGCTGCGCAGGCCTCAGAAAACAAACCAGACATGACTAGCAGGTGTTTCCGGTCACGTCTGGAAGGTCAGGTGAGGCCCTCCACTGCGGGTTTGGAATCCATGGTCAATCAAATCTGCAAGCTTCTAACTCATGGATAAAAAGGGCCCACCTGTATATGCTTTGAGAGTGTGTGAATTTGTTGACCCCTCCCCCCCCCGCACCAAGTGGGTTCTGGACAGAGGAAAGAGACTTTCTGCTCTGCTCTTCCTTTTGTTCTTACTTTCAAATTAACTAGTCTGAAGATTGTAGCAGCAGGTTGGGAAAGGAGAGACAAATAGCATCCTTCCTCCTTCCACTCCTTCCTTCCTTCTCAAAAAGTCAAATCTTATACACGCTTTCCTGAGAGTAAGTCCCACTGAACATAATGGGACGTCTGACATGCATAGGATTGTGCTGTCAAGCAGATTGTTTAATAATCTGTAGAAAATTGATCTCCAGAGGAAAAAAAAAAGATTATCTATGTCCCTTTTTTGCACTAAGTATACTGAAAAGACTAACTGAGAAATGTCTCTGTGCAAAGAACCATGCTGTTGAGACTAGCATCCCCGTCCTAAACTCATATATTTCACCATTTCGTGAATTACTTGTGTGAGATAACTATTATTGGTCTCACTGTACAGGTGGTGATTGATATCACCTGAAGCAAAGCATTCCAATGGTGTTCAGTGTTCCATTTGCAAATCAATCAATGATGAGGAGTAATGAAGTAATTACATTGGTACACCACTTGGGGAGTGCAGCATTGAAGTGACTTGACTGAATTAATGAGTTCTCACAGATCACAGAAAGATTGTGTTTTCTCATTCACAGTGTACTGAGAAATTAAAGCTTCAATCCTATGCACATTTCCCTGGGAGTAAGTCCCATTGTACTCTTCTTCCCTTATGGGGGCCACAAGGCTATCAATTTCCTTGTAAGATGGAAGAGGAGAAGAAGTAAAAAGTAGCACCGCAAAGAACCATTGTCACCGCCTCCTTAAGCCTGGATTGTGCCTCTCCCAACCCCACAACAATGGCCACAGGAATAACTTCCAGAGTGGTAATCATGTTACTCTATAGCAGTAAAAAACCCAAAAACAAATAGTGAACATTAACGATGAATAAACTGTGAGACTTAGAGGTGCCACAAGATTCTTTTTTGTTCTTGTTGGAATATACTCTAACCCACAGATTAATTTGTTTGCCCTTTATGCAACTTGTTTCATTTTACAAATATTATTTTTGAAATGTGGCAGTCAAGAACTATATACAAAGTGTTTCAAATTCATCTATATTGTAGACTTGGTCCAAACAACCTTTTTGGCTAAATGTGTCTTTAAGAAGCATGAATAAAACAGTATTATTATTATTATTATTATTATTATTATTATTATTATTATTATTATTATTATTATTATTATTATTATTATTATATAATATTTTGAAATAAGAGTAATTGGTACAGTGGTGCTTCAGGAGGGAATGATAAATCTTTTCCTCTGGATTTTTTTTCCTGCCTCTTCTTGATAGTTACCCCCAGAGTAACTGTAGCAAATACCAGCTGGAGGGGCAGGGAACTGATTTTCAGTGAGAAAAAAAAGTGCAAGAGGAAATTGTCCTCTCCCTCTTCATACTGTGGTCCTACTAATCGGACTTGCCCACCCCCTATTGTTCTTGCTTTTTCTGAAAAAGGCAGCACTTCTGGTTTGAAGCATGCTTCTTAAAAGATGTGCTTAGGTAAATGTGTAGTATGGCCTAAGATGATGATTTCCCTGTTTAGGAGGTTTCCTCTCTGCAATGATGTAGTATTATCCTTTCTTTTGATGTTATATCATTACAGGAGAAGGAAGCACAGTAATTTATGGGCTACTCACACCTATGCATTCCCTACTCAGCCAGCAAGGTCTGGATGACTTTAGTGGCAGTCCTTCCATTCTGAAATCACTGGGTTTTTTTTAATGCCAGTTTGGTCACCAGTTGACATCTGGGATTTAATCTGTGATTAAGCCTAAAGAGGCAGTGATTTGTCCAGGATAAAGGAGTGATATTGATTTCCTGCACTCAGTGGCATTCTAAGAGGTGGGCAAAGTGCTAAGTTTTTCAGACACCTGAACACCTGTGTAAATTGGCCTCTCCCCCTTGCCTTCAGAGCCATTCGCAGCTACGAGAGCAAAGCGAAAGAGACATCAGGCCATTGTAGATGGTGCTTCAGGTGCCTGAAAAACCTATTGCTTTATCCCCCCCTCTGGGAATGTTATTATTCCCATCTGCGTGTACCTTGACGTCATCACAGATCACCCCATTGCAGGTGCCACCTCCTTTGGATGTTCAGCTGACAGTAACCCATGACAGTGCCTTTTCTGTTCTGGTGTCTGGTCTTTGGAATGCTCCCCCGCCCTTGAATTTTGTACTGTCCTCTTCCTTAACCTCTTTTGGGGTCTGAAGATTGTTTTTATTTTTCAGTGCTTTTAATTAAAATGTGGCTGTTTCTTAGTTGCTGTTTTTACTGGATTGTTTTTATTGTCTTTTACAAAAAGCTCACTTTTACATAAGCTGCCTTGAGCTCCCAGAAGGGTAGAAAAGTGAGGTATAAATCTTTCGAATGAATGAAATAAACATGGTTTGTTTGTTTTTTTACTTAAACACTGAGGGCACAATCCTAACTTGGAGTTAGGCCAGCACAGTCACTTGTGCCAGCGCAGAAGTGTTGCAAACACAGCGCAGAAGTGTTGTCAAGCATGTTTGCACGACTCTTGGAGTCAGGGAAGCTGGTGCATGGACATATGCCGACCTCCGAAGGTGGTCCAAATGCACTTAACAGAGCATGTGCAACACTCCTGGACCAATGCAAGTGACTTGTGCCAGCCTAACTCCAGGATTGCACCCTGAGTCTCTTTTCCTGGCAGTACTATTTTTTTAGCATGCTGCTGTTTAGTTGTCTCCCCAGATAGTGAGGTTGCATTCCATCTTCTTTGTTTTATTTTAGCTGAAGATCTTTCTGAAACTTTATCTCCAAATATGAAAAAGTTTGTTTGGATAACATTTCTTCATCTCCTTTGTTCAATTTTGTGATCATAGTTGAAGCACCAGATGTTTTGTGAAGCTAAAAGCGTGTCTGACAAATCCTCAAACAGCCTTGTGTGTAGGACTAGATAGGTGTGGCAAGAAAACAGGTGCTGTAGGAACAACACAATCAGTTTGGAGGGCTTTAGTACTTGAAACTAAGAGCAGCATCCAGACATTTTACAGAGCAATGCCCAGAGTTAGGATCTCCAGTTTGGCTGCTTTGGTTGAGAGGTGGGTAGAAGCTGCAGTTTTTAGGTGTTAAGAAAAATATTTCATGTGCTCTTTTTGCTTTTTTCATTTACATATTGGGTGGATAATTGTTATGTAATTGGAACATTCCTATTCTCATGGACCCATCTCTGCACCCCTGCTAACTGGGCAAGAGGCACTTTTTCAAGTGGTGTTCCTCTTATATTTAGCAGGGGGAGAGTAATTGTCCATCTTCACCCCTGCATAGTCTTTCTAGTAACTGTTGCTGGTGGTCTGCCCTTTTTTAGATTGCGAGCCCTTTGCGACAAGGAGCCATTTAACTTCATTATTACTATTTGCCTGTAAACCGCTTTGTGAACTTTGTGTTGAAAAGCGGTATATAAGTACCTGTTGATTGATTGATTGAGACTTTGTAAGGAGGGATACACACCACAGTGCTTTAGAATGATCTGGTATTGACAGAAGATGAGAAATGGTTGGTTGTGTTTGAGGTGATGTCATAGAGATTCTGGAGTGAATGTTCTAAGAGGAGTCGGTTTGTCAGTTGAAGGCAGGTGGGTCTGTTGGTCATATTTGTGTCCATCATTCAATGAGGGCATAACATCTTCAGATCAAGCAGTATCTGATCATTGTTTTGAGGTAGCATGTGAGTGGCAGATGTCTTGTGCTCCACCAAACCTTTTTAGCCCTACTGTAATAATTGCTTCTTGGGGTGCTTATTGTGAGGACATGGATGAGTATCTTAAGCCAGCAACCAAGTCAGAATCTAGAAGAACTTCAGCCAGAATGCCAGACGACCTGTCGACAGAGAGTAGAAGCTACCTCAAAAGTAAAATTGCGAGCTCTTTTGGGGTGGCAGAAAAAAAATTTGGTGAGCCATTTTCTAGTGAATATTTGAATATATTGGTTCAGGAACAGTGGGCTACATGTTGAAATAGTATCTGCTATAATAACTTTTATGTCTCACACTTCCTCCAGAGGTAAGAGTGACGTACTTGGTTTCTTTCTTCCCCACCTATTTTATCCTCACAGCTGCCTTGTGAGATTAGGTTGACAGGAGGTGATTTACTGGCCCAAGGTCATTCAGTAAGCTTGTTGGTTTCATGCATGGAATTTGAACATGGTTCTCCTCAGTTCTAGTCTAACACTCTGACCAATATAGTTCAGATGTTGCAATTTTCTCTGTGGAAAGTGAGCAAGGAAAACAGGCATTGATCCGCATAAGTAACATTGATGAACAGAACCTTCAAAGCAATTCACGAACCATTACTGTGACACTTATAGAGAGGATTAAACATGCCGAGCAGTAGTTTTTACCTTTTGCTTTGAATAGCAAAATCCCCTTGCCTTATTGGCGATGGCCTTATCACCAGTTACTCTGGAAAGTGTCCTAGTTTGAGATGTGCTATGAGAGGCTGCATTGGGAATGCACAGTAGAACTACTTGTCTGGTTCTTTGTATTCCAGCCACTCTGATCAATGTGTTTTGAATACAGGCATCTCCCTGTATCTGTGTATCTAGTTACCTGTGGTTCCCTGCACCCATTACCTTCATTACGTGGATTACATTCCCCCAAACTGATAAGGTATTTTGCTTGAACAAATGCTAAAGGCAAGCTTATAGCCAGATGAGCAGGTAAGCTCCCTTCAGACTAAAAGTGAACAGGAAGTGAATGTTTGCTTTTAGTCTCTGTTTTCCGTTCTGTGGCGGGGGGGGGGGGGAATGCATCTACTGTGGATAATGGAGGACGCCTGTACATTACACCGTTTTCGTTTTTTGTGTCCCAATTAAAACGTCTGTCCTGTTATTAGAACATCCGAGCTTTTATTAGGATGCAAAAGATTGGGATTTTCTGGACCTTTTTAAAACTTAAAACACTTGAAAATTGAGTAGGAAAGAAACATTCAAAACCTAATCTGCTTCCTTTGTAGCTTGCTAAAGTAAATTACATTTGTATTGTCTTATCCTTGTATAGGGTAGAGATTTCTAAAGTTTATCCTGAAATAAGGTTTTAAGAGTTTACACTACCTTCTGTCAAAGACTAATGTGACTGCCTCTTAAGGTGAAGGTCGATGTTGTTAAGGCTAGAATAGGACATTTCTTCAAGGGAGTTACCTTAAATATGCTGCCTCATGTGTAGCTTCTTGGCTTTCTCCCCTCCAGTCCTGTTCTTTTTCCACTCCCACTCACTTCCTGGTCTGTATCTGGCCTAGTTCCATGTTTGTCTCTTTCAGTGGCCTCCTTCACTGGGCCCCTTTGGCCTCTTATGCTTCTATCCCTTCTGGTTATCTCCCACATCATCCCTTTAGTTTCCAAATCTCTCAGTCATTCTCCCTTCCATTCTTGCTTCCTCTTGTACTTTCTTGTCCAGTGTCAGACTTCCTCCCTTCTCTGCTCAGCCAAGTCCCTTCCTAACTCTTCATGCTTTCTTTGTGCTCAATCCAATCCCAGATCAGGCAGATTAATCCCAGATTAGGCAAATGTAAAGTGATGCACATTGGGACAAAAAACCAAAATTTCACCTATAGGCTATACTAATGGGTTCTGAGCTGTCTGTGACAGCTCAGGAGAGAGATCTTGGGGTGCTAGTGGACAATTCAATGAAGGTGTCGACCCAGTGTGCGGCAGCAATTAAGAAGACCAATTCCATGCTTGGGGTAATTAAAAAAAAGGGGTTGAGAATAAAACAGCCAATATTATCATGCCGTTGTACAAATCGATGGTAAGGCCGCACCTGGAATATTATGTCCAGTTCTGGTCGCCGCATCTCAAAAAGGATATAGTGGAGCTGGAACAGGTGCAGAAGAGAGAGACAAAAATGATTACGGGGCTGGGGCACCTCCCTTATGAAGAAAGACTGCAGCGTTTGGGGCTCTTCAGTCTAGAAAAAAGGCGCCTGAGGGGGGACATGATTGAGACATACAAAATTATGCATGGAAGGGATAGAGTCGAGAAAGGATGTTCTTTTGAGAAACACCAGAACCAGGGGGCATCCACTAAAACTGAGGGTTGGGAGAATTAAAACAGATAAAAGGAAGTACTTTTTTACCCAGCGGGTAGTTAATCTGTGGAACTCTTTGCCATAGGAGGTGGTGATGGCATCTGGTCTTGATGCCTTTAAGAGGGGATTGGACGGATTTCTGGAGGAAAGGTCCATCGTGGGCTACAGGCAATGAAGGATTGTGTAACCTCCTTACAAAGGTGGTGGGCTACTGGTACTGGGTGCAAGGGAGTGGCAACAGGATGCAAGCATCTTGTTGTCTCATGCCTCCCTGGGGCACCTGGTGGGCCGCTGTGAGATACAGGAAGCTGGACTAGATGGGCCTTTGGCCTGATCCAGCAGGGCTCTTCTTATGTTCTTATGTTCTTATCCATCTGGCCGCCTCCTACTTTTGCATTCTGTTACCCCTCTGTCTCTTTCTTCATCCTTTGCCCTTTCTTCTGTTTCTTTGTCCCCATCTCTTCTGCCTCCCCATCTTCTTTCCCAACTATCTTAAGTGAGACATGTCTGCCTCACTTCAATTTCCTTCCTTTCACATCACCTCAACTCTCCTTACAGCCATGGCCCTGGACACTCTGGTGAGACAGGGTGCATTGGCTCTACATGTTTCCAGCATCACTTTACTACCTCCTTGTTTTTTGCCCCCACCAGGTTCGTGTGTCTGCAGCAGCCATAGAGATACACAAAAAATAAAAGAACAATTAAAATGCAGTAATAAAAAGGAACAGCATTAAAGCAGCAAAAATAGTGGCAGTTGAAATGTACAATTGCACGTCTGACAAAAATAAGACAAGTGGTTAAAGTTAGTGTAATATTTATGAAATACCTATACATGGCTTAAAATAGGCTTAGTAACTTAGTTCTTAACTCTAAGAGTGCAGTCTTAACCTGGAGTTAGGCCATCAAAGTTTGACTGGTACAAGGATCACCTAAAGTATGTTTGGACCACACTCGGAATCAGATGGGCCAGTCCATAGACATGTGCCATTTTCCCTGATTCCCTGGTCCAAATGTGTTTTACGGTGGCCCTTGTGCCGGCCAAACTTTGATGGCCTAACTTGTGCCGGCCTAATTCCAGTTTAGGATTATGCTCTTACAGATAATTCTCACTTATTTTTTGTGTTATGTCTCTCTGCAAGGTCAGATACTCACTGGAGAGTGGGTTGATGGAACCACATTTGTTGTCATGTAGAAGACCTTTATTTAACTAAACAGCATCCTCTTGGGAAGAAAAAGCCCAACAATCTTTCAAATTCTCAATGTAATATCCTGCAATTATGCAACAATTGGTGTTGGTGATAGGTTTCGCAGAGTGTTTTGCACACTATGTATGTCTGTGGTAGCAAATTTGGTATATTGGTTTTTGCTCCAAAATGTTTTATTTTATAAAGTAACAAAGCTTATGAAGTATAGAAACCGACTGATAATTGCTCAAGGATTTTCCTGCTAATTTGCAGGGGCAGGTTTCTCAATGAAGCTTGTATAAAAAGATCTTTGTGATGCAGCTTTGTAACATACGCAGCTAAGTGAACTCTGCTGAGTTGTGTTAAGTTTAAGAAGAAATTCATTTTGAGAACAGAGCTATGCATTTCACTTATTTTCATACATCTGTAGTGTGTAAAGGAAATTATCTATTTTAGCAGCATATGACTGTTAAATTTTCAGACAGAATAATACCACATAAAAGCATATATTCTGCTGTTTGTATTTATTTAGAGAATTTATATCCCGCCTCTTTTCCCACTGAAGGGAAAGGCGGTATTAAAAACAGAGCAGGAAAAGTAGGTTTTTGAAATGTTACATGGCGAGCAATATTAGTCTAATTTTTGAGTTTCATATTTAGACAAAAATAAGCAGGATTAGGAAATATATTAATTAAAAATTGCATGGCATTTTTTCTGTTAGAGATAAAGTTGCACCTTGTTCAGCCAAAGGATGGAAACTGAAGAATACTAAAATCCAAGCCAAATTTCTAATATCTTTCTGTAACAGAAAACATGCATAGGAATATAGATGGAAATGAAAGACTTCTAGTTAAAACGAATGAAATTATTGTGGGAAGGTCTGCATAACTTGCTTGACATCAGGTTCTACTTAAAATAAAAGTCAAAACAAATTTGGATGGATTTGCTCAGATGAAACTTTTGTAGAAATGTCAGTGAAAGCTTGAAAGAATTCTGACAAGGTTATTAAACTTCCTTACTTTGTTATGTACATATGTTATTGTAACATTTTTTTAAAAGCAAAGATGTAGGAAAAATAAACTTCTGCAGTTTATTACTGAGATTGCAAAAGGTTTACCCTTCCGTTTAGTGAGTTAACTATGCAAGTCAGCCTGTCTTTGATGCCAGATGTTTCTTCCGTGCTGATTAGGCAATTAGCGAGGGAACAATCCAAATGCTGCCATGCTGCATTTGTGGTGTTCCAGGATTACAACTGTAACTGGTGTTCCTATCAGAAACAGCAATGAGAAAATGTGTGTACTCCTTCCACTGAACAACCTATGTGCAACAGCAGAAAGAACATACAAAACATAGTTGATCTGTGGGCCCAAGAATGCAAAGTTATTAATTAGTACCTATGATAGAGGGTGAATTTTAAAAGAATAGGATCCTGACTTTATTATAGTTTATGAATATAATTTTTATACTAACAATAATGAAATAGCCTTATAGTGCAGTTCTGTACAAGTCTACTCAGAAGTAAGTGCCATTGAATTTCATGGAACTTACTGCCAGGTAAGTTTGTATAGAAGTGCATCCCGAATCTCCATTCCTTACTGCCACAAACAAAAATCGTATCTGTGCAGAGATGGAGTCATGCCAATGGGGTGCATGCTGCATTAAATAAGGCAGTTTTGGATTATGAATGTCTCCTCGATGCAGGCATCTTGTTATCTCATATGCTCCCTGAGGCATCTGGTGGGCCACTGTGAGAATCTGGACTAGATGGGCCCTTGGCCTGATCCAACAAGGCTGTTCTTATGTTCTCGAGGTAAGAGAACATTTGTTCCCTTGTGTTGGGCTAAGCCCTTGCCACCCCCCTGGGTCTATTTGGACCTGTGCCAGCCCAAGTGGACCCAGGAAGGTAGATTGAGACTCGGAAGTGGAATAGGATATCAGCCAATGATACTGCCCTTTTCCTGACCTGGATCCACTCTCCTCCTTGCTCCGATCTTGCCCTATTCCTTCCTTCCCCTGCCCCATTCCACTCACCTCCGATATTGACTTACTGGTTCCGAGACTCCTTCCCTATCTGCTGGCTCATGAACCAGGCCTCTTGTGGTGGTGACCAGGCTGTGCTGAATGGTATGTCATGTTTTGTGACAGCAGTAAGGAAACGTATGTTGCCAGAACACTAGTTCTGGCAGCATAAGGCCTTATTAGGATTGGACTGTAAGTTTAAATACATTCAACTGAAATATTGAAATTATTGATGTATTTTTTGCTTGTAAACCACTTCGTTGTGGTTTTGTTGTTTTTGTTGAAAAGTGGTATATAAATACTGTTGTTTGATCATATGCTTCTCATGTTTATGTATCTGACCCTCTTCTTGCCTCTCTGACAATATCTGTATTGTAAAGCCCTTGGGGCAGGGTCTTAGCTTTTCACTCACTGGTGGGGCTATGTAAATAAAATGCTCTAAAATGCATCTTACACTCAGCTTTTGCCCTTGGGGTATATCTCTTGTTTCTTTATGAGTAGGATTAGCTGTTCTCATGAAATTGCTAGATTTGAGGTGAAAGAGAACCTAAATTACCGGAGTGTTTATACCCTATGTTATGCATTACAGTAAACTAGACTGCTGTAGCCTGGGAAGATTGAAAGTATTGCTTTCATTTAGACCACCTTCCTCTTCTGCCCTTCCCTTTCCACACTTGAAGTGCCAGACTTCACAAACTGATAAGAACCACATGGTCCACTGCCATAAGCCAGGAGTCCCCACTGGGCCTACTGACGCAAGCAGTCCTCCCCTGATGTCAAACAGCTGATAAGTAGTGCTTTGGCTTTCTTCCCAAACTTGTGTGCCAGAGGGGAAGAAAGGTTCTTTGTCTGAAAAAGGCAGCTCTGTTGAGGTATTTTTTTTTTTTAAAAAAAACATCTTATTGCTTTCCTTGAATCAGAGCCAGAGTCCTTTCTGTTCAAACTATTTAGTATTATTTCTTAATTACTTGGCAAGAATAAAATTCCACTAGAAAAGTGTTTAATTCATTGTGTGTGATATTTACTTCATTGGGCTGTTGGAATCAAATACTGAATGCAGCAAGTTTTTAAACTAGACTAAATTCTGGATAGTTCAAGAAACTGATTCATAAAATTTGAGGTGCGCCTTGTAAGATAACTGAGTAGCATGCAGCACTTGGGTTGGGTTCAGTGGCATCCCATTAGCAGAAATGCCTTTTGTGAAAGGAAGAAGAATTATGCACATGAAATGGGGCCCTAGTGCAAGCAAAACTTTCCTTCTGTTCAAGCTGCAAGGGTGGAGGGGAATGAGCATTGGGACAGTGGCAATGGAGAGTATTTAGACCAGTGATGGTGAACCTTTTGGACTTGTCATGTCAAAAATTTGGAAGATACCTAACTTGACTCTGCTGGTGTGTCATACATACCTCTAAACAAAAGAAAAATAATTATTTACATATTCATTTATTTTTAAAGGCAGACCAATCATCTGTGATGCCATGTATTATATATAGACAATTTAAATAATTACAAACATGACATATAAGTTAAACAAACTCAATTGTTGTCATATGTTCGTGAATGCTGGTATGTCACTGAAAATGTTATGGTCATGTCACCCTTGACACACATGGCATAGGTTTGCCATCATTGATTTAGACCCTTTTATTTGGTCCCCATTGGCACCAATGAAAGCTTCCTTCTCAAGACCAATAGAAACTTTGGGATGTGATTTTTTTTGTTGCAATGGTGGGAAAGTGTAAATATTTCTTTCCCACATGTCTCAGTCCTCATCACCACCCTATAGTGATTTAACCTTAAGAAGACCCAGGGTCAATTATGTGTTTACCCTAATGTGTACTCTGGCAGTGTTTCCAACAATGACGGCTCTGGGAAATTTCCCAGCAGGCCATAAATATTACAGGCCTACCCTGTTCATTCCCAGCACCTCTTATAGAGGTATAGAATACCTGGACTTGAAGGTTCCATTTAGCTGCAGTAGCAAACAGTAATTGATTTAACTTTCATGAATTTGTCATAATTTTTAAAGCCATCTACACTAGTGCCCATCACCATAGCATGGGAGTGAATTCTATAAATGGATTATGTATTGTGTGAAAATGACAGTAAAATCTCTTGCAGGGGAGTAGAAAAAGTACATCCCATTGTGTTGGCATCTTTTGAGTGTGTGTGTGTGTGTGGATACAACTAAGACAGACAACTAAAACAAACAACTATACAAAAAAAGATATGAAAACTAAATTTGGAATATATAAAGCAACCGTGGAGTATTCCATCTAAATTCCTTACGTTATCTTCAAAGTATTCATCATTGCTCATATTAAAATTGTGTCTCTTAGATAGCCTCTTACTAATTTCTGATGTGGAGAATTGGGTCTAGCTTTCATTCCTGTTCACTCTTGGTGTTCCCGATCATGTTAATTTGTGTTGTTTTAATATGTTGTTTTAAGGTGTTTTACTTATTATGGTTACATTGCATTTTGTTTTTGTTCTCTGTAAGCCGCCTTGGGCATTTGCTTCGGCATAGGAAAGGCAGGGTATAAATTCTTCAAATAAAATAAATATTTTTAATCATCATTTATTTTAATCCCCAGCAAAGTGCTTTGCGTCTAAATCAATCACCTATTCATCTATAATTCATTGCACTGATATTTCCCTTCTCATGCAGGAAGTCAATAAGTAATTTCCAGTTGTTCATAAATGACTTTACTGACTTCTCTTTGGGTAAAGTCCTAAGTTTATCCATTTCTACTAAGTCCAGTATTTTTATCCACCAATCTTCAATTGAAGGTACCTCTGGGACTTTCCAATGTTGTGCATACAGTGTCTGGCGTCATTTGAATATTTTTGTGGGGTAATAAACTTTTTAATGACTAAATAAAACATCACAGGTACTTTACAGGTATAGCAGAGATGGAGTGATATAAATTTTTGAGAAATATTAAAATGTTGGTCTACTGTGTATATGTTTTATATTTGCACTAGGTTGTCCTTACCTGGCATTGTCCAGGTATTTATTTATCCCAAGCTTGTATTAGACAGGAAAAGGAATTAATTCTATCTATAGTATAAAATTGAAGTAATTTTATGTACAGGAAATTAAAAGTATAAGTACAGTATAAAAATTATAAAGTACAATCTTTTACAAATCCACTATCATATTAATTTAACTCAGAACTTGATTATAAACATCATTTTTAGTTTCACCTCCAGGAGCAAGAATAAATAAATTCTTGGGTGAACCCACCCTTGAGCAAGCAACATAAAGTTGTCCGTGGGAGAAACATGGCGATCTCAAATCCATTCCGCTGTGACATGTTGATCGTGATCGAGAATGCAAGTCTCACTGGAAATTGCCATCTCTTAAAGTTAAAAGGGAGATCCGTTGGAATGAGTGTTATCCATGGGATAAAAACGGTTTTGCCCTCTCCCTTTCTTGGTAAGATAGTCGCTTCAACTACAGTACCCAGCATCTTCTTGACACACAGCCTTGTGCCGTTGCAAAGTTTTGGCGGGTCGAGGTTCCTTAGTAAAATAATTGGAGATCCCACTGTAAGTAAAAGACAATGTGGTGGCAATCCAGCCGGATCTAGTGAGTTTAGGAAGTCTGATGGGAAATTGATGACCTCATAGGCATCTAGTATGGTATTGATAGCCTTGTATTCAGCGACTACGCCTGGTAACGTGGCAAGTATTGGACTCTAATCAGAGTCCAAGACTGGGGCATAATGATTTCTAAAAATTTCCAGATGGTTCTACAGAGTTCTATTTGTTCTGTTCGACTACACTTGGGCTTAAATGTCATCGGGACTGTCACCAATCAGCTTAGTGACCCCGAAAACTATGGTTTTGACACTAATGTTGGTCATTTTGGACATTTTATTTTTCACCCCTTCTCACCCCCCATGCCGATGGGGGCTGAACATGGACTTAAACGGTATCGGGAGTGTCAATATTCACCTCAGCAACCCCGAAAACTATGGATTCGACAGTAATATCGGTCGTTTCCGATTCTTTTTACATGTCACCCCCTTCCCACCCCCACCCCTGGGTGTGCTAGGGATGTCTTACCCCTGCAGTATTTCGTTCCAGAGTCATATGTGTACCACGTTTGGTGTAAATTGCTCCAGGAATTCCAGCTTAGCGACCTCGAAAACTATGGATTCAACACTAATGTCGGTCATATTGGACATTTTATTGTTCACCCCTTCTCACCCCTCATGCCGATGGGGGCTGAACATGGACTTAAACGGCATCAGGAGCGTCACCATTCATCTCGGCGACCCCGAAAACTATGGATTCAACACTAATGTTGGCCATTTTTGATTATTTTTACATGGCACCCCCTTCACACCCCCACCCCTAGGGGTGCTAGGACTGTCTTACCCCTGCAGTATTTCTTTCCAGATCACAAGGCATATGTGTACCAAGTTTGGTGTAAATTGCTCCAGGGGTTCCAGAGTTATGCTGGAGCGC
>JAJKFI010000018.1:6299981-6344837 GCA_029204185.1 Lerista edwardsae | reverse complement strand
AGAGAGAGAGAGAGAGAGAGAGAGAGACTTTTGGTCATATTCATCAAACTATTTTCTTTAACATTTATAGGGTACTCAGTAAAGATGAAAAGTTGTTTTATAAACTAGCTGTCGAAATTTCACATCGTAAAATAATAGTGATACATTACTTATTCTGTAATGATAGCAAACTCCCTGTCCCCCACATTGGCTTTATTTTAGCCTGTTGTGCAATACTTTTGTGTGCCGTGTCTTAGGGAGTCTGGATAATGAGGGAACTTCCCAAAGAGCTCTTTGACGATGACATCTTTGATGTAACGTTTTTCTTGCCATCATAAAGTACTGTCCTGGAACACTGAATTGCAGTGTAACGAAGTAAAAGCATTAGATAAGTTGAGGGCAAGTTTAGAGTTGCTTAGAGAAGAAGGGAGAAAATCCCTGCCTTTTCTAGATATATGAATGACTATTTTCTCCCTTAACTGTGAAAATGGAAAGAAGCAAAATTAGAGAATATAACGCATATGTAAGTAGTTACTGTACATGTTGAGAGAGCGAGAAAGAGTGTCATTAGAAATATAAAAAGGTCAAATACATTGAAGATGGATATTGCTTTAGGAAGCTAGTAAAGATGATATGAGAAATAAGCAGCTTCTGGATTCTGGCATGAAAACCAACTTTGTAGCTACAACATGCTGAATTTCTGAAGTGTAGTGTGTGGGTTTAATCGTACTGTATTTAAGAGAGAGTTGCAGCTCTGTAGAAAGGAAGTAATTTAGGAATAAATAAGCATACAGTTGGATACTGTCCATAGTATGAATGCATGAAAATGCCTTATACTGATCCTGAGCTGTGGTGAACCATACAAAACCGTTATGACCAATTACACAGTAAAGTGGGGAAGAAGCAAGGTATGTAGCCTGTGCTGCTAAATTTTGTGTGCATTCACAACAAATCAAAAGGAGTAGTTGTTCCCACCATGAAGGGAAAGATTCCAAAATGAAGGGGGTGCCCTTCCTCATACTATCTTCCTTCTGTGCGGAGTTCAGTTTCTGGCATCCCTCACCACGGAAGCTACCATATATACTCAAATATAAGTCAATCTCATGGATAAGTTGAGGGCAAGTTTTAAGCCAAAAATAATGGAATTTGCCAAGCCCCGTGGATAAGTCGAGGGGAAAACTTAGGAGTATCTGCAATTCTTTGAATTAGATCTGATTTTACCCAACACCAGATTCTGACAAATGATATTACCTAAGAACTGTATAGTCTACCTATTTATTAAAGTGCAGGGAAAAACAAAATAAAACAGCAACATAACAAGCAACTATTAAACCAGTTGTTCCCAAACCTTTTAGCACTGGGACCCACTTTTGAAAGTGACAGCCTATGGGGACCAGAAGGAATGTCATTAAACAGAAAGGATGTCATTAGAGACAAAGGGGAAGACATGCTGGAATAATGCAATAAGGCACACACAGAAACTGTTCAAGGCTAGAACTGATTAAGCATATCTGTCTGGAATAGAGGAATTCATATCACCCTGTTGAGCTCAGTTTACCTGCTTGCAGAGCCCTTTACAGGCTTGAGCTGGCTTCTACAGGGATGACTGTTGTGCCAAATTCTCTCCCTGCAATCTTATGTTCATAGTAGGCTAATTAGTTTCCCTTCTATATCCAAAACCACCTTAGTTTTACATAAGGCACCACTAAACCCCACTACCCATGAGAAGGCAAAATGCAGTCAGCTTGCCTGCTCAACCACAAAGGTCTTCTTTCTTCCTCCAGTTGGTGACTCCAGGGGCACAGCAGTCACGGGCACAGCATTCCCCACAGTCTCCAAGAGCAACCTTCCAGTCCCGCCCATCCGCACCCCTTTTCCACCTCTCTGCACCCACATCACTGCTTCTCCCAGGAGCTCCTTTTATCTCTAGGGCGCTTGTTATCCCCAACTGGCTGCAGTTGTGAATTACCTGCAGGCAAAGGCTCTGGGGTTAATCCTGTAATTCTTGGCTGACAGATAAGGGGCCGCTGCTGATACCATTCCCTATCTCCTTGGGGTAATCTTCTGCAATTTCCATAATGATTGCCCCTCCCCCTAAGTTTATTTGTTACGTTATTGCAAGGAAGAGGCAGGGAACAGTGTGTGTGTTTTGCCTCCTCTTCCCCCAGATGCCTTGAGAGAAGAGCAGCATACCTGCCTGGAAGTAATACCTAGGAGTAATAAAAGAGCCTGTTTCTCCCCTCCAAAAAATAGTTTGCACAGTACCTCAGCAGCATAGCCGTCCGGAACAAAAGAGAGCATATGGTCTGAAAGCGCATCCTGAAAAGAGTCTGCCCAGTAACTTTCTGTCTGTTTTCCAAGCAGCCCATTTACCTTTCGCACGTGAGTGCACAATCCTCACAGTGAATGCACAATCCTCACACGTAGAGGTTGAAGAGCTCTGTTGAATTCAGCTCACGTCTTGCAGTAAACACTTGCTTACTCACAAGCAAATGCAACCCTGTAGCTCAGTTTCATTCCATAAAGTTTAATACTTCTCAGCTTAGAGGAAGGGACTTCCTTCTTGAGTGTTTTTGGGGCCTACGTTCATTGGATCTGGATCATTCCGGCAGCGTTGCATTCCTCTTGACCTGCCCTTCCCAACGCACCATGGCACGGCTGCCTACTCATGAGTAAACACACAGTGGCTCAGTTTCACTTTCCATAGGACTTCATTCGTTTTCCTTCATTTAAGGCTGAGCATGCTCAGAAGGCTTTGCAGCTCTCTGGCTTACAAGCATAGTACTCGGAACGACTCGGCCATCCATTCATCATGTGACTTTAAGGTATTTACTGTATTCCCCCAATATAAGTCGGAGCCAGGTTTTTCTAGTCAATTTTAAGGCATAAATTTCTTTTACATGATTATATACGGTAGTTGCTTCTCACCCCAGCTCTTTTGTGCCCATGTTAACCTTTTTCAAGTTAGCTCTAAGTTCTGCTAGAGGATGAGGGACAATATGTCTTCACTGGTTCGAATAAAATAAACAACAAAAACCTCAACCAGACAAATATCTTGTAAAAGTAACATGAGTTTTTTAAGAAGTCTAAAAAGGGGAACAGGAAAAGATCAAGTGGACAAAAATGGGCAGTTGAACATAAAGGCAAAATGAAAATGATAAAAACCAATTTTGATTCTCCAGAGGTAAGGTAGCCTTGTCTAAAACTGTTACTTTGTTACAGTTTCCTTATTCACCTCCAGGAGGAGCTGAAGGGTAGTCAGGAATGTACTGGTAACACCTGTCATTGCTGGAACAGAATGCAGTACACACTGGTTCAAACTTGTCAGCTTCATTCTGGAGGATTTTACCCTTCTGATATACTCATCCTGAAGTGGAAAACTCAGGGTCAGCCAACCAGTGGGGAGGGAATTTAACATCTGTGGTGTCAACACAAGGAAAAGTCCTCCCACTGAGGACAGGACTCCACCGTTTGATCTTAAAGGAAGGGCTACCTCATGTGGGGGAAAGTGGTCCTTCCCATAACCTTTAACTCCATACATGGCTTAGGATCAGGGTATCATTGGCATCTTAAATTGCACTTGAAAATGAACCAGTAGTCAGTGTAGTTGGAAAAAGTTACTTAACATGGTCAAACTGCCTGGCCCCAGATCGGCCTCACATGAGGAGCTGCGTTTTGTATTAACTGTAGCTTGCGGGGAGAATTTTTCAACCACTGTGCTGCCTCACATTGGTGTGTAATGAATTGTCCACAGGTGTGCTGTGGGAGTTTCAGAAGAGGGTCATTTATGACCAGGTATATTAGTGCCTTTCCTAGAAACAGAACACATGCACGTTTTCACCTGGCTATTTTATATACATCAACTGAGGTCGGGGAATTGATGAGTAGCAGCCAATTAGACCAATCAAACTCAAAAGAGGCATGCTTGTGGCTTTGGGAAAACAGTTAGTTACATGGCAGAACTAAAATCAACAAGACTTTTTTTTTTTTAAAGTTTGTCACTGCTGTGTAAAAATATTGAAAAGTATTGAAATTGAATATTGAAATATTGATGAGTATTTTTGGTTACTTGATGTATATTCCTTGGACTAGGCACTAACCCATTTGTGTTAAGTGTGTGCAAGTCAGCAGATTTAGCTGTTGCAAAAGAAGATGGCCAGAAATAAGAAATAATTGAGGACTAAAACACTCATCAACACAATAATTACAGTTTTTGTTATTGAACTTTCAATACAACCTTAACACGGCATTCATTTTTACATGATAAAATATATCCTTAAAAACTGATGCTGTGCCTTGGCAATTTTAGTGTGCTATAAGATAGAAAAAGGTTGAAAATAGATGTTCTTGAGCAGGGGTCGTCAATCTTTCAACTTTAGGGCTCCTGGATCTTTAAAAATTGTGTAGAAGATTCTTCTGTACAAACAATTGTTAAATGCCCAAAAGCTCTAATGTTGAAAGGTTGGCCACCCCTGTTTTAAAGGGTTGTCAAGGACAGCCCTATATAGAGGGCATTACAGCATTCCATTCTCTGATGTTAAATCTTCCTAGTGGATGTGTATCTTACTGAGTTTGAAATGGAGAAGCTGCCCCCAGGGGACTCATTCAAGCCAACATTCTATTATGAACACACAGGGTTCCCATTCACCACATGATCTTCCATCCATCAAGTTGGGTATTCTATCTGATTGGTGCTGGCTCTTCAGGGTTTCAGGTTAAGGATTTTCCTATATTTGCTGCTTTAGATTCTTTTAAACTGGAGATATTGGGGACCGAATCATCGACGTCAAACATACAAAGTATGTTCTTTCACCAAGAGCATGATGCTTATGGATTTATTTGCTTTCTAAGGAGTAGAAGTGCCATATATATCTGTTCCAAGTGCCAAATATATGTTCTGCACTGTCATACACAGAAGCTTCTTCTGTGCTTTCATCTTGACAGGAACTCAAGATGGTTAGTCATGTCATTTGCCTTTTACAAGTGGAAATAGCAGTCATATTGCCTCCTCCTCAGTCAGGATTGGGCCATGGTAAAGTCCCAAAGGGTTGTAGTCCTAAAGAAAATCCTCCCTTCTCAGCTGCTCTTTGCCTTAGGCAGGAAGTTGCTGTTGGTGCAAATATACACAACGTTTTACTTTGTCCTAGGACGACTGATACCTAATCTTGTATGTGTGTCACACATGCACTGTTTTTTGTTTACTTTGTAAATGTGCAGCAAGGTGACTTTTAAGTTGTGCTGAATTGATTTTCTTTGATTGCCGAATGAGCATCTTGATTCATGTAAAACAGTGGTTCTCCAACTTTTTAGCACCAGGACATGTCATTAACCTGGAAGGGATGTCATGGCCTGATGTGACATCATCTGGCAGGAAAAATTTTTACATCCCCCCATATGACAAAATAAATTAAAAATTTAACTTTAAAAGTTTATTTAAAATAAAGAATACCCCTCCTAACCCTACCAAACATGCTGATCTGTTTAAAAAAAAAATCCCCAACCGTTCCAAAGGCTGCATTCATATCTGCACTTACTTGGGAGTAAGCCCCATTGAATATCATTGTAAAAAGCATATACACATGGGCCCCTGTATCCACAGATCCCATATCCATAGCTTCAATTATCCACAGATCAGTATTCCCTTACCTTCTTGTATTCTAACTTTGTGCCACTAAAAAACCTTCTTGCTCAGGGGAGGGGGGTCGTGGCAGTGCAGGGGAGAGCCTCTTGTCCACAGTTTCAGGTATGGGGGGAGGAACCTTTCCCCTGTGGATATTGGGGCATGCCTGTACATGCTTTTAAAAAGCCTGTTAAAAGTACAGGTCTATAGCATTCCTCCAAATGCAGTCGCATAGCATGGTGGTGGTTGTTCAGTCGCTAAGTCGTGTCCGACTCTTTGCGACCCCATGGACCACAGCACGCCAGGCCTCCCTGTCCTCCACTAGCTTCCGGAGTTCGCCCAATTTCATGTTCATTGCTTCGGTGACACTATCTAACCATCTCATCCTCTGCTGCCCCCTTCTCCTTTTGCCTTCAATCTTTCCCAGCATGAGGGACTTTTCTAAAGAGTCCTCTGTTCTCATGAGGTGGCCAAAATATTGGAGCTTCAGCTTCAGGATTTGTCCTTCCAGGGAGCAATCAGGCTTGACTTCCTGTAGGATCTCCTTGCAGTCCAGGAGACTCTTAAGAGTCTTCTCCAGCACCATAATTTGAAAGCATCTATTCTTCGGCGCTCTGCCTTTCTTATGGTCCAGCTGTCACAGCCATACATGACTACTGGGAAAACCATTGCTTTGACTAGGCGAACCTTTGTTGGCAGGGTGATGTCTCGGCTTTTTATTAAGTTGTCTAGGTTCACCATAGCTTTCCTCCCAAGCAGTAAACGTCATTTAATTTCATGGCTGCAGTCACCATCTGAGGTGATCTTGGAGCCCAGGAAAATAAAGTCTGTCACTGCTTCCATTTCTTCCCCTTCTATTTGCCAGGAAGTGATGGGAGTGGTTGCCATGATCTTAGTTTTTTTAATGTTGAGCCTCAAGCCAATTTTGGCAGCTTCCTCTTTCACCCTCATCAGGAGGTTCTTTAGGTCTTCCTCACTTTCTGCCATTAGAGTGGTATCGTCTGCATATCTGAGGTTGTTGATATTTCTCCCAGCAATCTTGATTCCAGCTTGTACGTCATCCAGCCCAGCCTTTCTCATGATGTACTCTGCATATAAGTTAAATAAGCAGGGTGACAGTATACAACCTTGTCGTACTCCTTTCCCAATTTGAAATCAGTTGTTCCATGTCCAGTTGTAACTGTTGCTTCCTGGCCTGCATACAGGTTTCTCAGAAGACAGATAAGGTGGTCTGGTACTCCCATGTCTTCAAGAACTTGCCACAGTTTGTTGTGATCCACACAATCAAAGGCTTTGGCATAGTCAATGACGCAGAAGTAGATGTTTTTCTGGAACTCTCTTGCTTTCTTGATTCACATACTGCTAGAGCCTAGCTTGTAGGATTTTAAGCATCACCTTGCTAGCATGTGAAATGAGTGCAATGGTGCGGTAGTTCGAACGGTCTTTGGCATTGCCCTTCTTTGGGATTGGAATGTAAACTGATCTTTTCCAGTCTTGTGGCCACTGCTGGGTTTTCCAAATTTGTTGGCATATGGAGTGCAGCACTTTGACAGCATCATCTTTTAAGATTTTGAGTAATTCCGCTGGAATGCTGTCACCTCCACTAGCTTTGTTGTTAGTGATGCTTTCTAAAGCCCACTTGACTTCACACTCCAGGATTTCAGGTTCAACCTCAGTGACCGCACCATTGTGGTTATCTGGAAAATTTAGATCGGCCTTATATAGTTCCTCTGTGTATTCTTGCCACCTCTTCTTAATCTCATCTGCTTCTGTTAGGTCCTTGCTGTTTTTGTCCTTTATTGTGCCTGCCTTAGCATGAAATTGTCCTTTGACATCTCCAATTTTCTTGAAAAGATCTCTAGACTTTCCCATTCTATTGTTTTCCTCTATTTCTTTGCATTGCTCATTTAGGAAGGCCTTCCTATCTCTCCTTGCTGTTCTCTGGAAATCTGTATTCAGTTGGGTATATCTTTCCCTTTCTCCCTTGCTTTTGGCTTCCCTTCTTTCCTCAGCTATTTTTAAAGCCTCGTCAGACAGCCACTTTGCCTTCTTGCATTTCTTTCTCTTTGGGATGGTTCTAGTTGCTGCCTCCTGTACAATGTTACAGACCTCCGTCCAAAGTTCTTCAGGCACTCTATCTACCAAATCTAAGCCCCTAAATCTATTTGTCACCTCCACTGTATATCCATATGGGATGTGATTTAGGTCATATGTGAAGGGCCTAGTGGTTTTCCCTACTTTTTTTTAGTTTAAGCCAGAATTTTGCAATAAGAAGCTCATGGAATCAGTCAGCTCCAGGTCTTGTTTTTACTGCCTGTATAGAACTTCTCCACCTTTGGCTTCAAAGAATGTAATCAATCTGATTTCGGTGTAGACCATCTGGTGAAGTCCATGTGTACAGTCGCCGTTTGTGTTGCTGGAAAAAGGTGTTTGCTATGACTAATGTGTTCTCCTGACAAAACTCTATTGGTCTTAGCGCTGCTTCATTTTGTACTCCAAGGCCAAACATGCCTGTTATTCCTATTACTTCTTGACTGCCCACTTTAGCATTCCAATCCGCTATGATGAGAAGGACATCTTTTTTGGGTGTTAATTCTAGAAGGTGTTCTAGGTCTTCATAGAAACAGTCAACTTCTTCCTCTTCAGCATCAGTGGTTTGGGCGTAGACTTGGACTACTGTGATGTTGAAAGGTTTGCCTTGGATCTGAATTGAAATCATTCCAATATTTTTGAGGTTTTACCCCAGTACTGCTGTTCATGATGAAGGCTACTCCATTTCTTTTAAGGGATTCCTGCCCACAGTAGCAGATATAATGGTCATCTGAATTAAATTCTCCCATTCCTGTCCATTTTAGTTCACTAACTCCCATGATGTCGATGTTCAGTCTTGACATCTGGCGTTTGACCACATCTAGCTTTCCTTGATTCTTAGATCTGATGTTCCAGGTTCCTATGCAGTATTGTTCTTGGCAGCATCGTACTTTCCTTTCATTTCCAGACACATCCACAGCTGAGCTTCCTTCCAATTTTGGCCCAGCTACTTCACTCTTTCTGGAGCTACTAGTACTCGTGTTCTGCTCTTCCCCAGTAGCATAATGGACACCTTCTGACCTGAGGGGCTTATCTTCCAGCGTCATATCGTTTAGCCTTTTATTACTGTAATCCATTGGGTTTTCTTGGCAAGGATACTGGAGTGGGTTGCCATTTCCTTCTCCAGCAGATCACGGTAGCATGGTAGCATCAATCTAATATATTAAAAATCAAATACACGTTGAAACAAATGGGGACCTACCTGAAATTGGCTGACGACCCACCTAGAGGGTCCCAGCCTGCAAACACTGGTCTAAAAGTGGCTGTCCAGTTATAGACTTACTCAACATACATGGCATAAATGGGCCAAGAAGTGACATTTTTCAGTGATCCTGAATCAATTTCAGTCATATTAAAGTATCCATTAACAATAGTGAGCCTGTGGTTATATTCTCCAGTACTGAGATCACCAGTACTGCCTACATTACTTTTGACTCAGCCAGGTTGACAACTATAGATGTTCAAAAGTTGTGAGTCAAGAGGATTGTATCCAAATAAAGTCACCTATGGTTAAGCATCATTGAAAACAATGAGAAAAGGTAGTTGTGGCTAACTTAATTCCCATTCATTTCAGAGGGACTTAGAGCCCAATCCTGCCCAAATTTCCAGCACTGCTGCAGCCACAATGCAGCCTCGAGATAAGGGAACAAATGTTTCTTCACCTTGAGGATGCCCACTCACAGCAGGATGTTGGGCAAGACCTATTTTCATGGCTGGATCAGCGCTGGAAAATTGGAAAGGATTGGACCCTCATTAATGCCTAACTTTCTTTAGTACAGCCCAGAAACTCCAAAGCAATAAGACTGATTTACAGATTATTTACATCTTATGCTGTTTTCTTCATAGAACTGACATTTAGTGTTTTGGGTGGTGGTGGTGGTAGTGAATGAGTTGGTCCAGGATGAGAACCAGTGTGGTGTAGTGTAGTGGTTCTCAGACCACTACAGGTGGCCACTGCAGATGGGTAAGTTTTTTTAAAAGCCCCTGTGTCCCCGCTGACAGCATGATAATTCCAATTGCATCATCACTGCCCTGCCCCTTAAAAGGGCAGAGGCAGGGCTTCTTGGGCTGGTAGGTCATGACCCACCAGATTGAGAAACCCTTGTTTTAGTGGTTAGGATGCTAGCCTTAAATCAGGAAGAGCTGGATAAAGATCCCTATTCAAAGATCCCTTTGAAATTTACAGCCCAATCCTAACCAGTACTGATGCAATGGGGCCAGCACAGCCACACTGCATCCTCTGCTGGAATTGAGCAGGCTGGAGGTCCCCTCAAAGGGAACATTTGTTCCCTTGCCCAAGGGAAAGCTTCAGACTGTGCAATGGGTGTGCTTGGATGATGTAAACAGGTGATGAGCAGAAATAAACACTTTGATCTCAACTAGGAACTCATTGGCTGCAAATGAAATAAGCTGCTCAAAACAATAAAGGGAACACTTTCACAACACATCCGAGATCTGAGTGAACGAAATATTCCTATTAAATACTTTGTTCCTGACATAGTTGAATGTGCTGACAACAAAATCACACAACAATCATCAATGGAAATCACGTTTATTAACCCACGGAGGTCTGGGCTTGGTGTCATACTCAAAATTGAAGTGGAAAAACACACTACAGGCTGATCCAACTTCGATGTAATGTCCATAAAGCAAGTCAAAACGAGGCTCAGTAGTGTGTGTGGCCTCCACGTGCCTGTATGACCTCCCTACAACACCTGGGCATGCTCCTGATGAGGTGGCGGATAGTCTCCTGAGGGATCGCCTCCCAGACCTGGACTAAAGCATCCGCCAACTCCTGGACAGTCTGTGGTGCTACGTGGCGCTGGTGGATGGAGCGAGACATGAGGTCCCAGATGTGCTCCATTGGATTCAGGTCTGGGGAACGGGCGGGCCAGTCCATAGCATCAATGCCTTCATCTTGCAGGAACTGCTGACACACTCCAGCCACATGAGGTCTAGCATTGTCTTGCATTAAGAGGAACCCAGGGCCAACCGCACCAGCATATGGTCTCACAAGGGGTCTGAGGATCTCCTCTCGGTACCTAATGGCAGTCAGGCTACCTCTGGCGAGCACATGGAGGGCTGTGCGGCCCCCCAAAGAAATGCCACCCCACACCATTACTGAGCCACTGCCAAACTGGTCATGCTGGAGGATGTTGCAGGCAGCAGAACGTTCTCCCTGGCATCTCCAGACTCTGTCACGTCTGTCACATGTGCTCAGTGTGAACCTGCTTTCATCTGTGAAGAGCACAGGGCGCCAGTGGCGAGGTTGCCAATCTTGGTGTTCTCTGGCAAATGCCAAACGTCCTGCACGGTGTCGGGCTGTCAGCACAACCCCCACCTGTGGACGTCGGGCCCTCATACCACCCTCATGGAGTCTGTTTCTGACCGTTTGAGCAGACACATGCACATTTGTGGCCTGCTGGAGGTCATTTTGCAGGGCTCTGGCAGTGCTCCTCCTGTTCCCTCCTGGCACGAAGGCGGAGGTAGCGGTCCTGATGCTGGGTTGTTGCCCTCCTACGGCCTCCTCCACGTCTCCTGGTGTACTGGCCTGTCTCCTGGTAGCGCCTCCATGCTCTGGACACCACACTGACAGATACAGCAAACCTTCTTGCCACAGCTCGCATTGAGGTGCCATCCTGGATGAGCTGCACTACCTGAGCCACTTGTGTGGGTTGCAGACTCCGCCTCATGCTGCCACTAGAGTGACAGCACCGCCAGCATTCAAAGGTCACCCAAACATCAGCCAGAACACAGAGGGACTGCAAAGTGGTCTGTGGTCACCACCTGCAGAACCACTCCTTTATTGGTGGTGTCTTGTGACTTGCCTATGATTTCCACCTGTTGTCTACTCCATTTGTGCAACAGCATGTGAACTTGATTGTCAATCGGTGTGGCTTCCTAGGTGGACAGTTTGAGTTCACAGAAGTGTGATTGACTTGGAGTGACATTGTGTTGTTTAAGTGTTCCCTTTATTGTTTTGAGCAGTGTATTTTTTTAAAAAATGGGAGAGCCGAATTATCTCATGAGAGGCCCTTTCAGCAGCGCTGGTTTTGCTGAGCAGTGTTCCCCGTAACATTTTTCTTTGCCATGCAGAGCAGTTAATAACTAGTATCATCTTAAAATGAGCAATTGCTAGTGTGACATGACTATAATGACTACACCACCCACATCCTCCAATTCTCCCTCGTCCAGCACTCACATCTCCAGTGCTGCCTCCCTCAGTCACCTCACCCTGGCCCTGACTTAACTTACTGTGAAGCATCACTTCTATCAGTTATCTGTACTCATGTCTGGCTACCAAGCATCATTTCTGTCAGTGATCAGGTCAGTGATTTGGGAAATTTTTTTTATAAAACTGGTGCAGTACAGTATATTACAAAGGAAGTGATTACTAAAACGGGGCTATTGCCTAGACCTCAGGCTTGTTTTGCTTTGAGATTTCCTGATTTTTTAAAAAAAAAGAGCAGCTGAATATGAATGAGCTTAAGATATCATTTTGCTTTTGAAGTTACTAGATGAACCAAGAAATGTTTTTCGAAGTTATGTTGGGTGGGAAATTACGGTAATCATTCCATTTAAAAATCTGGCATTGGACAATTAGTGGTGGTGGGATGCCAAGGAAGTGGTGAGGCAGTGGGAGTCTAGCCTTTATATTAACCTTTTTCATCTCATGGCACACTGATACGGTGCTAAAATTGTAAAAGTACACCATCAGGTGTTTTTGTTTTTTTTAAATTTAGCCCACAAATTACATGAAAACATTTTTTTTGAAGCGTTAGATTATAATCGACCAGATCAAACATTTTCTTAGAAAGAAGCTTCTTTCTAATTAAATCCTATTTGATGAAAGGTTTTTCTTAGCTTGCTCTTCTTTGCTGTACCTTTTATTTCCCTTTGGAAAATAATGGATAGGCAAAGGTTTGAAGCAGGTAAGTGGAACGTAATGGACTTGAAAAAGATAAACCTTTTTAAAGATTATAAAGTATCTTTAAAATATTTAAAGCATTCAATCATAAAACTGCTATTTTGTCTTTGGGTTAAAAAGTAAGATCCAAAAATAAGAGGTACATGAAAAATTCAGACAATTTATTTTAATGTGTGTTGGATTTTAAGGCTATGTGGTGATCATCTTTGGGACATAATTAAGAAATTTGAATGTTTAAATTGCAATGATGGAAAACCATAGCTCAACAGCAAAGCCCTTCTTCTCCTACTGGATAAGTCCAGGCCTTCTAGGTCTGGATAAAATCTTCCTATGATCATCTAAGTAGCTTGACATGCTCAGCGGAGGGGATGAGCTATCATGTTTTAGGATGGCTCTTGTGTTTGTGTTCATCACTGATGAGACACAAGTAAGAGTGGTTGGGGGACAGGGGCTGGTGGAACTTTCGTAGAATGTTTTCCTTCTTTGGACTGCCACTGCCAGAAATACTCCTTGCACATGTTATGGCCAACATATAAATATTTCTTAAGTACTATCACTTTGGTTGAAAATGTTTCTTGAAATGTATCACTTCGAACATGACAGTAGTGCGAACACCTGCAAGTCATAGTTAGAGGGGTTGGAAAATATGTATTTTACTTGGAAGTAATCCCATTGTGTTCAGTAAGACTTGGGTTGTAAACCTATCATACTGGAAACAAACACCTCTAGTCATAGCCAGTTTTTGGCTTAGCTGTTACTTTCTAGCACCTACATTTCTCCTACAATGAGAATTATTATGCTGTCTTACTCCCCCTCCGGCCCAGTACAGGGCCTGCAGCACTTCTGACAGAGTGCGCTCTGCATGTAGTGGAGGGCGACCTTATGGTCTGGGAGAGGTACCAATGGTTTTTTGGCCTCCAATTGTTCTCCTTTGACCCATGTTAGCTATTTTTTTAGCTATCACAGGTGGCATGGGGTTGGGAAAAGGGGGATAAGGATTTGGGAATGAATCACTGCTGCTGAGATCCATCCCCTTCTACCCCTGGTTCAGCCTGCTCCCTGCTTCAATCTTCCTCAAGTGATCCTTGCTGCCACCTTATCTGCTCTAGTGGCGTGTCCAGGAGCCACTGGTGTGTGTGTGTTGGAGCTTCTGGCTGTTTGTGCTGGTGGCTCCAAAGTACACAATAGTAGTGTGGCTTTAGTGCTGCTGGAATGAGACTTACACTGATGGTTCTAGAGATCCATCACTAGTGTAAGCCCATAAGGGGACTGGACTGCCCAACTCACTCTACTCTCATTGATATCTATAGTAATTTTCTGTGCATTGTGTTCAAACAGTTGGTCCTGCTCCTGGACATTCCCTTTTATGGGTTTAATTTTTTAAGTCAGATTTATATATAGTGTATGCATATTAATAGTTTGATTTATTTTTACCAAATTCATTAGGTTTTTTTATCACATTTTGTTTTCCATTGGTTTGTATCCTATTTTTCTTTTGAGTGACATACCTGGAATTGCATTTTATCTGCAGAACAACCCGGTGATATAGGCCCGGTTGAGATATGGTATCTTGCCAGGGTCATGAAAGAGAATTTGAACCCAGGTCTCCTCTTGTCTAACATCCTGTCAACTACATTGCATTGGCAGTTGAAACTTAGTTTGAAACACATGCTTTCTGACAGAAGAACAAAATAAACAAAAAATAAATGGATGCAGGTTAGATACGAGCCTATATCTATTATGTTATTGATACAGTAGATGATCCCTTATCTGGACATCTGAAATCCTGACACTTTTGTCCAAGACTCTTTTAAAAACTATATGTAATATGAACACTCGTCCCATATACAGGCTGTAGATTCTATTCTCTGCTCTGTGGTACGTGCCATTGTTGAAAAATGTCAAAGAGGCTAGCAGACACCCAAATGGGTTACAGTGAAAAGAACAAGAGGACACGTTTCTCATTATATTTATGCCATTATTCAGACAAATCTGAAATCCAGACACCTTCCTGTCCCAAGCAGTCCAGATAGGGGATACTGAACCTGTAACTGGTAGCCATACTTTTAATTGGTTTATCCCAAGACACAATGCTGGTTATTAGTATTTGGCAATTTTAGTTTTTGCCAAGGTAGTAGTGCTAGGTTTCACATGGTTTCTGCTCTCTGCTGCAGTACATTCCTCTATGCTTAAATGGATTACAAGAAAGAGTCTGACTTGAAAAGGATATTACAGAATTACTATGTCAATGGTTTTGAATTCTGATGTGTTGAACAAAGAAGGGATTCATTTAATGGGATTAGCATCTAATCCAAATGAAGCAGTGTACACACATGCCTTGAATATCTTCAAAAATGACTACAAACAGGGAATTTCTTACCTGTAGTTTCCTTTTTTGAAAAGCAAGAAGGCATGATCTTATGAGACATCATTCCCACATATACTCCATAGGCCCAGCCATTTTGTTGATCATCTTGAGAACCTAGACAGCTGCATTATCCTGAGCTAGGCCTTTGATCTATTCACCTCTGTAATGTTGATACTGACTGATAGCAGCTCTCCAGGACTTCCCTCAGGAATTTTTCTCTTTCCTACCCCAGGATAGAAGGGATTGAACCTGGGACCTTCTGTATGCTAAGCATGTGTTCTTCTACTGAGCAGATTCTAGCTTTACTTTGATATGATTGTGCTGAATCTAGTCTGCTTCACTGGAAAAACAAATAGCAGTCATTGCTTAAAGTAATAGTGGGATAAAAAAAGAAGACATCCCCAGAAAAAATGTTGTCCTCCTATATAGAAGTGCTGGGGAACCATAATGTTGGGACAAAATTCCTCTGCCAGTACAGAAATTCTCAAGAAAGAAATGTCCTGTTCCTAAGTTATAGCCGGGCAGTGTTCTAATAGCTGGGATATACCAGTCTGTGGCAGAGCAGTTGTTAAGTTATGTTAGCCTCAAAGGGCTTCTACATGCATTCAAGGCTAAAAAATAGAATGTAAGGGCCAAGCTAAGGTCACATTCCAGCTGTTCAGTCTGAAGGGTTCCAAGGAGCAAGGCTGCTTGTCGGGCAAAGCAGTGGATTTCTTGTTCTGATGGTAGTTTTGAACAATTCTACTCTACATAGCTGTTTAAATTTTTTAAAAAATGGAAAAGTTTTACAACAATATATTCTGATTTTTTATGTCCTAGTGTACAGACATGCCCCTGTATCCATTGGAGATAGGATCCTATCTCCCCCATGGTAGATACCTGAAACCAGGGATCAAAGGAAGTTAAGTATAGAGTTCTCACCTGCCCCCTGCCCATTATCTTGATAATGGGCAGGGGGCAGGTGAGAACGCTGTACTTTGTTCTAGCTTTTACAGGTTGCTAAATGGGAATGCGGTAACCAGACAGGCAGAAGGCACAAAAGTGGGAGAGATATAAGCAGCTTACTGTTTATTTTCTGTCAGTCTCTTCTATTGTGCCTTCTGCCAGCCTGGTTATTGTGTTCCCATTTGGTGACCTGTAAAAGTAAGGGTTTTTTTAGTGACGCAATGTAAGATGAAAGGAAAAGAGACCCCCCCCCGGCAACCCATGAATAACTGAAACAGGAAGTTCCAGGGCAAACTTCAGAAAAGTCCTATAACAAACATGGTGGGATTTTAAACTAAACCTAGAGCAGTGGTATTCAAACGTTTTGGACCGGGACCCACTTTTAGAATGGCACTTGTGTTGGGACCCACCCGAAGTGATGTCATTAACCTGGAAGTGATGTTGTGTCAGGAAGTGACATCCATAGCCTACTCCATCTGCCCCCCCTACTGGAGGGGAGGAGCACACGGAGGCTCGCTGTGACGAGTTCGCAAAATATTTTGCAGAGAAGGTTGATCAGATTTGGCATGACTTGGACACCACTGTAGGCGTATCTAGTGATGTCCCTGGGGAACCTGTCTATCCTATTATTTGGGATTCTTTTCAGCTTGTAGAACCTGAGGATGTGGACAGGATTCTCTGGAGTGTGTGACCGGCTGCTTGGCCACTTGACCCTTGCTCAGCATGGCTAATTAGATCTGCCCGGGAAGGGCTGGCCGAGTGGACGGGGAGGGTGGTGAATTCATCTCTGAGGGAGGGGGTGTTGCCACCTGCTTTGAAGCAGGCAATGGTTCGCCCTCTCCTGAAGAAACCCTCCTGGATCCCACTAATCTAAGCAACATTAGGCCAGTCTTGAATATCCCATTTCTGGGCAAGGTGATTGAGCGGGTGGTGGCGTCCCAGCTTCAGAGGGTGCTGGAGGAAGCAGATTATTTGGACCCATTCCAATCTGGCTTCTGCCCGGGGTTCAGGATGGAGACTGCCTTGGTCGATGACCTGCGCCAGGGAATGGACAGGGGGAGTGCATCCCTGTTAGTCCTGCTGGACCTCTCGGCAGCTTTCAACACCATCGACCATGGTGTCCTTCTGGGTCGGCTGGCTGAGTTGGGGCTCGGAGGCACTGTTCTGCAGGGGTTACACTCCTTCCTGGCTGATAGATCCCAGAAGGTGGTGCTGGGGGATGCTTGTTGGGCACCCCGGCCTCTTAAGTTTGGAGTGCCGCAAGGGTCCATCTTATCCCCCATGCTATTTAACATCTACATGAAGCTGTTGGAAGAGGTCATCTGGGGGTTTGGGGTGGGGTGCCATCAATATGCTGATGACACCCAACTCTATTTCTCCTTTCCCCCTGATTCTGAGGAGGCGGTCGAGGTCCTGGATCATTGCCTGGAGGCAGTTGGGGCCTGGATGTGGGCAAACAAGCTGAAATTAAATCCGGATAAGACAGAGGTGTTCCTAATCTGGAAATCCACAGCTCGGGTATTGGACTATCGCCCTGCTCTGAATGGGGTTGCACTCCCTCTGAAGGAGTATATCCGCAGTCTGGGGGTTCTCCTGGATCCACAGCTGCTCTTGGAATCCCAGGTGGCGGCAGTGGCTAGGGGAGCTTTTGCTCAGCTTTGGCTGATTCACCAGCTGCGACCATACCTGAGCTGTGCAGACCTGACCACGGTGACCCATGCCCTAGTGATATCCAGATTAGATTACTGCAATGGGCTCTACGTGGGGCTGCCTCTGAAGATGGTCCGGAAATTGCAACTAGTGTAGAACGCGGCTGCTCGTGTGGTTGCTGGGGCACATCGGTTTGGCTCTGTCGGGCCGTTGCTTCAGCGGCTATATTGGCTGCCGGTTACTTGCCGGGTCCAATTCAAAGTGCTAGTTTTGACTTTTAAAGCCCTTTACAGCTTGGGTCTGGGGTATTTGAGGGACTGCCTCCTTCCATATAATCCTACCCGTACTCTTAGGTCATCTGGGGGAGGGGGCTTCTGACCGTGCCACCACCAGGAGAGATGAGGGGGGTGGCAGCAGTCAGGAATAAGGCCTTCTTGGTGGTGGCCCCATTACTTTGGAATACCCTCCCCTTAAAATTAAGAACTGCTCCCCTTAAAATTAAGAATATTTCGGTGGGGTTAAAGACTTTTTTTATTTAAATAAGCCTTCAATTGTTGACAGGCTGGCTGGCATTTTTCATTTTATATTTTAAAGGATCCACGGGGCTTGCTTGTTTTAATTTTTAACTGTTTTGTTATATTTGTGGTTTTTAAAGTTGGTTTTTAATGGGGCAGAAAGGTGGGATAATAAATAAATAAATAAATAAATAATCAAGCAGGAAGTGCTGTCATTGTGACATAATAAAATGACACTCCTGAAATGCAAATTGGCATTCTTGGGATTGCAGCAATTGAACAACTATGAAACATCCCTGACAGAAAGCAAGGTTAGGACAAAATATTATGTAAAAGTGCTGAACTAAAAACAATTTTTTTTAAAAACCTAACTTGAAAATTCAAACTGTTAACACTCACAAAGGGAATATACCAAGAGTAAGGTCTGCAGTTTCCAATATGACTGCTCCCAGCTTTCTGTGACCCACCTGACATCAGGTTGTGACCCACCAAGTGGGTCCCAACCTACAGTTTGAATAACACTGACCTAGAGGATTAGTCAGGTGGTAGGGGTTGTACCACTGATCTAATCGTGCTGTTGCAGGGAAAATCCACCCTTTCTTCTTCCAATTCACTTTCCTTCACCTGCCTGAATGCAGGAAGTGCAGGGCAACAACAATAAATAAAAAAGTAGGCATCAGGAAAGGATGCAGCTGTTCCACGTGTCCTCATTCCCTTCACCACCAAAGATTGATCTTAAAAGCGCAACCTACTCTCTCATATGAAGCATGTGTCTAAAGGTGCAAATGAGGTTTTTCTTCCTATTCTGAAGACAGGGAGGTCATATTGTAGGCAGAACCAAAATTCCTTGATCTGCTGCCTTGCTGGGTGTGAGTAGTACACAGGGAAGGAGGCTCTGAAGCTAATCCCTTTCTCTCATCTCTTCCCTGGAAGAATATAACCATTTCTAGCCAAGGCAATTAGGAATCTTTTGTTCATGGAAGATGTGCAGGATATTCAGACAAGGTCAGACCTGATTGAGCTGTGAATCAGGAGTTTCTTGATGCACATCTCGCCTCTGCTATAAGCTCACAAAGTGATAAACCCTCTCAGAGTGCAATCCTAACCTGCAGTTATGCCAGCAAGGTTTGGCCGGCACAAGGGACACTGTAAAGTATGTTTGGACCACTCTTGGAGTCAGAGAGGCCAGCACACAGATGTGTGCTGTCCTCCCTCACTCTGAGAGTGGTCCAAAAGCGCTTTAGAGTGGCCCTTCTGCTGGCCAAACTTTGCTGGCCTAACTCCAGGTTAGGATTGCACCTTCAGTCTCAGCTGCAATATGAGAGTAATAATACTTACTTACTCTGCAGGTTTGTTGTATTTTCTTCCTGCTTTTCTTGCCCATGAAGCACTTTGCACACTCAAGAAGTGCTGTACAAATGTTAAATATTTGTTGTTGCTTTTGGGGGAAAAGGAAGTATTCTTAAAGAGCAAAGTCCCAGACAAAGTTATACCTTTGCAGAAATACTTGAATGGTAAAATGCGGGAGAGCCCTCTGAGACAGTGGTTCTCAAACTGTGAGTTGGAACCCACTAGTGGATTGCAAGCCAATTTCTGGTGGGTTGTGAAGCACCTAAGGCAGCCATATTGAAAATATGGGAAGATGGGACGCTGGGAAGGGAGAGGGCTGTGTGGTTGTTTTGCAAGTGTCCATGTTGTAAACAGGCTTTTTTCTTTCTAATTCACTTTGCTATTGGAAAATGACTGAAAAATAACCCAACTTACTGCTGCATTCTTAGGAAATTCGGCTGCATTCTTAGGCTCTGATGTCATAACGACAGCACTTCCAGCCATGACATCACTTCTGGTGGGTCCCAGACACATTGTCATTCTAAAAAGTGGGCCCTGCTGCTAAAGGTTTGATAACCACTGCTCCAAGGAAACTCTGACCACCCGAGGTGTCAGGGCACATGATTTTAGCCCTGTTCTGAAGCAAGGCTTTGGCTTGTCACAATCTGGATGAATGATGGCTTAGGAACTGTTAATACAGTGCCTTGAGTTATATGATGGAAGAAAGGGGGAGTGTAAATGAAATCATCCAAATGCTATTGACTTGATGCCCTTATAGTCTCACTACTACCAAGAGTGGCACTACTATCAAGAGTGGAAGGGTAAAAGGACTTAGGAATGATGAATTTGCCCAGCACAGAGCCCACAAAACTCACTTTTATTATGCCATTGACATCAACTATATTTTTAAAGGGCATTCGCTATAAGGTTCTAGAAAATATCCTTTCATATGGATGAGGTAGTTTGTGAGAGAGTCCTTTTAAGTTAGTGAAATCCTGGTGGCTCATTTCTTGGCAGCTATATGCAGATCCAAGGCTCTTATTACTAGCCATTGATGGTTCTTGGCAGACATCTGCTTAAGACTTGATCTTAGCAGGCTACAGTGCCAGCAGTACTCTTGTCCTGCTGATGCTGGCTGTTGTAAAAGTGCCTTGTTGTTGTTGTTGTTCAGTCGTTAAGTCGTGTCCGACTCTTCGTGACCCCATGGACCACAGCACTCCAGGCCTCCCTGTCCTCCACTAGTTTCCGGAGTTTGCCCAATTTCATGTTAATTGCTTCGGTGACACTATCTAACCATATCATTCTCTGCTGCCCCCTTCTCCTTTTGCCTTCAATCTTTCCCAGCATGAGGGACTTTTCTAAAGAGTCCTCTGTTCTCATGAGGTGGCCAAAATATTGGAGCTTCAGCTTCAGGATTTGTCCTTCCAGGGAGCAATCAGGCTTGACTTCCTGTAGGATCTTCTTGCAGTCCAGGAGACTCTTAAGAGTCTTCTCCAACACCATAATGCGAAAGCATTTATTCTTTGGTGCTCCGCCTTTCTTATGGTCCAGCTGTCACAGCCATATATGACTACTGGGAAAACCATTGCTTTGACTAGGTGAACTTTTGTTGGCAGGGTGATGTCTCGGCTTTTTATTAAGTTGTCTAGGTTTGCCATAGCTTTCCTCCCAAGTAGTAAACATATTTTAATTTCATGGCTGCAGTCACCTTCTGCAGTGATCTTGGAGCCCAGGAAAATAAAGTCTGTCACTGATTCAATTTCTTCCATTTGTCAGGAAGTGATGGGAGTGGCTGCCATGATCTTAGTTTTTTTAATGTTGAGCTTCAAGCCAATTTTTGCACTTTCCTCTTTCACCCTCATCAGAAGGTCTTCCTCACTTTCTGCCATTAGAGTGGTATCGTCTGCATATCTGAGGTTGTTGATATTTCTCCCAGCAATCTTGATTCCAGCTTGTACGTCATCCAGCCCAGCCTTTCTCATGATGTACTCTGCATATAAGTTAAATAAGCAGGGTAACTCCAATACTTTGGCCACCTGATGAGAAGAGAGGACTCTTTAGAAAAGACCCTCATGCTGGGAAAGATTGAAGGCAAAAGGAGAAGGGGGCGACAGAGGATGAGATGGTTAGATAGTGTCACCGAAGCAATGAATATGAAATTGGGCGAACTCAGGAAGCTAGTGGAGGACAGGGAGGCCTGGCGTGCTGTGGTCCATGGGGTCGCAAAGAGTCGGACACGACTTAGCGACTGAACAACAACAACAGTATACAACCTTGTCGTACTCCTTTCCCAATTTGAAACCAATCAGTTGTTCCATGTCCAGTTGTAACTGTTGCTTCCTGGCCTGCATACAGGTTTCTCAGAAGACAGATAAGGTGGTCTGGTACTGCCATGTCTTCAAGAACTTGCCACAGTTTGTTGTGATCCACACAATCAAAGGCTTTGGCATAGTCAATGACGCAGAAGTAGATGTTTTTCTGGAACTCTCTTGCTTTCTCCATGATCCAGCGAATGTTGGCCATTTGATCTCTAGTTCCTCTGCCTCTTCGGAAACCAGCTTGTACATCTAATCTGGTAGTTCTCGATTCGCATACTGCTGGAGCCTAGCTTGTAGGATTTTAAGCATCACCTTGCTAGCATGTGAAATGAGTGCAATGGTGCGGTAGTTTGAACCGTCTTTGGCATTGCCCTTCTTTGGGATTGGAATGTAAACTGATCTTTTCCGGTCTTGTGGCCACTGCTGGGTTTTCCAAATTTGTTGGCATATGGAGTGCAGCACTTTGACAGCATCATCTTTTAAGATTTTGAGTAACTCAGCTGGAATGCTGTCACCTCCACTAGCTTTGTTGTTAGTGATGCTTTCTAAAGCCCACTTGACTTCACACTCCAGGATTTCAGGTTCAACCTCAGTGACCGCACCATTGTGGTTATCTGGAAAATTTAGATCGGCCTAATAAAGTTCCTCTGTGTATTCTTGCCACCTCTTCTTAATCTCATCTGCTTCTGTTAGGTCCTTGCTGTTTTTGTCCTTTATTGTGCCTACCTTAGCATGAAATTGTCCTTTGACATCTCCAATTTTCTTGAAAAGATCTCTAGTCTTTCCCATTCTGTTGTTTTCCTCTATTTCTTTGCATTGCTCATTTAGGAAGGCCTTCCTATCTTTCCTTGCTGTTCTCTGGAAATCTGCATTCAGTTGGGTATATCTTTCCCTTTCTCCCTTGCTTTTGGCTTCCCTTCTTTCCTCAGGTATTTGTAAAGCCTCGTCAGACAGCCACTTTGCCTTCTTGCATTTCTTTCTCTTTGGGATGGTTCTAGTTGCCGCTTCCTTAAGATGCTTAAAAAGTGCCTTAAAGATGCTTTAATATCGGAGCTTGGCTCATAGCACCAGCACTGACAATAGCTCAATAGCAGCTGCAAATCCATTGGGGCCACCAGGGCTTTACATGGGGTAAGGAAACAAAATTTCCCTTATGAGGCTCTGATGCCTGCCCTGGGCCCATAGAATACAGTGGTGGCCATTTTGGCACTGCTGGTCCTTTGGACTGCAGGGCAGCATAGGGCTGGACTAGTAGATATTGAATAGACTACCTTTATGGATCCATAGTTTTCTCCTCCATGCACAATTTTTACTTTAACATGCAGCTTGGTGAAGAGATTGAAGAACTCAAAAACTTCCTGTTCTCAACTTTTTGTTTTTGCATTTGATCCTAATTAGGGCATTACCAGATAAATATTGAATTTTTTTCTGATGAATCAGCATGACTGCCTATGATCTTTCAGCCAATTTATTCAGGATGCCAACCCAATTAAATTTAATGTTGGGACCATGACCTCAACTAGGACAGTCAGGCACAACCTGTGGCTTTATACATGGGAACATGAAAATGGTATCTGAACAACATCATCACATCTCCCCATCATCTTTCCCTTTTCTGGGGGGGGGACACTTCAGAAAGCCCCTGGAAAGTTAGAGTGAAAGAGAGATGTCCCCTGTACTGCCTCTAAGAAGACTGATGTGTGCAATTGTATCCAAGCTAGAGAATACTAGCAGGCTAAGAGGGCTTCTTGCTGATTTTTCTTGGTGGCGATGGCAGCTGCTGCTTGCTGTTTGTGAGTAGAAATTTGCATACCACATTCATTGTTTTTTTGGGAGGGAAATGACACTTAATACAAATGAGAGGATTTCTGTCAAGGTTGTGTGACATCTGTAGGCACACTGTTCTGTGTGCATACAAAAGCCCTCTTCAGCTCTCAGCTGCTATTCATGTGCAACATTTAACTTCCTCTGCCTCAGTACTGATTGAACTATTACTTGATAAACAAAGTATTGTTGGAAGACCAACCCTGGAAAATGTGATTTGATGTTCCTTGATATTGATGTTCCTAGCTTACTCATTGCTGTTCTTAAAATCGAGTTGTAAATTCATGCTTTAATAAGCTGAAGGTCTGTAAACTAGTGATATAGTTATGGATTGTCTGTTTTGGTAATTTTTAGCGCTAATGTGGTATAGTTGGTGACTGAGCTGGGATGTCTCTAGTTCAAAGCTCACTGCAGCCCTGAGCTCACTAGGTGGATAGCTTTCAGCAAAATGCTCTCCCTTAATCTCCCAAAGGAGGCTAGTAATACTGGCTTATTTTATAGGGTTGTTTTAAGGATTACTGAAATAATGTGTGTGAATTGCTTTGGAATACTTTGAAAATAACATATAAATGCTAAGTATTATTTGTGTTGAAACACGTATTTGTTTTCTGTGAATTCTCAATAAGAAGCTGTAGTTAAGGAGTTATTGTAGGTAGTTCTGTCCCCAGCAGAACTAATTAACACCTTTGTATTTCTTGTGTCTTCTGTTTGTGAAAACATGTAGCTTAACTCCCTCTAGGCGTTTGGCTGCACTTGTTTCCGATGCACCTTTGAAAAATGTTTGTGTCATATTGTTTTTGCATCCCGGAGATAGGAAGTGGATTTTTGAAATATAGGCTTGAAAACGCAGGAAAATCTTGCTTTCCAAGGGTCTTAAAGTTATGAGAGACTCAAAAGTGTATTTTTGAAATGCAAGCTACTGTTTTTTTACCTCACTGGATTTAATCTCAGTGGCTGTGATCCTGCATTACTATGCATGAACAAGTCTATGGACACTGGTGGGATTTAAGCAAGGGTAAGAGGGGACATATCTCTATCATGTATAAATGAAGCGTTAAAATTCTTCTGTGTTCAGGATAATATTATCTTTTGTTTATTTCGTGCTCTTGTAATACTTCTGTCCTTGGCTGCTATAATCCTTATTGTCTTCAAATTGACAGGCATGATTTTCATGCTGTGCAAGATTCACATATAAAATATAAATATTTTAGGAAGTTTTTGTTAAAGAAAAGAAAAACAAGGCACAATTCATAGTATAATTGTTGTTTTTGGCTTACTGAATATGATAAATAAAATTGCCAAAGGAATACGTCACTCAGAACAATTTGTCACTTTATACTATAAATTACTAAAATAGTAATTTATACTATTAACTAGTACTACATTGAAAGAACTATATTGAAATAATAAAATGTCATTCATTATCATTACTTTTATATGTATTTAAAATCCAGTACTATATGGATTATACAATACTACAATGTGCTATACTACACATTTCCTTTAGCTTAAGAACCACGCACCAAAACCAGCATGTGGTACAGTAGTGCTACACTGAATGTTCTTAGGGTGAGTTTTTGGCATGAGGGCTGCAATTTTAGGAGGAGGGTAACCTTTCACTGAAAGACAAACCATGTCTTACAAAAAAATTAATTCTTTTAAAAATTAGCTCAGAGAGATGCTGGACTTTGGGGCCTATCATGTGATTAGCTTTTCTTTCTCCTGCCTTCTCATTCCTCAAAGCTGCTTCTGACACTACTTGCCCCTATATGTGAAGTTTCAAGTAGGAAAAATTAGTTGGACCTTTCTTTGTCATGTCAGAATACAGAATACAGTATTTTCTGCTTACTTCTGGGTAGGCCTTCTGGTGGCTTATGGGTCTCCTTGGACCTGTGACTGCTATGTAGATGTGCTGTTAGCTGGCATAAGTCTCTGAGGAGAGAAAAGGGGTAGGGGTGGGTTCAAAAGGAGATGGATAGGATCCTGTGCCACTGAGTTCCACCTCCTCTCTCCTCCACCCATAACCCCTCCTGCCAACTTACTGACACCAGTGGAGCCTCTGGGAATGCTACTGTGCACACCACACCTCTCACCATTTGTAGCAGCAGCCCCAAAGCACATGACAATGGCCAAACTTTTGTGCATCTATAAAGGTGCTTCCAGAGTACAAATTCTGGCAGCTCAAGGCCTCGATAGGATTGGGGATTTACCTTTCCTGTTTATGCATTTCTTCTATAGTCATCCTTAATGCAACATCTTAGACTGCTTGTTTCCCTTATACATTTCTATTTACTATCCTTGAATGAGTGGCTGTAAATGCTTTAGGCATTTCTGATTGTGTTTTTAAAAACTCATAAAGATAGCATTAATATAAACAGTGATATTCTCTTTTGCAGGTTTGACAGATGAAAAAGTGAAGGCCTATCTTTCTCTTCACCCCCAGGTACTGGATGAATTTGTGTCAGAAAGTGTAAGTGCTGAGACAGTAGAAAAATGGCTGAAAAGAAAATACAACACAAAGGAAGGTAAGACTATAATGCAACTTAGAAGAACTGAGCAAATATTTCTTCATAATTGGCTAATTTTGGAACAGTATTTCTCTGCACATTCATTTCTGCACATTACATGTAAAGGTACAGAGATCAAAGGATGACAGACCACACATTAACCTTGAGAAACTGTACATGATTGAGAGTTGTACACAATTGATTGAGGTCCAGGAAACAGAGTTTGTTGAGGACCAGGAAACAGAGAATGGGAATCAATGAGCAATTTTTGCAATGGAGATTGATGAAATGTGGAGTGCCCCAAGGATCTGTCCTGGGACCTGTGCTTTTCAACTTGTTCAAAAATGACCTGGAGACACGGCTGAGTAGTGAGGTGGCAAAGTTTGCTGATGACATTTAACTTCTCTGGATGGTGAAGAGAAGGACCTCTCCAAACTGAGGGAATGGGCAGCAAAATGGCAAGTGCATTTCAATGTAGACAATTGTAAACAGAGTGGGGGGAAAGCAACCTGTCTACCACCCCCTCCGTCCGGTCATTCCCCTAGTCCATGCCATGCCGAGCCTGATTTGGAGGTGAATTGAATGCCCCTCCCTTCCTCATCCCAGAATAGGAGATTCCCAAAGTAAGGAATTCCTAGTTTTCTCTGGGAAGAGGAAGGGAGAGGCATTTGTGACCTATGGGATATACCAAAGCAGTACCAACCAGGGGCGGGCCAGGTGAGACTGTACAGTACGCCTAGTTACCAACCATCTTCTGTAGTACTTGTCTGCCAAATCCGGCTTCGGCAGAGGCAGCTAGATCAACTTTGTAATGCTTTGTGAATGTGTGTACAGATGACCAGGTCACTGCCCGATAAATGTCCCCTAATGAGCTGTACCCCTCAACGGTAACTGAAGTAGCCCCCTCCTGATGGAATGTGCTGTGAATGTGATGGAATGTGCCAGGAACTACCCTAGTCCTTCTGGCAAAAAGCTCAGAGCTCTGTGCACGTCCAGGGTATGCCATAGCTTCTCTCCAGGATGTCTTGGTTTTGCACAAAAAGAGGGCAACACCAACTCTACTCCCTCGGCTCTGCTGTTCTGGCAAAGAATCTGTCCACTTGCCTGTTGCCTTGGGTCACAAAAAGATCTACCCGAGGAGATCCAAATTTCCCGACCCCAGCTTGGGACACCTCTGGGTTCAATTGCCACTTGGCCTCCTATACCGACCTTCTGCTCAGCCAATCGGCTGCCACGTTGTTGATTCCCACCAGATGCTCTGCCCAAATTGAAGCTAGGTTGACCTTTGCCCAGCTCAGCAGGGCTACTGCTTACATATTTTCATATTTTCATATTTTCAGATAACTCACTTGTATCGGTTTCAGTTAACTTCTTGCCCAGTGTAAGTCTGTCGTACCTGTAGGCACACTGAATGTCCATGTGTAGGAGTCAGTGGTGTCACTAGGGGGGTACAAGGGGATGCGGGCCACACCAGGTGATGTTCACGGGGTGGTGGTGACACCAGTGGTGTCATCTAAATGATTTAAGAACAGGTACTCACTTTTGATTGGCACGTGTCGGGACCCGCCCACCGGAAGTGATGTCATAAGCCGGAAGTGATGTCGTGGCAGGAAGTGACATGAAAAAAGCCCTTTTTGAGGCCTCAGATGATTTTAAACTGACCCAACAGTTGTAACAGTATTCCACAGCACCCCCAGAACATGTTAAGGAGGCCTGGCATCATGTTAAAACCCCAGAGCAACTCATTTTTCAGTGGCAAGGAAAGGAAAGGCTCCGCTCGCTGCCTGCCTACCTGCCTGGCTCTGAGAACATGCAGGCAACTCAAATATGCAGGAAATTCAAACGTTGCAGAGGGCGGAGTCGATGAGTGGGCGGGCGAATGGGCGGGGCCAGCTGTAATCCTAGAAACCGGTACTCGCGTACCCCCGCGTACCCCCTGCATGACATCACTGGGTGACACCATCAGGGACCCAAATTGCTAAAATTGCTGTCTTAAAAGATAACAACATCATGCTATATACCGTTGGATGTGGAATTTCACCCAGAATTCAATGAAAAACACTGGAGTGTAGTATCTTCATTCTATCAAAAGGTATGGCCGAAAAACTGAACGTCAAAAATAAAACTTTTAATGTAAAAATTGTGATTTTTTTAAAATTGCGTTTTATGGAATAATTCCATCATGTTATATACTGTTGGATGTGGAATTTCATGAGGAATTCAATGAAAAAACCTGAGTGTCATATCTTCATTCTGTCGTAGTCAACAAACAAACAAACAAGCAAGCAAACAAACAAACAAACAAACAAACAAGGCAAAAATATAACCATCTTGTGTAACTTTGGGCACAGTCCTAGCCAACTTTCCAGCCCTGACATAGTCGTGTCAATGGGGCATGTGCTTCATCCTGCAGTTGCGGGGGGAGTCATGGAGGCCTCCTCAAGGTAAGGGAATGTGCAGGGGCAGTATGTCACTAAGTACTACGTGCAGGGGAGCCATAGCAGGGAGGGCATTGACTTTTTTTTATTGCTTGTGGGGAAATATTCACTGCATTTATTTTCTGGCCATTATTATTATTTATTTCATGTCATGACTATTACTCTCTCTCTCAGCCTCACCTACCTCATAGGTAGCTATTGTGAAGATAAAAGAAGGGGAGGAAACATGCACACCATACCTGAATGAGTATACAAAATGTGAAAAATACAAATAAATAATTTTGCCATAAAGGGGTGTCAAAAATTTATGGGCCCTGGGTGTCAAATGACCTAGGTTCCGAGAGTCCACTGGGTCCTGTGGCTGTAGTAACCCCCGCCCTGCTCCCTTGATGGCCCTGGTGTCTGGAAGCATTTGGTTCATTGAATCACTTGGGCTTTTTCTGTGTTATCTTAAGAGCAGATTGAACATGATGTGGTTGTGCAACAGCATGCAGACTTTACATGGTCCCTGCTTGGCCTATATTTACAGCAATTGCAATTGATAAACATGATTTACAATTGATTAAAATGTAATTTTTGAATAAGAACATATGACACCACTTTCAGCAGTTTTTATTTTTGGATAACATTGAAATCCTCGAAAAAATAAAACAATTTTAGACTGCCTCTAAGGTGTTGTTATGACACAGCAGGGAACCAGTAAGGTTCAGCTCTCATTAATATGAGTTAGCTCTCATTTCCATGTATCAGAGCTAATACTAGAACTCTTATTTGTGTGTCATCAAATTGGCTACTGGTTTTTTGTTGGTTAATAACTTGTTGGGTGAAATAGTTGATGGGGGTAACATCAACCCTAGTGATAACACTGCATTTAGGTTGTGCATATGGTATTGAAATTTATTCTGTATGGTTTGGGAGGAGGAGATCCATCATGGGGGGTGATGCACTGACCTCCCGCATTGGCGGATGCAAACTCTAGTGATGCCACTGGTAGGAGTTGCATTGCATAGTACCTAGGTATAAAAAATTTGGTATGTATAGGCTTAGACTGCCCAATCAATAACTCACACACCTGGGAGTTGATGGTTCTGGACTATATGTGTTAGATATTTGTGTGTAGGGACTATGCAATGAAAAACCCCTAATGGATGTTTTCAGGCTTTACGGATGGGACAAGCAGAAGTATAACTAGACAAAAAAGTGCCTGGAGCAAGGAAATATATGCAGCGCCCCTGGGCAAAGGGGGGGGGGTCATCCATGCAACCCAGAAAAGGCAGCAGGGACATCAGAAAACTGCCTGGAGATCACTCCAAATTCAGCAGTTTTGCTGTGTAACAGTAGGTGACGCTATCTGGGGCTTTTTTCTTTACTTTTTAACATTTTTAAAGTGGGTCCGCAGAAAAATTGCCCCCCTTGGTGTAGCGCCCTGGGACAGCGCCCTCAGGCTCCACCCTTGTTACATTTCTGGGGACAAGCACTCAGGAAGCATGTGTGGCCCTGATCCCACTCCCTCACCATGTGTAGCTGATAAATTCTTTAGAACTGGTTCCTAATCTCCAGTAGTAGCTCTGTCACGTGCATCCCAAATTAATTTATATGAGGAATAAATAATCTGTAGATCCTACTCAGCAGCTTCCCCTCTTTTCAGAGAGATGACTCTGCACACCTTGTGCTCAGGATGGGCTAGAATTTAACTAAAGCCCTTTTCATGGAACCTTTTATAATGAAGGATGCTTGCTGTCCTCTTACCCCTAGCCTGCACATTAATTAGTTATATGTGTGCTGAGCTTATAGGTATGTAGGTTGTACTCATGTAGGCTCACTCCATGCAGTTGGGGACCTTGTATGGCTCCTGTTCACAGAATCTGCATACATACTATTTTGTACTTGTATATGTCATGTTCATATAGCACTAATGTATGCATGGGTAATCCTGCTCCCCTGCATGGCTTTCCTTATATATCTTTTCAGACTATGTGAACAGACTTTTAATGTGATGTTACAGTTCTCAATGCTGGGATGGTGGAACACCACCAGGATGCTCTAAAACTTTCTGTATCTTTTAGTCACTGCAGTCATTGTGAGCTCTGTACTTGTAACTTGCTTGTCAAGACTCTTCATTTCCATATTCATGTTACTGGCATTTGCTTTTAAAGCTGGATGGAAGAATGTTAGTACAAGCAGTAAAGATACTCAGTAGCGACTCATTTGCCTTCCTGAGTCTCTCCTTCAAAACTTTGTTATACGCAGAGCTATGCATGCTTCTGTTGTCACTGAACAAAGCTTTGTGATAAGTCCCTTGTGGGGACTCATAGTTGAGAATGCTAAGCTAATCATGACTTACGTTAAAAGGAGTGATGTGTGCAGAGGAGAATGTAGACGTAAAGCAGATGTAGGATGTGGCTCTGCTTTTTAGCAGAAAAAATTTGGCACCCAACATGCAACATCCTTGCTCCCAGATTTTTGAAAGACAATTTTAAATACTTTTTACATTATAATAATTCGAAAGTGCTTGCATCTATTTGGAGAGGTTGCTGATATATAACATTCAAAAGCTATGCAAGACTATTTTATCCTTGTGGCTGGATGTTTAAAACTAATTTTGAAAGGAAGTAGAAAGGTTATCCGCAAGTTAGGGATTGAAGGAACATTTTTGAGCAGCTTTGATTTACAATATTTTTATGCAGCTTTTATAGATAGCTAAGTGACTTATAACATTATTCTAAAACAGGGGTCGCCAATCTTTCAACTTTAGGGCTCCTGGATCCTTAACATCTGTATAGAGGAGGCAATTTCAGCAGGTGCAGCTTTTCATTTGCACCCGGAGTTCTGGGTAGATGCAGCTGGCGGTGACACTTGGGGCGGTTGGAGGGGCTGTACACAGGCTCCCTGGTGGAACGATAAGTGTCGTTAGTGCCAGGGAAGCTTTTGGCTGCAGTTTGGAGACTGCTTGGCTTACTGCTTTTATCCTCTTATATTTTAAGTCTATATTATTCCTCATGTGTATATGAAATGTTGTGATGCTGCTTTTTTACTTTTGAGTTGTATGCTGCTGCCTTATTGTATTTAGATATTTGTTTTTTAAATAAAGTAATAGTTATTGTATACCAGAAGTCCTCCAGATTTTGACAATCTGCTCAGTAAGTATTTGAATTATAACTAGAAATCGTGCTCCACTCTTTTGACCCATTGTATCATGCAGCCCTCCTTTACCAGCACAGGGACATGTATGTGAGAGGAGCAGTTTCTGCAGCCTGCCTTGTCAGCACAGGGACATGTGTGTTAAAGGAGCGCTTTCTGCAGCAAGCTTGTTTTCTGGAACTTTATGGAATTCTTTTTTTAATCCGTGGTTGGTTGAATCCTAAAATTATTTAGGCTTTTGCAAGCATTTTCATGTTGTATGTTTGTTTTTCGGCAGCCATTTTGCATTTGCAAGCTAAAAATAGACTGGGTTCCACTTTTTGATGATTTCTAGTTTTTGACAATAATGTACTCTAACCTATCAAAAGAGCAGGGGATGCCTGTATTTGATTCTATGAAAGCTGCCTTTGGCATTCATGTAAGTGGAGGAAAGAAGGGCAGAAATATATTAACTAAACAACCCGTGGAATTCCTTGCCACAAGATGTGGTACTAGTTTGGATGGCTTTAAAATCCCCTCAAGCACTTTTATTCCTGCACTTTTCTTCACTTCTGTTAGTGAGTTTGCCTGTGGAAAGCCAAGAGTTATGGACTCTGGGGACATAAGCAGATGGTAAGGAGATGGTTTAAAGATTCTATACAAATGGGAGGATTTCACTCACATGCCTCTTTTGCGCTAAAAATCAGATGTCCCAACATTTGCTTAATTCTTAATTGGGACATACTCTAGTTTAAACAATCAGTTTGCTACTGTCACGTGCAGTTGGAGCTTTAGAAGAAGGTAGAATATGACGCCTAGTAAGGAATGTATTTGCTTGTCGTTTTTCCAGTGCTCATGTTTATCCAGAGGACACACCAACATTTTCTCAGTGTAATATTTTCAATCCCTAGCGTACAATAAATAAAATACGTCTCTAATACAAATGTACGTATGTTGTAGTTACAGTAGGGTTCCTTCAGAGAGAATGAAATAGTTCTCTTGACGTAAGCCTGTTCCACACTGGATCACTGCTTTCTCCCATGTGGTAACCTATCATTTCTGTTGCTAATGATCCTCTTACCCTCGTTGACGTTAGCAGACAATTCCCAAAGGGCATTTTCTTTTGTTTCCCTTGTCAGCTGGTCTGAAAAGAGAGAACTGTTCAGTTAAGTACACTGCAGATGTTTAGGATTGTACTACAAAGTTCAGCAAAAGTCTGTTTGCTTTCAATGTACTTGGGAACATAAAAACAAGAAACTGAGCCAGTAAAATAATCGTTTTATATTCAGTGTCAGATTAACACTGGAAACAGATAATATGCACAAATTTACTTTCTTTGCTTTTCTTGTGCTGCTGTGGGTTCAGGGGTTTCTCCATAAAAGAAACCACAACACATACTGGTGAACATGCCCACATAAAGGTCCAAGAGTCAGAACAGTGTATTGATCAAAAAAGGGCAAGTGCAAAGGACATGGAAGACTGCATTCAATCTGAAATCTGTCCAAAGATTTTACAGTGTATGAATACATATACACGAACTATATTTTTTTACTGAGCCAAATCCACAAGGGTTTCCAGATCCATGAACTAGTACTCAGGAACATGACACTCTCCTGGGTATTGCCCTAGAGTGGAGGTGTTTGAAAAGGGTGTTATTTTACTTAGCCCATTCAATAAGACTTAAGGCGCAATCCTATACTGTGCTGGATTGGCAAGGCTGCCTGCCCTATGCCAAATCCAACACAGTGTAGTGCAGGCTGAAGCCTCCCTGTGGCAAGGGCACATTTGCGCCCTTACTGTAGGGGAGGCTCCAGCCTCTCCTATGTGCTACTTGGATCTGCGCCTGCTAAACAGTGGCCCAAGTTGGGGTCTTGTGGCCTCCCAATTGGGCTTAGGTTTTGGCCTTATGGCCGATTCCCAAGCCCATCCTTGTCCCACCCCCAGCCTCCCTCCCCCCCGCCAATCCCATGTCCAAACAGACACAGAGACTCCCCTTGCTTTGTCTGACATGAGAGAGGCTCGGTACGGTCCCGTTGCTTGAGCGCCGATGCAGGGGTGCCAATTGGCACCCCCACGTCGGTGCTTACAGTGTCGCGTTGACGCTATGATATAGCGTCGTGACGGGCATGCTAAGGTTGCACTGTTAGAGTGTAATCCAAGGGTAGGCAACCATCGGATATACATGAGCTATGTAACAAGATAACTAACTGGAGAAGAGCTACTGTGATCCCCCTGTATTTAACTGTTTAAAAAATCACTGGAACAAGGGAGCAGGGCAGGGGATCTTTCCAAGAAACAACACACACAGCAGCAGCAGATCATTAATAAATACAGCCCTCATGATCCTGGTTTCTCTCCCCCCATATTAAACTGTAGAAAAAAAAATCTCCAGAGCAAGGGAACTGGGCAGCTCGCCAGGGTGTGCTTTGGAGGGTGGGAGAACTTCTATGAAATTCCCCTACCCATGATCCTCCAGGGAGAAAAGGGAGCTGTCTTTCCCTTCCTTTCCCTCTGCACTTTGCCTGTTCCACCTCTCACCATCGTGGAAATGTCACTTCTCCCACCCCCCTGTCTGGCCATAGTCACCAGTCCTGCTTTGAGCAGCCACCGGGAGACAATATATGGCTAGGACCTTGTAACCTCCAGGATGGCAACTGGAAAGGGCTGGGCTGCTTTGCTCTTTGCTCTTGCCCCATCCTTTGTAGCTGCTTGGTGATGGCAACTGCTACTCTGAGCCAAAAAGGGCCATTAGCTACTACCCCACAAACTACTGGTAGCTCACACATTGCCTACCCCGATGTAATCCTATCTTACCGGAAATGAACACCTCTACCCTAGACTGTCAAGCACCTTCTTCCTGGAATACAGTATTTGTCTATTTAGTGAGTAGGGTTTTTTGCACATATGGAGCAGTAGGGCATCTCTACAGAGGTGCCAAGTATACTTAGAAGAAATACCTCTTTAGTGCTTTCTCACAAGTTTTGTTCGTATCTGGATTAAAATAATCAAAAACCACAGTAAAATCTGAATAATAAAAAAGGATTTAAACCTTGAATAGAATAATCCAGTGAGTAGTTATCTACCCATTGCCCCAGCATTCTTCCCATTTTCTTTCCCATTCACCTCCATCTTCTCGTCTGTCTGCTGCCTCTTGTCCTCCAGTACCATGCCCGCCAGTACCATGTCAAGAAAAACGTGGAGTAAGGTTCTGAAAAGACCCATGCAATCGCTTTGCTGTGACAAAATCTGGAAAGTGGGCCATTATTTCTATTAGTGATAATCTCAGAAGCAGTCCATTAAAGTTCTAGTTCATGAGTATCTCTGTAGACTATTTTTTTTAGATACTCTCTCTATATGTGTGTGCTTGATCCAATTCAGAAACATCCCGTTTATTATGCAATGTAACCTTACAAGTACAATGGATCTGTTGGTCCAGCATCCATACATTTGACTCACTGTAGATGCCAGTGGTTACTGCAGTCCACATTTAAAGCGCTTGAAAAATTATGCATTGCAATGCATTCTGGGGCAAGCCTGGTAGAAGAAAGGAACCTCTGCATGACCCAGACGTGGGGTTTTCAGTGCTAAAAACAGACCTAGGGGCTGTACTGCTAAGAATTGCAGTTTGGTCACAAATTTGTATGACCCCTGATTTTTCAAGAGTTTTGAATGTGGACCCTGGTGTATCTCTCTCTCTCCCTCCCTCTCCCTCCCTCCCTCCCTCCCTCTCTCTCTCTCTCTCTCTCTCTCTCTCTCTCTCTCTGTGTGTGTGTGTGTGTGTGTGTGTGTGTGTGTGTGTGTGTGTTCGTTCTGGAACAGAACCCCTAACTGTGACTTAAATTGGGTAATCCATTGAATAGTGCAAAAGCTATTTTTCTGAAAATGATAAGCAGTGAAAAAATTAAATATATTATGAAGCAATAGATTTTTTTTAAAAGTCTTGGTAGCAACACAAAAGACTGCATGTATAATTTTGCAAAAGTTGTTGAAAGTAAGAACTTTGTCAGCCTATAACATATTGCCCTTGTTTATAAGATCCTACCAAAGTAACCAAGAGTATCTAATTCTTTCCCTCCTTTTTTCACAGACGATTCAGCGCCTAAGCATGTCAGTAGGGTAAGTACTATACAGTTGTGCCTCTGTTCCCCAGTGGATAAATTATGTCATTGGCTCTCTTGTTTATTTCAAATGATTCTTCTTGTGTGTGGGCATTTCATTCACTGAATGAGCTCCAGAGAAATTGCTGATGAGCATGCTAACAACTTTCCAAACAATTAAAATGACAGCATTCAAAACATTAGCATGTAAATAAGGGACAAACAGCACAGTACACTTGCAACAATATTTAAGCTTTGGCTAGGAGTGGATGGGCCAAAACACAGGGACAGCACAAAAAGATCATTAGAGCAAAAAGGCAGTAAAATCTTCAGTACTTATCTAGAACATATGGTATTTGCTGATTGTATGTGTGTCCAACACAATTTAAAGTGGAGTTCTGCAAGATACAGTGGGGATCCAGCATCCAAGGATTTGACTCACTGCAGATGCCAGGGTCCCAGTTTAAATGACCTTTAAATACAAAAAAGTGTACAAAAGTCAAGTTTCCTACCTTTGAGTGGCAAAACCATGTTGTTTCCAAGCCTCAGGGCTAAAAATAGCTTTAAAGACTCACTTCGGGGTCTCACATCATTGTATACTACGGTCCACCCTCCTTATCCATGGGGAATTCGTTCCCAGAACCCTTCAGATGCTGAAAACCAATGCATTCTGGAGTGACACTGGGAAACCCACAAGTAGGTCTTTAGAGCTAATTTTAGCCCTGAGAGGCTTGGAAACATCGCTGTTTTGATGTGTGAGTGTAAGAAACCTGATTTTCATGCACTTTCTTACATTTACATTTTAAAACTTTTTTCTTTTAAATTTTTCCATTTAACCTAGGACCCTGGTATCCACAGCTGGTTCCAGACATGGAACTTCTGTGGGTACTGAGATGGGACCTGTATATTTCAAAGGTTCCAATAGTCAATAAATCAATTGTCAGTATTAAGAATCTTCTCTTAGTGTCCCTGAGAGAGACTGAGGTTAAATACATAGATACCTTATGTTCAAAGCAGCTATTTAAGACTTTGCTTGTTTTTCCCCTCTAGAGAAGTGTGAGCCATTCTCACCTCATCCTGAAAATTGAGTATTCTAAGACAAAAACTCAAAAACTCTTGAGGAGCTTTTCTCAAATTTGTCTTGACTGCTTGAAAAGCCCAACTCTGCCTCGCTTTCCTCAGGTTCTCCACCTCCTCTCTGACCCTTTTCCTGGCCTTTTCCTCTTTTTAAAGAAAAAAAAATCTTACCTGAGGGAAGATGGAGGGAATAACAGGTGCTACACTCTCATGTTTATTACTCTGTTGCATAGTGCCCTATGGATCCTATTTTGCTCTCCTTTATTACCTCCTCCTCAGTCAAGCACCGGCATCGCTCGGTCGGTGCAGGGCCTCTGCGAGGGCGTTCCAGAGGCGTAACTGGGTGGAGCGCAGCGGGCGGAGACAGTGTTTACGACACAGTTGTGACACAGGACGGCCGTAGTGCCATATCCTAATGCCAGTTCCCGGCCATGGCGGCCCCTATTCGGCCCGCTCCAGTGCACGTTCCTCTGTGCCTGCTATTTTGCTGGCGCAGATCCGAGCAGGCCCATAGGGGTGACCAGGGCTTACGTGGGTGCAAGGGGAAAACCTCCCCTTGTCCTGCATGTTGCTGCCGCCGCCTCCAAATGGGCCTTTGGATATGGCCCTGCTATGTCGGCCTTACTAGGTCGGCATAAGATATCTCAGAATGAGGTCAGTCTATTTGAGCAGAGCTTCAATGCCTATATTTTTAATGCTTGCCTCATCTATGACCCTCATGTCCACTATACTGTTGCAAGTTTCCTCATCTATGACCCTCATGCCCACTATACTGTTGCAAGTTTCCACTATACTGTTGCAAGTTTCCTCATGTCCACTATACTGTTGCAAGTGAAAATAGGCAGTTTTCACTTGTAGAAAGAATAGGCGGTATGGAAGTGGTTAACTAGACCCTTCTCTGCAACTCCTTCCGTGCCACATGCTTTTGCCTCTTCTAGTGTGCTTACCGCCTGAACACAGGTCTGAGGTCAAAATACTGGGTGGTGAGGGATGGGGGGAGTGCCTGGCTAAGTACTCCCTTTCCTCCTAGCCCTTCTTCAGATCAAATTGCCCCCTCCCAAGAAACTTCACAGTGAAGTAGTGGCTGCCAGGTTAATGTTACTTATGGCTTCTTTGTAGCGTGCAGATCAATTTCAAATATAAGTGCACTGCTTTTGAAAACATTGAATGGAGACATTGAACTCCAAAGCCCTGCTGTGCATACAAAAATTCCAGTGCACAATTTAATGGGACTGTCTGAATCACAGCTAGAAATATCATCAGCCAAAAATCAGTTTCCCATGTAATGATATATTAAACTTTATTTGGTCATACAATCGTACAAATTGATCAAATTAATTTTCCAATATAGGTTTGTCATCTTCACACTGAAAACGTGAATATAGCCTTGTTTTCAAAACAAATCTCAAGATGATTTCACTACTGTGCTTATGCAAAGTTTCTGAAGTAGAAAGCTATGGCTATCTTCATACTGCAGATTTCAAGGAATGGTTTTTTTGGAGTGAGTGGATGAAATGTTATTGATTCAGAAATCTAGATCAAATCGAATATGGCGTACTTGTAGAAATAATATGAATATTATTTGCTGTGTACATTAGCATACATTAATTCAGGAAGAAAAGTTCATCTAGGTGATCCTCTCCAAACAATCCTCTATTGTTTGGAAAGGAATCTCAAATAAACAAATGGAGTCCTTATTTCATTTGAAAAATAAAAAGAGAAGATAAATACATACCACCACTTAGGCAGGCAGAAATTGCATTGATTTGGGTGGTTTATGCAGTAGATATGTGGGATTACAACCACTGTAAACATATTTAGGAACATGCAAATAATCATATACAAAGAGAAATCATAAGGTGGTAGGTGGGGAATCTTTTAAATGCATCTATGAAATCAGGAATAGTTTGTGCTACATGGGTGGACCATCCATGCACTCATTCCCCTTGGGGTGACGTACAATGGGGCATCCAAGTAATAAGGCACATGAATGTGCGTGTGTGCGTGCGTGCGTGCGTGCGTGAGAGAGAGAGAGAGAGAGAGAGAGAGAGAGAGAGAGAGAGAGAATTGGTGCATGAATAGGAACCCATTCAGTAGAAATTAGGCCCCCAACTAAGGCTGATGGAGGATACTTGATTAAAACAGTTCCTGTGTCAACTCAATACTTCTGCAAGAAGAAATTGTATATTCACGTTACTGGAAATGCTGCAAAATTGTAATTGTTTTCCCTCATGATGTACATTACGAGCGAATTACTGAAAAAAGCTATCTTATTTTTGAAAATCAGCTCAAAGATGGAAACATCTTTAAAACATTAAAAGTTTTAAAATGGAAAAGTACTTAAAATTTTCTTCTGGATAAGCCTTTGTCCTGTATGCTCTTAAAAATCTGACTAATGATAAAAAGAAATACTCTCTGATGAAATTAAATATTCCTACAATAATTTCCAGAGTGAATTCATTCCAGTAGTCATTTGTTCTGTTGTTATACCATTATTAATTGAAACTGCAGGAGTCCCATCTGCAGATGTGCTAATCATCCTTCCAAAAATGGAAAATACCTGCATAAGATTTCCTTGATAATACCAGTTTTATCCTTCCTGTGAAGAACAGTTTTGCTTTTGATAGAAGGGATGAGGAGTGGGAATTGTGGACATTTTGCCTCCTGTTGCCTCATTGTATGATTGTCATTTCTTCATCAGCCGAACATTTTTCCTCCATATTTGTTTATCTGGGACAATTTATTTGGGACAATTGCTTTCCTTATTCAGATCAGAGCTTATAGAATGCTTCATCATTCAGTTCATCTGATTATCTAATAAATCTTAATTTTTCTATAAAATTCTAAACGTTATTTTCATCAGTATCTGTAAATTCTTGCCTGCACTAGTCCTTTCATGTCCACTGTTCTCGGGATATTGAGAGAGAGAGAGAGAGAGAGAGAGAGAGAGAGAGATCCCATATTGGCACACTGCAGAGATGGGATGTCCTCTTCCTCAGGACATGAGAGGCAGGAATTAGAAAATTACTTAGGGGAGGAAGCTTTTTGCTCCCAATTGTTATGGCCTAAGAGTCTAGGAAGCAGGTTCTGTAGCACTCTGCTTAGCTTTTCATAGTTAGATATTTTTCTGTGGCTAACTTCCTTTTTTCTTGTATGTTTTTGTCTCCCTTCTGGACGTGTGACTAGATGAACAATCACACACAGTCACACAGAGAAGCCACTTTTACTTCAACACTGGCTTCTCTGCCTCAAGATACAGGATGAGGCAGAAGAGTATTTCTCTAATCTGAGAATTTGTAATTCTTAACCTGGGAAAGAAGTGGGGGTCCACTTCTGCAATATTGCAGCTTTGTGGGACCACTCCAGGCACTCACTCTTTAAAGTTACCAGAAAAGCTAGTGAGGGTAAGCACCTTCCTATGCTTTCCTTCACTTGACATTTTGCTTCACTACCATTTTGCTTCCCTCTGTTGCAACTGGGACTCCCCTTTCTCTTCCGCCCTTTTGTGTGGAATGCGTGGTTGTAGCAGAAGCTTTCAGACTGACCCATACTTCACATGTACTGCCAGGCAAACTTCAATCACAGAGTCATGATAGGTTTGCTCGTTCTCGCCCTTGGGTCACTATATTCTATATGTAGATGGAGAGCAAATTTTCTTGATTTAGCAATTGGAAAAAAGTGTGCTCTATAGGTGCTTCCCCCCCTTCCAAATCATATTACTGCTTACTGGAGATGTGAAACATTTAATAGTGAAACTAGATGATCAGGGCATGTGTCCAAGTCTCATGTGCCCTACAAATGTTTTCATTTTATGCCTTCTTCACAGAACTCTGGGAATTGTAGTTCTGTAAAGTATTGGAAAGTCTTTGCAATATCAACTTTTGCAATATCAATGAGCCCTAAGGAATGAAATGTTGCACGTTTTAATGATAAAAAGACAAAATAAAGATATTGCATTTGTCTCATACCTTGTTGAAAGCGTACAAAGCATATTTCATTAGCAGCAAATTGCTCAGCTAGCGTTGTATGCTTGCTTACAGACTGCAAGTCAGCCACTCTCGTCTGCAGTTTTTCCACCCATGGATTTGACTAGTTGCTGATGGCCACCGTGGATGAGAAGGGCCCTGCCAATCCTAAAAAAAAATCTCTTTAAATAGTAGTTTAAAAACCACTTTTCTTACCATTGTAGAGCAGCAGGCAGGCAGAGTCTCCCAAGGATGACAACAGCTCTTTCCAGGTTGTGCTGTGGTTGCGACCCCCTCTCCTGGCACTTGGTCGTGCCAGAATGCAATACAGAAGGGTTTAATCACTTCTGCGTTGCATTATTCAGCACACCAGGGCCAAAGGAAGGAGTCGCTTGCTCAGTGAAAATAGCTTGAAAATAGCTGTTCTAATTGCCAGAAAGTGCCTGCCTGTTGCAGGCAGTCAAGAGGTAATAGGAGTAACAGGCAAGTTTGGTCTTGGAGTACAGAATGAAGCAGGGCAAAGACTGATAGAGTTTTGTCAGGAGAACACATTAGTCATAGCAAATACCCTTTTCCAGCAACACAAACGGCGACTGTACACATGGACTTCACCAGATGGTCTACATCGAAATCAGATTGATTACATTCTTTGCAGCCAAAGGTGGAGAAGCTCTATACAGGCAGTAAAAACAAGACCTGGAGCTGACTGTGGCTCAGATCATGAGCTTCTTATTGCAAAATTCAGGCTTAAACTTAAAAAAGTAGGGAAAAGCACTAGGCCCTCCATGTATGACCTAAATCAGATCCCAAACGAATATACAGTGGAGGTGACAAACAGATTTAGAGGCTTAGATTTGGTAGACAGAGTGCCTGAAGAACTTTGGACGGAGGTCTGTAACATTGTACAGGAAGCAGCAACTAAAACCATCCCAAAGAGAAAGAAATGCAAGAAGGCAAAGTGGCTATCTGAAGAGGCTTTAAAAATAGCTGAGGAAAGAAGGGAAGCCAAAAGCAAGGGAGAAAGGGAAAGATATACCCAACTGAATGCAGATTTCCAGAGAACAGCAAGGAGAGATAGGAAGGCCTTCCTCAATGAGCAATGCAAAGAAATAGAGGAAAACAATAGAATGGGAAAGACTAGAGATCTTTTCAAGAAAATTGGAGATGTCAAAGGACAATTTCATGCTAAGGTAGGCACAATAAAGGACAAAAACGGCAAGGACCTAACAGAAGCAGATGAGATTAAGAAGAGGTGGCAAGAATACACAGAGGAACTCTATAAGGCCGATCTCAATGTTCCTGATAACCACAATGGTGCGGTCACTGAGCTTGAACCTGACATCCTGGAGTGTGAAGTCAAGTGGGCTTTAGAAAGCCTCACTAACAACAAAGCTAGTGGAGGTGACAGCATTCCAGTGGAATTACTGAAAATCTTAAAAGATGATGCTGTCAAAGTGCTGCACTCCATATGCCAGCAAATTTGGAAAACCCAGCAGTGGCCACAAGACTGGAAAAGATCAGTTTACATTCCAATCCCAAAGAAGGGCAATGCCAAAGATTGTTCAAACTACCGCACCATTGCACTCATTTCACATGCTAGCAAGGTGATGCTCAAAATCCTACAAGCTAGGCTTCAGCAGTATGTGAATCGAGAACTACCAGATGTACAAGCTGGTTTCCGAAGAGGCAGAGGAACTAGAGATCAAATTGCCAACATTCGATGGATCATGGAGAAAGCCAGAGAGTTCCAGAAAAACATCTACCTCTGCTTCATTGACTATGCTAAAGCCTTTGATTGTGTGGATCACAACAAACTGTGGCAAGTTCTTGAAGAGATGGGAGTACCAGACCACCTTATCTGTCTTCTGAGAAACCTGTACGTGGGCCAGGAAGCAACAGTTAGAACTGGACATGGAACAACCGACTGGTTTCAAATTGGGAAAGGAGTACGACAAGGCTGTATCCTGTCACCCTGCTTATTTAACTTATATGCAGAGTACATCATGAGGAAGGCAGGGCTGGATGATTCACAAGCTGGAATCAAGATCGCTGGGAGAAATATCAACAACCTCAGATATGCAGACGACACCACTCTAATGGCAGAAAGTGAGGAAGACTTAAAGAACCTGCTGATGAGGGTGAAAGAGGAAAGTGCCAAAATTGGCTTGAAGCTCAACATTAAAAAAACTAAGATCATGGCCACCACTCCCATCACTTCCTGGCAAATAGAAGGGGAAGAAATGGAAGCAGTGACAGACTTTATCTTCCTGGGCTCCAAGATCACCGCAGATGGTGACTGCAGCCATGAAATTAAAAGACGTTTACTTCTTGGGAGGAAAGCTATGGCGAACTTAGACAACTTAATCAAAAGCCGAGACATCACCCTGCCAACAAAGGTTCGCATAGTCAAAGCGATGGTTTTCCCAGTAGCTATGTATGGCTGTGAGAGCTGGACCATAAGAAAGGCAGAGCGCCGAAGAATAGATGCTTTCGAATTATGGTGCTGGAGAAGACTCTTGAGAGTCCCCTGGACTGCAAAGAGGTCCAATCGGTCCATCCTACAGGAAGTCAAGCCTGATTGCTCCCTGGAAGGACAAATGCTGAAGCTGAAGCTCCAATACTTTGGCCACCTGATGAGAAGAGAGGACTCTTTAGAAAAGACCCTCATGCTGGGAAAGATTGAAGGCAAAAGGAGAAGGGGGCGGCAGAGGATGAGATGGTTAGATAGTGTCACCGAAGCGATGAACATGAAATTGGGTGAACTCCGGAAGCTAGTGGAGGACAGGGAGGCCTGGCGTGCTGTGGTCCATGGGGTCGCGAAGAGTCGGACACGACTTAGCGACTGAACAACAAAAGTTGCTCTACAATGGTAAGAAAAGCAGTTTTTAAACCACTAAATGGATATGATTTTATTTTTTTTTTGCAGATTTCACTTTCCACAGTTTTCAACATCCACAGAAGTTCCAGGAACAGAACCCCTCATAGATGCTGAGGGATAACTGAATTAGAAATTCTAAGATGTGTTAAGGCTGGTTGCACTCATAGGTTTTCATCAAGCAATAGCACAATTTTTTTTAAAGGAGTGTAAACTTGTAAACAGCATCTTGCTTACCACTTGTATATGATACTCTATATTTTGTTATACTAAAAATGGGTGCCACCCTCTCTGTCCCTTGAACTCTACTCCCCAACAACACAGAAAAGGGCCTTCCCTAACACATGAGAAGAAGATGGAGATCCTGATGACTACTGGCTGGGGAAGGCAGTTGGGGGCTTGGAAGTCTCCACAAGCCGGCCACCTGAAGCAAAGTTTTCGGCTTTGCTGGCCTTGAAGGGAGAGGGTTTCAGGGGTCTTAGAAGGTAGAAGTGAAGAAGATCAAATAGTCACAGAGAAATCTGCTTTTTGATTACATAGTGGGGGGCAAGAGTGAAGTTTTTTTAATGCCAACCAAACTAAAATACATTCTAAGATGCCCCAAGACTTTAGGATTAATCAATGGGTAGGTTTCATTTTTTGATTAAATTGTCATATTGTTAGGGCGATTCACATGTCAATTTAGATTAAATTGGAAGAAGAATTTCTTAATTCGAAGTGTTATTTAGCACTGGAACTGTCCACCTTGCATAGTTGTGGGCTCTCCCTTGGTGGAGATTTTGAAGCTGAGGTTGAATGACCACCCATCAGGAATGCTGTACCAGTTGTCTGCAGTGAGTAGGGCAGCTGGCCTAGATGGCTCTCAAGTCCTTTCCAGCACTGTGATTCTATGAATAAAGTATCAAACAGTATGTTTTAGAGTTCTAGAGAACTCTTCATCAACAAGATATAACACAGTAGGGGGAAAACATGTCGGAACGCCAAAAGTCTGTATTTTGTAAAATCTAAAGATGGAGTTCCCTTGCACACTTGGATTGTTCTCTGACAGCCTCAGTATGCACAGGGCTTCTTAGTCAAAGGAAAGGAGCAAACAGAACCTTGTTCACCAGCTAGTGGACCAGAATGCCTTTTTGTTTCATCTCACCAGTGGAGCCAAGAGGAGCATCTCTCTCTCTCTCTCTCTCTCTCTCTCTCTCTCTCTCTCTCTCTCT
>JAJKFI010000018.1:6258824-6299971 GCA_029204185.1 Lerista edwardsae | reverse complement strand
TCTCTCTCTCTCTCTCTCTCTCTCTCTCTCTCTCTCTCTCTCTCTCTGGGGGCGACAGCACAAGGGGGCTATGCTCTCATGGGGAATCGTGCCAACCCAGCCATGCCATGGAGCTGCCCATGTAAGTGGCTTCTGCACTGGCTGAGGTTGGCCAGCGTGGAAGCTACTTCTTGAGAGTGGCTTCATGCCACTACGATCAGCTCCTGGCTCCACTGGTATTGGTGGGGTACTGTGAATATTGGAGGGGTTTCTGATACTTAGAGTAGAGGATGGTGGCAGGGGGGGAGTGAGTCATGGCACTGATCCCTGCCGAATGGCGCCAGGGGCATTTGCGCCCTTGACACCCCCAGTTACGCCAACGACTCATATTTTCTTGGTTGAATTCCCAAATTGTCCAGCTCCATAAAAACTCCTCTTAAACATGAATACCGATAAACGCTTACTTGATATTAATTTTACATAGTGGTTTGCTAATTCTGAAATGTGTATTTGTTTTCAATAGTACCAGAATACTGATATTCAAGGAGTGGTATATGAACTGAACAGCTATATAGAGCAGCGGTTCGATATAGGAGGGAACAATCACCTGCTTTTACATGAACTGTGTAGTATCATTCAAATGGGTAAGAAAACATTTTGCATTAAAATTATCTGCATTAGTTTCTAAGACATTGTTTGGAGCATTTTTTTAAAGAGAGGCAGTACACATTCTGGACAACTTCCCAAGAAGCATCAATGCCAGAAATTCCTTGCACCTGAGGGCTTTTTGGGGGGGCCAAATATCCATCAATGATTGATTTCATTGTAGGATAAAGGGCCAATATTAATGCAAATCACTCAATGCTCCCTTTTAAGTCATCCTAGAACAACTGAGCATAGAATTTGGACCTTATAATGGACAAAATACTATACCTGTGTCCTGATACCCATAAATTCCATGGGTACTTGGAATCCTATTAAAAAATAGGGGAACATCAGTGGTTTTGCTGAAACAAAGTAAAGAAAAAGAGATTTATTTAATTCTCCCCTAAGTGTACAAAGGTGTTCACAGTATCCATGGTTTCAGGTATCCACAGTGGGGTCTGGAACTGAACCCGTGTGGATACCGATGCATGCCTGTATTGTAGGTTTTTCTACTTTGAATTAGTATTTATATTTTTTTCCATGTGGCATGAGTGCTTTAGTTAAAAACATGCATGTGTGGCTTTATAGTCTTAATGCAAGCAATAACTGATAGCCAGGTTTTAATTAAACTTTTTCCATGTGCACTGACATCAGCTGATTTTCAGATGCCTGTTTTTTGTGTTTTGTTTATCCTTCCAATTCTTCCATGCAACAATAGTTGTTGTGTGTTGTTGTTACAAAGCTTGAAATGATGGCTATATATTTATAAATGCCACTTAATTACTGGGTGCTATACCTAGACTTTTTGGAATCATACTATTGCCCAATGCTATAAGCTGCTTTAGGGATATTTGTTTATTTACTTGATTTATAGCCCATCTTTCTCCCTTGGGGCATGCAAGGCAGCTCACAACACATTAACAGTGCAATCCTATACCCCCCCTTAGCACCGGCGCTGCGCTCTTGCGCCAGCCGAACGCTGTCACGAATGTGCCGTAAAGCGCGTCTGCGTCGGCGCTATGTCATTCGGTCGGCGCAGGCAGCAGTGCCAACGCTCGGGCGCTGCTGCAACTGTCGGCAGCACCAATCATGTGCCAGTTGAGCACCGGCGTTACTCAGTCAGCACAGGGCCTCTGCAAGGGCATTCCAGAGGCGTTCTGGGGGTGTAACTGGACGGTGCAGTGGGTGGAGATGGCGGTTATGGCGTGCTTGTAACAGGACAGCCGTAATACTATATCCTAATGCCAGTTCCCGGCCATGGCGGCCCCAATTTGGGCCGCTCCCGTGCAGTTCCTCTGCGCCTGCTATTTTGCCGGCGCAGATCTGAGCAGGCCCATAGGGGTGACTGGGGCTTATGTGGGTGCAAGGGGAAAACCTCCCCTTGTCCTGCACGTTGTTGCCTCTGAATGGGCTTTTGGATATGGCCCTGCTATGTTGGCCTTACTAGGCCGGCATAAAGTAGGATTGCACTCTAAAATACATACAAATTTAAAATGCATTAAAACTATAGAGTACAAAAAGATACTATATTATAAGAAGTCAGTCAGTGGCAAGCAGCAGCTACAAAAGCCATCAATCATAAAAAATATTAATTAATAAAAATCAGGAAGCATCAGTCTGTAACTAGTGAGCATACACTTAAAAACACGGCTTCAGTAGTTCTAACTTTCTAGCATTGACTCCCACCTTAAAAATTGTTTCCAGCCAATCAAGCATCTGTGGCTGTAATGGTGATAAAACAGCAGTGCTTCATCCAAGTAGCAGATTGTTTAACCATTGATGCACATAGTTAGTTTTGCAAACCACCAGAAATTGGGTTGTGATCCATTGGTGAACCACACACCCACCGTTTGGTAATTGCTGCTGGGTTCCATAGGATTTTTGAAATAAGAAGGTCCTCAGGCCTTGCTGGAAGGCTTCTCATGAAGTAGCAGTTCTCAACTCAAAGGGGAGGGAATTCCATAGAACAGGTGCCCCTCCCTAGAAGACCCTATTTCTTGATCGCCAGCCCCCTGTTGCTCATAATCTGTTGCTTTCAGTCATTAGGTTTTATTTAATAAAATAAAATTTCATTAAATTTCGTTTTTAATTTGCTATTAGCCACCTTGAATGTTTGAAAATAAAAAAAATTGGACACGCTCTTAGTCACTCAACCATCTATTAAACAAAATAGACCTCTGGGAGTCATCAAGCCTAGTGCCTTTCAGTTAACATAATTGAGGTTTGTACTGGAGACATGTGCCAGTAATGAAGACAGAGGGCAGTTGTTTCCCCTAGACCTCTGGAATGTCAATGCTTTTACCCAGTCCATGAATTTCTGCATAATATCAGTACTAAATATCCTGGTGCATCTCTATGAAGAAATCTAGTTTGCAACCATTGACTCAAAAGGTGTCTATTTCCACATCTTGGCCCACTCAAGGAAATCCTCAGTTCACAAGATTTGGTGAAAGTGGAAATACTTCTATGCAGACATGGGATTTGATAACTTTCAACCAACCAGCTGGCAGCAGTTCAAGGGTTTCAGAGAGGAATTTTTATCTGCCTTACCTGGAAATGCTAGGATTGAACCTGCATGCAGAACTCTTCATCATTACCTCTGTCTTAATTGAGAGTCCATCTTGATTCAGTCTCTGCCCTCCATCTTGCAGGACAAGATACAAATATTTTCTTGCATTTGCTGATCCTTGGTTTAGCCAAGGATCTATTTCACCTAAATCATCTGGTCTCATCTTGAATTTTGCCTTTATTCTTGTACCAATTTGAGTCAGTGGCTCCAGTAGATTTGAACCTACTTACTTTCAAGATAGTATTTCTCATAGCAGTTATGTCAGCACAAGGGCCAGTCAGATGTGTGCTTGGCAAACATTGCGTTCTTGCCTAAGGTATACTCAACATTCTATATTAAGAAGACTTAAGATTGCCTGTCTTATTTCAAAGCTTGGCTCTGGGTGGAGAAAGAACTTACATGTATTTGCTCTTAAGCAAACCATTTCCTTTTGTGTTTGTAGGATTGTATCATTTGGATAGACAACAGGCTGTTATTGGGGATCCCGCAAGGGAAAAATGTTAATGTAGTACGTAGCCATAATCACAAAGTGAGATGCTATTCCCTAAGAGCTATCAGGCTCCTCAAGAATGCATTCCACCGAAATGCTTTCATCCTGAGTTCTGCAGAGCAACAAGATTGTCAGTTTCATTGGCGTTCATCAAGCACTATGCCCCATACATGAGGTTAAGTGCCTGTGACTTGTTTGGATGCCTGCTTCTGCTTTGCACCTACCTCTTTGCACCTATATTGTTTTGCACCAACTGTAGGCAGGGGGAAGCTAACTCTGTATGATGTGACTGCTTTGAGACCATGAAGAAGAGGACATGTTGCTTACCTGTAGCTATGATTCTTTGGGTGGATACACATGACCCATCTATCCATTGCTCTGCAGGTCTGCCACCAGTGCTAGTTCTCTTTTCTGAAACTATAGTTTTAATTTAAGAGGACATTTTCAAAGGAACTGAGGGATTGGGTGTTCCTTAGGCCCTCAAGACACACAGTACTCATGGGGTTTCCCACATGCAAGACCTGGTGTAGAGTATTCAACAAGCTCTGGAAATTTCTGAAGTTAGCTCTGTGATGCACAGAACTCCAGAGTGGTCTGCACTGAGGATCACTTAAAGGGCTATAGTTACAGGTGAGCAAATTTTCCTTTCCAATTTCTACTAAACCAGTTATCTGATTGCTGTAGAAAACAAAAGCAGCAAGGTATGGTTTATCTGTCCATAGCTGACAAGTATTTGAGCAATCACCTCATTATTCCTCTTGGATTTTACAAGTTGAATACATTCACATAGGTCTTCTGTGTGATTCCATGGAATGTGTATTTTTAATGTGATATATTAATGGAGTAATTTGTATAGATTTATTTCATTATTTTTAGTTTCTTACATTTGAGTTTCATATTGAAAGTAGATAGTTCTGGCTGTTGAAGTCATCAAAAGGTCAGCAAGTCACCAAAAGGACTTGGATGCTCATCTTTTACATTGTGTGTATGTTTGTTTTTTGCTTTGGCAGCTACAAATGCTGATGGATTTGCACTGTATTTTCTGGGTGACTGCAATAATGTAAGTATAAATTTGGAGAGCTATGCTTTAAGGAAAAATGCCCTTTCCACAGCTCTGCATGCAATGTATTGTACAAAATATAGCAGGAGTTGATTATAAATTGATTTATAAGCTTTATAAATGCAGCTGAGCTAATGAATTGCACTGGTGGACGAATTGGTTTTTCCACTCAAAGGTCTTCTCAGCACAACTGCACAGCATAAAATGGTGGGGAATAGTATTAGGCAGTCCATCTACAGTCCTATACACATTTACTTGGGAATAGGTTCCACTGAATTTAATGGGGCTTATTTCTTAGTAGACTTGAATTGGATTGTGCTATCAAAACATTTGCAGGAGCAGCAATCAGGATGTCTCAAAGTAGAATAAATGAGTCTAAGGGTGCGATTCTAATGAACTTTCCAGCACTGACATAGCTGTGCCAGTGGGGCATGTGCTGCACCCTGCAGTTGGGGGGGGGGGAGCAGTCATGGAGGCCTCCTCAAGGTAAGGGAATGTTTGTTCCCTTATCTCAGAGCTCCATTGCCCTTACTGGAAAGTTGGTTAGGATTGTGCCCTTAAACTTTTTCCTATGTAAACGCCAATAGTTCGGTAAAACTTTTTACCAATGAATTTTTCAGGTACTTAAATGTGAAATCATGGAAGAAATATATAAGCATTAACATTGGCCTTCACATGAAGTAGCTGGGATTTGGCCAAAGTAGATTTTTTTTTAAAAGCCCAAAACTTTAGGCTTGTCTGGCAAACTTAGGTAATTAGTGGAAATCCTTTTTAATGACAGATTTGTTAAATTTGTGGGTCAACGTGCTATACTGAAAGAAAGCAGAGCTACAAAGATAATCCTACACCATATATTGAAATTCTATGAGGCTGCTAAAAAGTATGTAGGAAAAGCTGATGCAGTAAAAAATATGTGCTTGAGGGTGCAATCCTAACCTGGAGTTAGGCCGGCACAGTTAGGCCAGCAAAGTTTGGCTGGCACAAGGGCCACTGTAAAGTGCGTTCGGACCACTCTCAAAGTCAGGGAGGATGGTGCACATCTGTGTGCTGGCCTCCCTGACTCCAAGAGTGATCCAAACATAATTTACGGTGTCCCTTGTGCCGGCTGAACTTTGGTGGCCTAACTGTGCCAGCCTAACTCCAGGTTAGGATTGTGCCCTGAAATTTTTCTTTAAAAATAAATTGATATTCTCACATAAAATATTACTAGAGAAACTTAGAAGACCTAGGATTAGAAATAGGGTCTTATTAATAATACTGAGAGCTAGTTAAGAGACAGGAAAACAAAAAGTATGGATAAATGGGCCTTTCACTTTAACAGTGAAAGGAAGAAAGTAGAGGCAAATGGTATGAAATGTGCCAGTAAAAAGTCAAACCACTAATTTTTCAAGTTTAGTAATAAAAGATGGTTAAGTATATCAAACAGAAGTTCCTACTACAAGTGGACTGTGTTGCAACATACTGAGGAAAGGAATAGACATAGGGAACTTGCAGAAGGAATTAACACTAAGAAAGTGAGAATATCATCAGGAATTATTTCTTGAAACTTAAAAATTTAATATGATGAAATACCATGTGTGTATTATTTGGCCTTGGGATCCTGCAAGATTCTTTCTTCTTCCGATGTTGTTCAACACCTACACAAAACCCCTGGATGCAATTGTCAGAAACTCTGAGCTGCAGTATTACCAATATGCAGATTACACCCAGCTCTCATACCAACATCTGATCCAAAGGGTGAACATTTTGAACTGGTGCCTGGAGATGATGTGGACTAATAAACTGAAGATTTTGAACTGGTTTCTGAAGTCAGTAAAAGACTGAATATGTGCTGACAAATTGATTGATGTTTAATTCAGACAAGAAGAAGGTGCTCCTGGTCAGTGGGAATGCAGATCAAGGAATAGGATTTATTCTGCTCAGTTTTTGAAATCAGCTAGAAAGGCCACCTTGCGTATTCTGTGTCAGTCTGAGCTGCTGTTTATTATGATTATGATATACCACTTTTCAACACACACAAAAAAGTTCACAAAGCAGTTTACAGGCAAAGTCAAATAATTAAAATTAGACCATGTCCAAATCTAAAAAGATGGAAAAGAACACCAGCAAGCAGCCACTAGAAAAAGTGCGGTGCTGGAGTGAAAAGAGACAGTAACTCTTCTTCCGATAAATTTAAGAGGAGCACCACTTAAAAATGTGCCTCTTAGAGGAAATGTGTGAGAAGACCTTCTATGTAGTAGCACCCAGATTGCGGAGCTCCTTGCCCCAGAAGAGTCAGCTAGCGTCCTCCTGATTTTATTTTCAAAGACTGGCTCTATTTTGATGCTGTGATATTTATTAAAATGTTTTCAGCATTTTTCAATTGTTTTTAACCTGTTTGTTAACAGCCAAAGACAACAAAGAGGAATATAAATTCATTTATAAATACAGGTGGGCCCACATTATTTGTAGGCATCAGAAAACTCTCTAGTGGGTTTTGGAGATTGGGGATTGGTCCCCAACTTGGGATTGGTCCAAATCCCCAGGTTTGAATACCTGCAGATTTCAGAATCTGCAGGTGTTTCATGAACTGGATCCCCCCCAGTGGATATCAAGAGATAAATATAAATAGTTGAGCACTTTCTACTTTCACAGGAGGGAATACCTGATGTAATACTAATACGAATATTCCAGGTATTCTAGGAACATATGGGAAAATATGTGAGCGAATTTGGTGATATTGGGTAGGTATCACCTTTCTGTAGATGCTCACCTGGGGTCTTTGCTATGAGATAGATGGATAGTAAGAATGAATATGCACACCCACACACAAAGTGAACATCTCATTCATGTTTTAAGGTAAATTTTTCAATCTGTTTTTCTAGAATAGAAAATATTGAAATAGTTGCTTAATTCTGTCTGATAGTGCCATCTAGTGACTCTGCTAAACAATTAATGGGATAGAGAAATCAAGGATCCTACTTAACAAAGTAATAGGGATTATTCTTTTTTATATATCCTTTTTCTTAGATTTTTGTAAAGCTGACCACAGATAAACTAAAACATGTAATTTTTTTAGATGACTAAAGATGAGATCATCTTTGCAAGCTCATTATTTCAAGACAATAACATGGTAAAAATATTGGACTGGCATAAGTATTATTATGATTAAGAATACATATATCGCTTTTCAACAAGAGTAGTTCACAAAGTGCTTTACATAGTGAAATAAATCAATAAATGGCTCCATGTCCCCAAAGGGCTTAGAAGCTTAAAAAAATACAGGAGACACCAGCAACAGCCACTGGAAAAGACATCATGCTGGGGTGAAGGACAGTTGCTCTTCCCCTGCTAAACATAAATCACTTTAAAAGGTGTCTCTTTGCCTAGTTAGCAGAGGTTGAATATTGCACAACAGAATATTACAAAAAGATAAAGGTAACTATTGGAGCTTCCTAATAGAACAGTCAAAACATCCTGTCTGCCTCATGATTGTTTATCATACAGTACAGAGATTCCCAAACATTGTAGTACTGAGACCAACTTTTTAAAAGAACATTCTATCAGGACACACCTAGCTTTATGAGACTAAAAACAAGCAAAAATTTTCATTTTGCCAGTTCAAGCCTGTTTTTATCTATAACTATATAGATAAGTGGTTCCCAAACTGTGGATCGGACCCACCAGTGGGTCGTGAGCCAATTTCAGGTGGGGTTGTGAAGCACCTGGGGCAGCCATATCGAAAATATGGCAGAATGTGATGCTGGAAAGCGGAAGAGCTTTGTGGTTGTTTTGCTTGTATCATGCCTTGTAAATAGGCTTTTTTTCTTTCTTTCTGATTCAAAATTGCTATTGGAAAATGACAAGAAATAACGCAACTGGTTGCTGCATTCTCAGGAAAGCAGCAGGCTCTGGCGTCATAATGACGGCACTTCTGGCTGTCCCGAACAGACTGCCATTCTAAAAATTAGGTAACATGGTAAGGGCACAGGGCGACCAACGGGTCTTCTTGCTACTGCGCCGGCTATTTAACTGGCGCAGAAGCGAGGACCTTCAAGTAAGGCTGTACGGCCCCCCAGAACGCCCTCCCATCCCTCCCAGAACAGCCTCAGTGCTGGCGAGCAGGACTCACTTTGGGTCTCCCATGGCTACTGTTGCCATGGTGCTGCCCCAGCACAGGTTGGAATGGCTTACTGCTGGCGTTAGATATGCTTTACAGTGCCTTGCGCAACATTTCTCCAGGTGGTGCGAGCGTACCGCCCATGGTAAGGCACATTATATTAGGCCCCATTCTAGTTATTCACTTGTAATTTTATACTTAAAATAGTTAAAAATTTTGTGTCCCAATTTAATAAAAGTTTCTGTACCAATTTTCTAATGCTTTTCATAGACAAGTCTAGCAGATATTAACAGATATAGGTATGCTTTATGATAGTCGATAATATATTTTACATAATCTAAAAGTAGCGGTGAAGGGCAGGCTCCAAGGGCAGGTAAAAATACAGTTTTTCAGAAATTTTGCTTATAGACAAGTTTGCCTGAGCTTCTAAACTGCCAGATAGATATAAAATCATTTTTGACAATATAACTAATTGTTTCTCTTAGTGGCTTTGTAAATTTTATGTCTTTTCCAGTGGGATAAATGCTACTGGTAAACAATTTAAACATCTTTCAGTTTTAAAGATGGGGCAAAGAAATTACACATTTTTGGAAATGCAAAAGGTCCACATCAACTTACTAAGCATTATTTAGATTTCTTCCTCATTTTGAAGTATAAGCGTTGTAATACTTTTATCTTGTTAACTGTTAAATAATTTATATTGTTGTTAGATAATTGTAACTTTTTCTTGGAAGCATTTGTTAGCTTTTCAAATTCTCTTACAGCCCAATCCTGAACTGCCCGACCACCTGGGACTGCAGCTGCAGCCAGGCGGCTACTGCTGCTTCCCGAGGCAGCTGTGGGAGCCTCTGCAGGAAAAGGGGACATTCATCCCCTTGCCCCGTGGTAAGGGTGCAGGGCGGGCAATGGGTCCACTCACTTCTGTGCTGGCTATTTAGCTGACACAGAAGTGATGGCTTCTGAGTAAGGCCTTGCTGCAGCCTTACTTGCAGGTTGGGAACCGGTGGTGAGAGTCTACCCCTCCCCATTCCCAGGAATGTCCTCCTGCCCTGCCCTGCAAGGCCACATTGCTGGTGAGTGCTGCTCGCTGGCGTCTGGTACTCCCTCCAGGGTGCGTGTGGGCGGTGCTGCCATGGTGTTGCCCCAGTGCTTGCAGTAAGGGCTTATTGTCGACCGTTGAAGTGCTTTACGGTGCCATGCGTGACAGTTGCCTGGGAGGTACGAGCATACCACCCGCAGTAACAGGCTTTGGATTGAACCTTCAATCTTATGCATTACTTAGAAGCAAGACCCATTGATTTCAGTGGAACATATCCTCTGGTAAGGATGCATAGGGTTGCAGCTTGAATTCTCAAAATAAATTGAATTTTTTTTCTGATTATTCAGAAAATTGTTTATCTGGAGAACTGAAAATACTTTGCTCATGTACCCCCCTAAACATTCATGAGACAGAGGTTTGGGTTAAACTGGTCACTTTATTTAAAATATCATCAATTGAACACACCTGCATCAGGTAACCAATTCCTGCCCTCAGTGCATGGGCACCTAACTTAGGAGAGATGGTGGAGCAACTGTATATTCCCCAAGGCAAGCTGCAGTATACAGGATGCACACTTGGGTGGAGGATCAAGATTCTTGTTGCCAACTCATGAGGGTCATGGTAGCTGCTGCACAGGGGCAACCGAAGCCAGAAAACTATGGAGATTGCCCTGGCATTCGAAGCCAGTGGCTCACTAGCCAGTCTCCTAGAGCTGGCAAACATCTGAGAAGCGATACTGGTTCACCCACTGACTTTGTTACCTCCGGATGTACACCGAGCATCCTACTCCACTTCCCTGGCCTGCACAACACCTGCCTAAAGTAAGGTACAAAAGTGATGCAAAAAGCAATGACAACTGCCCCAGTCAAATGTCAATCTATGGCTAATCAAGCTAGCAGCAAAAAAATTCTTATATGACTCCATAAAAAAAGTTCTTATATGACTCCCAAAAGGGAGCAACCAACTAATCTCAGACTGCACAAAAGGAAGGGGAGGTGGGGGTTGCCTTCCAGAGCTATACTGAGGAAAAGACTCCAGTCTCAGCAACAAGCATCAATAGAGTACTTGCATTCTCCCTCCTCAGCCCCATATTTTGAATGGATCTATCAAGACAGTTGCAATCTCTATAAGTGCTGCAGTTGGGATTCTTGAAGTATGCTGTAACAACACAGATTTTCACCTAATACTTTGTAACTGGAGGATCTGATATTGCATATGATCTTGCCATATATGTAAATGACCACTTCTCATATTTGTGCATTTCCAAAAGTGAGTGTAAACTTTTATAGATAATTGATACCAGATTTTTTTGTGACATAAAATTACAATGTGTTTTTGTTCTTCCTCAGAGTCTCTGCGTTTTCACACCTCCAGGATCAAAGGGTGGACAGCCAAAGCTTGTTCCTGTAGGGCCCATTACGCTTGGCACCACAATATCTGCACATGTAGCCAAATCTAGGAGGACATTATTGGTAGACGACATTTTGGGGGTAAACTGCTATTTTATTTTTTAAAAGTTATTTTAGTAATTTAATTTAGAAGTTGAGAAGACGTTGAAGTTTGATACAGCAATTATGGACAGAAATTATAGTAATGTGGAAAACTTGATAGCTGGTTATAGTCATATCTGTGTTATGTGTTAAGCAGATCACATATCACCTCTTTTGGGACAGGAAAAGGTAAAATAGCTTCATAAATTAATATGTTGCCAAACATACCAAGCTTTTCAGAAGGTGATTTTACTTACAGTGCATACTTCTGTGATCAGTAAGAGAGATAACTTCGCTTGCTTCTTGGAAAATTCCATGGGTAGCTGCACTTTGCTTGTACAGTGTAGTTAAGCAAAAGCCACCTCTTAAGAGCCTACTGAATTTGGAATAAATAAGTTGCTAACAGCACAAAAGAAGGCCTCCAAACATCTCAAAAAGGATATAACTAGAGAAGGTGCAGTAATGAGTGACCAGAATTATTACTGGGATGGGGCACCTGATGATGAAAGGCTACAGCATTTGGGGCTCTTCAGTCTAGAAAAAAGGTGTCTGAGGGGGGAACACGATTGAGACATACAAAATTATGCATGGGATGGATGGAGTGGATGTTTTTTTCTCTCTCACACAGCAACAGAACGAGGGGGCATTCACTAAAATTTAGTGTTGGGAGAGTTAGAACAGATATAAATACTTTTTTTAACCCAGTGGGTAATAGTGGCACTTCTTGCCACAGGAGGTGGTGATGACATGTGGCCTAGGTGCCTTTAAAAGGAAACTGGACAGATTTCTGGAGAAATATCAATCACAGGCCACAAGCCATGATGGGTGGTACAACCTCCTTATTTTACAAGTGGGCTACCTCAGAATGCCAGATGCAGGGGAGTGGAAACAAGATGCATGTGTTGTCTTGTGTGCTCCCTGAGGCATCTGGTGGGCCACTGTGAGATATAGGAAGCTGGACTAGATGGGTCCTTGTCCTGATCCAGCAGCCATCCTTGGCCCTTATCTTGGAAATAAGAGAATCACTCCTGCTCTGCAGCCCCTGCAGTGCAGCACACTCTAACCAGCAGAAACATATTGGTAACCTTGACCTTTGATGCAGAGTTGCCAAAGGCTGCCAGATCTCCCATTGGCATTCTTGTTGTGTGCAGTCAAACTGATGGCCCAGTGCTTCTTCCCTTTCTGTGTGTGTGTTTATGTGAGGGTCTTTGTCTGTTGGGATTCTTAGTTATTTTTAAACTGTTTTAGTGGGGGCCTGAGACCAGCATCACATTTCTGTGTTAGGTGGACATCCGCAACAATCAGTACAGCTTGTCAATGAATTATTTTTACAGATTGTATCCAGGGAGATTGTATTCTGGCTCCTGGGTGTTTTTTTCTATAATTTCCATAACATTTTATCATGCATAACGTTTCTACATTCCTCAACACAACCCTGTAAGGTTGATCATTCATATTTAGCAACAGTGAAGGGAACTATAATGGTGTTTTCTGAAGGCCAATCAGTCAGTAAGTTTGTGCCGAAGATGGGTTTTTGATGGTGGTATCCTCAGTATTCAAGGCTCTTTACTGGAATATATTGTCCAGATGGACAAAATTGACTCATCATTCTAATAATCTGAAACAAATCATACATTATTAACATAAAATCATAATGCCTTTTTAGGATGAACGGTTTCCCAAGGGTACTGGACTGGAATCAGGGACTCGCATCCAGTCTGTGCTTTGCTTGCCAATTGTTACTGCAATTGGTGACTTGATTGGTATCCTGGAGCTGTATCGGCACTGGGGCAATGATTCCTTCCTTCTCAGTCATCAAGAGGTAAAGCCTAAATGGTGCAGTGAACTTTTAAATGTTGCTTTTGAGACAATGTCAAACTACTTGCATAGTGATGGCTCAGATTTGCCTTTTCTAGGCAAATTTCACTTTTTGTAACTATATGTTATATGATGTAGGCGATGAAGCCCTGTTGTTGTTGTTTTTAACAGCTTTGAAAGATTGTGATTTGGAGCAGAGGCTTCTGTGTGTGTGAATAGCCCTTTCTCCACCAGCTGTGCTTCTGCTCATGATTGCCTCCCATAGTTACTTCTCCTAAGGGCTGCTTTACATAGTTTTTAAAAAGTCAGGAATTTATTATGTACATTTATGTGCATGCAATCTATGGTTTCCCCCAGACTGATCTTACAGCAGCCTGTTCCAGTTGCAATAAGATGCACATGTTTATTGATAGGTGGACAATTTTCAGCCTACATAAGTATCAGTTTTCACGATTTGGTAATCATAGATCATGTGATGTCATCATTGGGCAAAACTAATTGAATCATAAACCCATTAATAAAATCCAGAAAGATGCTTTGTTCTCAGATCATTTCAGTAACACACCATTGACTGAATATGAAATATGTCAGTATGAATCTTCCATCAAATGATCATGTAAATGAAAAAGATTAAAAGCTCTTCTTGACCAACCCTTGGCTATAGGTATCACAATCTTGTTCTTTCAGGATCTTGGGGTACAGTGAATTAGCTAGATAGCTATATAATATGCTAGCTCCTTGGGAGTTTGGGAACCCTTCACAGCTTGGGACCAGCATATTTGAGAGACCACATTCTTCTGTACAGTCTGGTCCACTCTCTTTGCTCTTCTGAGGGGGGGGGGCTGTTGGTTGTGCTGCCATTAAGAGAGGTTAGGGGGAAGGTAGCCAGAAACAGGCTTTCTCTGTGGTGGTGCCAGTATTGTGGAATTCCCTTTGAGAAGAACAGCTCCTTTATTGCAAGCTTTCCGGTGAGGTCTCAAGACATTTTTATCTAGTTACTTGCAGTCAGCGCTGGCCTCCGTTGGGTGCAAAGAGCCCACGGAACCCCCTGCAGCCCCCCCCACCTCCAAATAGCTTAAAATTGCAGTCAGAAGCCACTTCTGGCTTCATGATAAAAAACCAGAAGTAATTTCTGATTGTGATTTTAAGATATTTGGGGGCTTGGGGAGCCCTGTGGAGGGCTATATGGGCCTCCTTGGACCCCCTGAAGGCTAGTGATAGATGCAGGTAAGTAGAAAAAAATCCCTCTTTAGTGACAGTGGCACAATCTTAGGAATTGCATCGCTGCCTTCCCTTGCCCCTTAAAGTGACAGGACTTCTCCGGCTGGGGCATTGCAACGCCCCAGTTTGAGAACCTCTGGCTATATGTGAAACGTCTTTGGGGCTACTTTTTAAAAGTAATGGTTGCCATAAGTGACCAATTTTATAGACTGTATAATTAAACGTTAAACGATTCAGTCATGTCTGTATTTCAGAATAATTTTTAAACATTGTCAGGGTGCTTACTGTTGTCTTTCAAATGTAATATTTTTGCTTTTTATATTATGCCAATAAAGGCTTCTGTTATGTTATGTTATGGTTGCCATGTTTCAATGCATGGACACCTGTGTACATGTGGAAGAAGGCCGGCTGATGGAGCGTGATGAACTTTACCCTTTGTTTTTAGAAGTGTTGATTTTACTATGGCCAGCTTTATAGAAAGAATATGGAGACTGCAATACTATCAAACGTTCCTGGGAGTACGCTCCACTGACAATAATGGGACATACTTCTGAATAGATTTTCCTAGAATTCATCTCCAATTCAGAGCTTCCCAATCTGTGGGCCACGACCCACCACTGGGAAGCAAAATTGGGCCATTTCTCTTTAAGGGGAGTGGCCCAGTTATGGGTGTTCCAATGGCGTCGCTGCAGTTGCGGTGTCATGGGATGCTCAGGGGATGTAGCGCTTACCTGGGAGCTGCGCTGATGTCTTAGGGGGTCTGGGAGGCCCACAGCCTCCTCTGCAGGCGTCTGCAATGCAGAAGAACACCCTGTTTTTCATGTGACAAGCAGGGTGCTGTTGGGACACCCCTGCAGCCCCAGGCCCTGCCCCTGCAAGACTCAGTGTGTTCCCCGTATCTGAATAGGACTTTGGGAACCACTGCTCTAATTCATTGTTCATGTTGTCTTCACATGTTGCCCAAAAAGTGGCAAACGACCACCACCTGGATTCTTGTGTTTAATGATCTTAAAATGCAATAGAAACACTAATAAATGTTTTAATGACCAAGCTGAATAAATGAGAAATTTGAATAAATTTCATTATTATGGTCTTAATTCCTGCGTGACAAAACCATTTAAGTAATGTAAATGTAGCATTTAAACTATATCCTGAGTCATGACTCAGGAAGAAATTCCGAGTACAACGTTTTCACGGGGGTAATTAATCATTAAGTTATTGCAAGTTACTTTGATGTCCTTCAAGGAACAAGGATTTTCTATCATGTTTCAGGTTGCAACTGCCAATCTTGCTTGGGCCTCAGTAGCAATACACCAAGTAGAAGTAAGTCACTGAATTAACTCTTAGTTTTTGATTTTTGGTTTACTTTTACTAAAGAAAAGTCATTAATTCTAGGAATATAAACATTGGATATTAAAAGTTGAAAAATGTATAATCATGATATATTTCAATAACTGCATATGCTTTTTTCTTACAACCTTTTTGATACTTTTTTTTTCTATAACCCTTATTTGTGACACAGCAAGTGATCTTTTAGGTCCTGGATTGGTTTGTTTGCTTAATCTGTCCAAAAAGATCAGTGTGGATCAGAATAAACAACTGTACTCTCTAAATTAGTGATGTTTGCTTTTGGCTTGAGTATTTCAGTAATTCTCTTTTAGCTTGAACTAAATTCAAATCAAGCCCCATTGTATTCCCAGTGATGTTCCTGTGTGTTCCTTGCCTACAACCCCTACTGTCAAGCCCTGCTATTCTCTTTTGAAAGGGATTTAGAGGGCTTGCAGTAGGGCTTCCTTTGGCCATATTAGCTACCTGAGCATATGTGGTAGTACCGTGGTTCTCAAACCTTTTAGCACTGGGCCCCACATTTTAGATGGAGAATCTGTCCGGGACCCACCGAAAGTGATGTCACGGCTGGAAGTGTCATCATCATCACATGGAAGTGTGATGCCAGAGCCTGCTGCTTTCCTGAGAATGCAGTAATTTCTCACCTATTTTCCAATAGGAAAGTGAATCAGAAAGAAAAAAAGCCTATTTACGACCTCGACACAAGCAAAACAACCACACAGCTCTCCCTTTCCAGCATCCCATCTTCTCATATTTTCAAATGGCTGCTCTAGCAGCTTCACATCCCACCTTAAATTGGCTTGTGACCCACTGGTGGTAGCGACCCACTGGTAGTTTGGGAACTGCTCTAGTAGCCTCTTCTGCTGTGCGATCTTCAGGAGTCTCTGGAAATGTACCCTGTTAATTGATAGCACTGCTGGGGTCTACAGTTCTCATAGTTTCTGCCATATGTGTGAATATGTTTTGCATATTCCTGGCAGTGACTAGGACCTAAATGAGTCCCCCTAATAGCTCTTCACCTCCACCATGCAAATTTGGATCATGGACAGGGATGACTTTAAAATACTGCAGGGGCAGCCAAAATGAGTGCATGTCAAACTGGACCTGAACTACAGAAATGTGCTTTCCCCTCTCACTTAGGGACAATAGTCCTTACTCATAGCCTGAACACTTCATGAACTCAATTTTCTACACAGCTGCTGCTGCTATGATTATGATGATCATAAATATTTATATACTGCTTTTTGACACACACACAAGTTCACAAAGTAGTTTACTTGGCTAAATTTAAAAAAATGGCTCTCTTTCCCTAAACTGCTCACCATATAAAAAGATGCAGAAGAAACACCAGCAAATAGCTACTAAAAAGGATATTGTAAAAAGTGTGAATTGGGACAATTGATTTCTCCCTGCTAAGCAGAGCACCATTTAAAAAATTTCCCTCTTTGCCTATAAACATCCTCAAACTGACATATTTTAATCTCAATTAGAGCACAATCCTAAACTGGAGTTATGCTGGCATAAACTAAGCCAGCAAAGTTTGGCCAGCACATGGGCCACCATAAAGTGTGTTTAGACTACTTTGAGTCAGACAAGATGGCACACATCTGTGCGCTGGCCTCTCTGACTCCAAGAGTGGTCCAAACATACTTTACGCTGTCCCTTGTGCTGGCCAAACTTTGCTGGCTTAGTTTACGCTGGCCTAACTCAGTTTAGGATTGTGCCCTTAGAAAGCGAGAGAGTCATGATGCTCGCCCACACTTGCACTTGAATGCTCACACATGCACACACAGGGTTCTTAAGCACTACCCTTTCACAACGATCTCCAGACAACTGTTTATTTTCTAGGCCCAACAACACAGGTGGGTCTGGCTCAAATGAGGCATGGACTGGGCAATGGTGGTAGATCTGGGTCTGTCTTGCTTCGCCTTCCTTATGTTCCTTAAAGAAACAACACAAGCAGGTAGGTTTTTTGGGGGCAAAGGAAGTTGATAGAAGATGACATAACTCGCATCTCAATCATTGGTTGCTATGTAGATAAGAGAATTAGAGTAAAGCTTTCTAGACATATTCATATAATTGATTGTGAACTAAGCCCTGTTCCTGTGTTGTAAGTTCTACATCCTGTATTCCTGTGTTCTACATGGTGGAGGGGAAGTGCAGTATGCCCTGCCCCATGCTGATGTACTTCTGAATACCCAACCCCACCCTAATTCTGGAGATAATCCAACACCTGATCAAGGCTTATGTCACAGCCAACTCTATAAACTTGATTAGAAAGTGTTTCTCTAATTCATACCTATGTATGAGAGGTTTTTGCATTTAGAGTTTACATCCAAAGGAGTAGTCAAATATAGTGAACTCTTTGAACCCACTGAAGTATTTTTTAGAGATTAAAGTAGTAATTATCATAATAAGACTGTATTAAAACCTGTATTTGAATTATCACAATAAGACTGTATTTAAATATAATAAATCTGTATTTACACAAAAGTGATTTGAAGTACAAGAAGCACATAGTTGCTTTTGGTTAGATTTTTATGTAGTACCTATGTGTCTTAATTTATTCTTTATTAAGTAAACAGACTGGGTGGATAGCATGTATGGTTTATTGATTTACAAAAATTCTACTTAAATAAACAATAGTATTTCCAATATTTCAATTAGGTGTGCAGGGGACTAGCCAAACAGACTGAGCTGAATGACTTCCTGCTTGATGTATCAAGGTAAGTGAAACATCCAACTACATCTCAGTAGCAGTATTATGTGGATTTTTCTTAAATAGATACGTGCTTATTTCTTGCTATCTCTGAAAATTTGCTTAAGACTATGTGTTATTAGACCTGTATAATGCAAACTGTATAATGTGATCAGAGCTCTGATTGAAAAATGGAAGTGAGTTCCAACTGCAATTCAGAGCTTACTACAGTGGAGGGGAAACTCATGGAGGGGGCTGCAAGCTTCACGACCCCCAGGTACCTTTTCATGCCCCGGGTCCTGGCGCTGCCACAGTCGCTATTGTGCTATTGGAGCTCACGCACCCTCCTGCCAACACTTACCAGTGGTCCTCGAGCTTCTGGAGAGTTTGAGGACCGCTGGTATAGTGCATGTGATCCCAGGATATACGGTTTAAGAATGGCTGTAAAATGATAGGTGTACATGCATAGACTAGAAATTCAGGTCTTTTTTCTTATGTATTTTTTTCTTGTGAGCATGATTGTAACACAGAAAATGGACTCTGATCCTTTGAATAATATCAGTCCCATGGAAAAACATAGTAATGGAACGGCTAGTAAGTCTGAGTTTGTGAAATTGTTTAATAAACTTAACATTTATCTTTCAATGACTTGGGAGTCCTTGAACAACTATTACATCTTAAACAGAGGAAATAGCTGTAGTTATTGTTTTGGCAAAAGCAAGGTAATCTACCCAATTTTTGAGAAAAAAAATATTTGCTACTGTGCTATCAGAATGGTTCTCAGAGGTCAGTTGCCAGTGTTGGGGCACTAAAATGGTGAAAGAAAGGATACCCTCAGTATAAGGTAGAGGAAAAATTGAAATCAACATCTCTGATATTGTATCAACAAAATGATTTTGCTGATTTACGTTAATATTTTGATATATTTTCATAGAATACAATTTCTATCAGCACCAGCTTATATATAGTTCGAGGCAGAAGCCACTTGCCTAGGAGTAGCTTCCATTGGACTAGGTGGTACTTATTTTTGAATACTCATATATCGGCTTGTGCCGGTAAAAATTATATTCTACGAAATAATGTTAAAATAAGTCTAGTATAATACAGAAGTATCTTACAAAATTGTGAAGAATCCTAAAGCAGTTGTGAATATACCTAAAGCAGTCTTCAGCAAAAGGAAAGAAGACTGGCAACTTAGTTGACAGGAGTGAAATGTGAAAGGGATTTGCGTCTTACTTTTGACTATCACCCTCTCTCAAATGGATTGTATGTTTGGCTTCATTGAATTCAAGTAGCCCTATCCTGTGGTATGATGCAGTAGCTAAAGTTGGGGACTTTGACAAGAGAGGGACAAATCTCTGCTCAGCCATGAAGCTCACTGGGTGACCTTGGCCAAGGTATTACTTCTCAATCTGATCTGCCTTATGAGATAGATGGCTGTAATTAATTATTTATTTATCTGAAGAACTTGTATCCTGCCTTTCCCATGCCAAAGCAAATGCCCAAGGGGGCTTACATGGACAGGCTAGTCTTAAACCACCATTTTTCCAATAGCGTTTTTTTAAAAAAACAAATATACAGACTTCTGTGATTCACCAAATCTTCAGTCCCAGATGTAGCCTTCACAGTGTGGTTCTGGCTGTGTCTGGACAGGTCCTCAAGATTGTACTCCATTCTTTTGTTGGCTGGCCTTCTCTCTCCCCCTCTCCTGCAACTCTCATTTGTGGTGACTAATCAGTTCATCAGTGCCTCTGTCTTGCTGGAATGGGTACAGCAGCTTATGACAGCTTGGCATTCTGTCTCCCATCCAAAAACAAGACCAGAGGTTCTCCTGCTTACCTTCAGGCAGTACCGGCAGCTCAACCATCAGCCTACTCCTCCTGCCAAGGATAGAAAATGTATGCTTCCCTTAGCTTCTAAAAAGGAGGATAAGATATATGTGATAAATATCTCCAGATCTGTGTGCACAGGATGTAGTTTTGTTTGTGCTACTTTGTGCCCCCTATCAAACCTGTGACTAGCTTGTTTGTCTTTGGCAACACGTGTTGCCTTTTTATGGAGAGGAGAGGGCTGAATTTATTCTCCTCCTCTCTCACAAGCAGGTGATTAGCACTGTCAAAGCTGACAGATCTAATTTCCTACCTACAAGGATCCAGTCCAGCTCAGGATCCAGCCAGATGTGGTCTTTGAAGTTGGCACATGGTGCCCAGTCCAGCAAAGGGATCAATGCACAGAAGCCTGGATCAAGGAGAGAACTTATGCTGAGTGGGATCTTAGGCAGGTGATACTCTATTGTGTTGATTGGTCACTAAAAATAAGATCAGATCATTGTGATGGTGAAATCTAAACAATGTATTAATAAGAGCTTTATCTCTTCTTCTGCAGAACATATTTTGATAACATAGTTGCTATAGATTCTCTACTTGAACATATCATGGTAAGGTATTTTTTTTATATATTTCAATATTACATTCAACTTTTCAATCTTCCTATTTGAAATCAAGTATAGGATGTTTTCTCCCCTATCCTTTGACATATATGTTCCTTTTTCAAATAAGAGCACATGACTATCACTCATACAAAATAAGTAATCATCAGTCCAGAAATAAGAATATTGTTTGGGTTGCTACTGGGCTTTTTTCGCACTCCCATTATATTGGGAGAGTTACAAAAGACTGAAATTTCAGATCAGTTCACTGTTGTAAAATCTTATAAAACACAATAAAATCACAGACTCAGCAGCAAAAACACTAAAATTATGCCAGCCACAAAACACTAAAACCAGCTTTCAAACATGCTGGAATGCCTGGGCAATAATAAAAATTATGTTTTCATGATACTGAAAAGACATCAATAGTTGGTGCCAGGCATGCTGCTTTGGGGAGGTTATTCCATGTCCAACGAACCATAGCTGGAAAGATCCTTTCTAGTCCAATTTAGAGGTTACCAGAGCATAATAACTGTGGCAAAGCTATCTCTCCCTGGGAGCACGGGAGAGGGGGCAAGTGACAGCTGGTGCGCCAGCTTTAACTGGTGAAAAGCATTGTGCTCCTAGTTAAACCATATACGAATGAGGTTTCATCTGGATTGAACTGCAGTTCCTTGGCTCTCCTCCAGTTCATTACTGATCCCAGATATCAGTTCAGCACTTCCATTGCCTCACCTGAATCTAACAAAAAAAGGACTAGAGTTGGATGCCATCAGTGTACCGTTGGCACCTAACTTCAGATCACTTAATGACTTAATGTTGTTTCACAGTTTCTTCTTTCAAGGTGGTCATGACCATGCCTTCTGTTGAGCAGGCATTAATTACCTTCTGCATGCAGCTGGTCAGTTTGCTCCTGCTAGATGTTATAAGCCATGAAGTGCAAAGGTTAAGCAAGCAAGTGGTCAGCAGCAGCCCACCAAGCATCCTATCAGCATCCTCAGTCACCAGTAACTGAAATGCATCCAACAGAATAAGAATAAATGATTCAGACACATCTATAAATTGTCCTGCAGATTTGGTAGTGTCCAGTTCAAAGCAAGCAACACTTCAAAATGTTTAGTAAATGAAATCTCAGCAGACTGCTATTAGGGCTCTTTCATATCATGCTGCAGACCAAGTTGGAGCAGATGCTGAATCATTTGGAACAGCTCAATTGGATTGTACTGCAAGGATGCAATAGCGGCAAAGTATTGTTTCCCTGGTAGAGGTCAGATTTGCTATGAGGTTTTTGATTCTAGATGTCTCTGCTTCATCACACTGCCCAGTCTGCTGCCTGAGTAATCTCCATATCCCACACAGTTCTCTTTATGCTACTTGGAAACTCCCTGTGGCGCTCTTAGGAATCCATCCAGATCTGCAATCCTCTGGGTCATATACCAGTATTATTCAAACATTTTAGACTGGGACTCACTTGTTAGAATGGCACTCATGTCAGGACCCACTGGAAGTGATGTCATTAACCTGGAAGTGATGTAGCAGGAAGTGACATCAGCAAGTAGGAAGTGTTGCCACTGTAACATTATAAAGTGACACTCCTGAAATGCAGATTGGCATTCTTGGACTGCAGCAATTGTACAACCATGGAACATCCCAGACAGAAAGCAAGATTAGGACAAAATAAGATGTAAAAGCCCACTACTGTCACTGTAAGTCTAAGGGCTCATTTTGATCCAACTTTCCAATAACAATGCAGCCAAAATGCAGCCCCGAGGTAAGGAAACAAATGTTCCCTTACCTGGAAGTCCCCATAACGGCCCCATGGGCATGGCTGCATCAGACCTTGAAAGTTGGCTAGGATTGAGCCCTAAATCTCACCAGGAAGGGATGCTACTGCATGTATTGGTCTGTGGCACGCTGCAGTGTCTTTCTTCATGTGGCATGCTATAGCATATATTTGCGTATGACATGTATTTAATAGTACATTTGTGTATTATACTCTGTTCTTAAGCTCAATTTTGCAGCATTCATGTGTGATGTGCTGCTGTATGCTATGCATGCTTGCATGTGGTGAACTGCAGTTTTTATGTGGCATGCTGTGGTTTGTGTTGCATTACATTTCATGCTTTTTATGCATGTATGTGAATAGAGGAGTTGCTGTAATTTCATTTGGTTGCAGTCAGCCTGTGGTTGAAGTAGATGCCATTGCAGGGTTTTGTAATGTATTCTATCTCTGTTTTAACTTCCTTCACTCCCTTGCTAAGCAAAAATGAACCACTACATTGTATGCCTTAGGATACATTTTGAACTTCTAGAGAAACTATGGAATGATTTTAAAACTATAATATTTTATATTACTAAAATGTTCTACATTAGACTTGATATTAACAAAGCCATGGTGAAGTTAATTTTCACCACCCTACCCTTCACGTACTTCAGTGCATTTCCTTTTTTTTAATTTTTGGATTTAAAAAAACCCTTAATTTAAGGGAAAAGTTAAAGTGCTTACTAATTTACTCATTCACTAGAGAGCACAAAAATTATAAGATACCCAACTGTCCACCATACATTAAACACTTTTTAGAGATTGTGCTTGCTTACTGTATAGCCTTCATGCACCCACACCTTCCCTTACAGGGCAATCCAAACCACCCCCCTTGGACCAATGCAAGCCACTTACATCAGTGCAAGGCACGCTGGGCCAATGCATGCAACTGCATTGGCTCAGTCGCGCTGAGGAGCTGCTGGGGTAAGTTATCCCTGTGCTGGCTGTGTTATCTGCACTGGTTGAGAATGGGGTGTAGGGAGGGCATTTCTGCAGGCGGAGCAGCCCAGGAAGGGCAGAGTTGCAGCAGCAGATGCATATCCAAGCACCCCATCGGCCCAGCTGGGGCTTATCCCAGGGCAAGGGGACAAATGTCTCCCAACCTGCGCTGGATACAGTGCAGGCCAGCCTGTTCCAGCACGGGTTAGGATTTTTCCTTCAGTCTGTTAACCATAATTTTCTCCCTTTACAGGCTGGAGTAATATTAAAGCTCAGGACACTATAGGGATCATATTGGTTAATTCTGTCTTTGTTCTTTGATTCTAGATATATGCAAAAAACTTGGTGAATGCAGACCGCTGTGCACTCTTCCAGGTAGACCATAAGAACAAGGAGCTATATTCAGACCTGTTTGACATTGGAGAGGAAAAGGAAGGAAAGCCTGTCTTCAAGAAGACAAAAGAAATAAGGTAAGCGAACTATTTTAAAGAGCAAATATCGTTACCCATTTTTGGTGCACACAGTACTAGCAAATACTGTGACAATTCTTTCCCATTGATACCAATTCTTGGTATTATTCCCATTAAGACCTGCCTCCAGAAGTTTATATTTTTGGACAGGAAATTACAACTTGTCCCAGGCTGATTTGGGCCGTGCAACCTCCTCAGTTCTGGTAGATTTAGTAGGCGCAGATCCGTGGAGCTCATAGGAGGCTACCGCCTCCTCTCGTGCATGGGAACAAATGTGCCCTTGCACTGGGGAGGCTCCAGTCTCCCTTGATTCTGCACTGCATATAGCACAGGCGCGCCATCCTGCCTGTTCCAACACAGTATAGGATTGCGCTGCCCGATGCTGGCTAGTTGTTCTGTCTTAGTTCAGCTGCTGTGCAAACCACAGAAAAGACTTACAGCCCAATCCCGTCTAAATCCCTGGACAGAAATGCAGCAGTTCCGGCACTGCTGCAGCTGTATGCTGTATGTAGGGGATTTTTGTTTCAGGAGGTTTCCTTAAGAGGACATTTATTAAGAGGACATTTGTTGCCTTGCCCCAGGGTAAGTTGCAGCAGCTGCAATAGGTCAACTCGAACCTGCAGCTGTTATATCACTAGTGCAAGTTGACATTGATCTGTACAGATCAATCAGACCCGGGAAGGCGGGATATGACATCGGTGGCACTGATCCCACCCCTCTTCCAGGCCTGATCTGCCCACCTTTGCCCCATCTCTTCCCTGTTCCACCCCCTCCCCGCTCTTCTCCACACCTATGCTGGATTAGATCTTCCAGCAGCCACCAGCTGCTCCTGCCTTCCAGTCAGCATGCCTAGGCCTTGCTCTATTGCAAAGCACTTTAAAGCGCTTAGATGGGATTGGGCCCATACTGAGAACCTTACATGGAATGTCCCTGAAGTACACTAGGAGATAATTTGGTCAAAGTTTTTCATTGCATATGTGTAGTTTTAGCATCTGCTCTGATAAAATTAGGCTTCACAGGTGTCCCTATTAGAACCATGACCTTTTAGGAAGCATTTCAAGGTAATGGTTCTAATAGGGACACCTGTGAAGATTGTCACTTGGAGGCACGAAGCTGACAGCCCAGGCTGTCCGCTGGCTCTGTCCCCATCCTTGACAGCAGCCAATAAGCTGCTCCCCTTTTCCCACCTTTGCCCGGCTTGCTCAGAGCATTGGGTAAAGGGAAGGTGAAGCTTCTAAGGAGCTTCACCTCCAATTTGGTGGTTCATTGTAGCAAACTATGCTCTCCGACCCATAAACAGGAGATCATTCAGTATTGGTACCTCTGGAAGACAGAATGAAGGCAATTGCTTGGGACAACAAGTTATCTCTCTGCCTTAGAACATTACTTTAATAAGTGCATTTTTCTTTATATTACGTACAGATTTTCTATTGAAAAAGGAATTGCTGGTCAGGTAGCAAGAACAGGTGAAGTCCTCAACATTCCTGATGCCTATGCAGATCCACGTTTTAACAGGTAAGAACTGTTTTAACTAGGATTGCAAAACAAAAAGTGAATATTGTAAACTCTTTTATTATACTAACATCATTTTCGAACTGCATTTCAGTTCAATTTAAACTTTTTTAAAATGAGTTTATCTAACTGGTTGAATTGTTTCTCAAGTATTATATTACTGCTAGTCATAGGTTGCCTAGAAAATAGATCTATTGTTCTTCACAGCCCAATAATAACCTAGTAGTAGAATGTTCGGGAGATACTTGTAATTCTGCATTAAAATGGTTTTTATTAGTTGAAGTTTCCTCTCTGTGTTGCAACGGGTTTACTTTTATCTGAAAATAAAAAAGAAACCAAGATATTGCTAAGTTATGGATAGAATTTGAATATTTCATTTGCTTTTATATGTACTGTTCTTTATTATATGTACCTAATAAAACAAGTATGCCCATGGGCTTCGAGCATCTGTGTTAAAGCCGAGGAACATTGGATCTGATCCCTGTTTTAGCGTTAGACTCTTCAGTTGATCATATAAAAATCCTTGTCCTTTTCTTTTGGATCTTTGTTCATTTTATTTAAGAGATTTATGTCCCACCTTTTTCATGCTGAAGCAAATGCCTAAGGCAGCTTATGAATACCATATAAAAATGAACAATATGTAAAATAATAATAATAATAATAATTAATAGGAACTACTTGGACAACTATTTAGAACAGTGGTTCTCAAACCTTTTAGCCTGTACCCCATGTTGAGACCCATCGGAAGTGATGTTATTAATCTGGATGATGCCATAGTGGGAAGTGACATCATCAAGCAGGAAGTGCTGTCATTGTGACATATCCTGGAATGCAAACTGGCATTCTTGAGCTGCAGCAATTGTACAACCATGAAACATCCCTGACAGAAAGCAAGATTAGGACAAAATATTATGTGAAAGCACTGAACTAAAAACAATTTAAAAATAAAACCTCACTTGAAAACCCAAAAGGAATATAGCAAGAATAAGGTCTGCAGCTTTGAAGATGGCAGCTTCCAGCTTTCTTCAACCCACCTGACGTCAGGTCATGACCCTTCAAGTAGGTTCTGACCCACAGTTTAAGAAACACTGATTTAGACCACAGCATTATTACAGTGACATAGACATCAGAGGGCAGACAACAAGCATCATATCAGGCGAAACTGGAACATTTTGAGCCCTTGCCAAAATGATATGAGGGAAGGGGTAGTTATTAATTGCCCCAGAAGGGAATTCCATAATTGAGGTTCCACTATATGCCTTGTGCAGGCATCCCTCTAACTTGGGATAAAAGGCAGCACTTGTAGGAGAGACCCCCTCAGATGACCTAAGAGGATGGGCAGGAATATATGGAAGAAGGCGGTCCCTCAGGTTACCTGGAACCAAACCATGAAGGGCTTTAAAGGTAAATTCCAGCTCCTTGGGCCCAGAAACAAATGGGCAGCCAGTGCAGTTGCTGAAGCAACAGTCTAACAGAATCAAACCACCCAGGCTGCCGCATTCTGCACTAATTGCAGCTTCCGAACTGTTTACAAGGGCAGCCTCCCATCAAGATTGGATTTCTGTAATGCTCACTGTCACTAAGGTATGGTCCACCATGGTCAGGTCCAATAGCTGTAGCTGGCACGCCAGCTCAAGCTAGGCAAATGCCCCCTGGCCACTGCTGCCACCTAGCTCTCTGTCCAATGAGTTCACAGATTTATGCATAAATCAGGTGCAGAGCCGAGGACACCGTGCAACCTGAATTGGGACCACGTGGCCTGGGGACAGAGGCTTGGATGTGGCCCAACGGCTGCATCCCAACCCACTCCCCTCCCCAAGCTGGCACACCTCCCAGCCTACTCAGCCTCACCCAGTTTCTCCTTCCTGCCCACCCTTCCTCCACCCAGAGCCGCTCTTGTGGCTCTGCGCAAGCGGCCCAGTCATGGGCCGGTGCTGTTGACCCGACGCTGCTACTAGTGTTGGCCCAACAGCACTAGCACCAATGCAGGGTACCAGTCAGTGCCCCCACATCAGCACCAGTGCTGTTGGGCTGACACAAGCGGTTAGTGTCGGCCCAATGGCACCCATAGGATTGTGCCCTAAGTCATGATCTGGAGGTCCCCATTTCAAATCATATTTCTCCATTAACTTACTAGGTGGCCTCAGGCAAGCCAGAATTTTGACTTCAAAAGGGTGTGGTAATGATTACAATATATATGAAGTTCTTTGAACACTCTAAAAGTGTTATATCAATGCTAAGTGCTGTTCTTAGATGGTCTCATGTTGATTTTTTGATTGATTTTGTTCTTTTTTTTTCTCTTCCACCCTCCAGAGAGGTGGATCTCTACACAGGGTACACCACTAAAAACATTTTATGCATGCCTATTGTGAGCCGAGGAAGTGTAATAGGCGTTGTACAGATGGTGAACAAACTAAGTGGAAGTGCCTTCTCTAAAACTGATGAGAACAACTTTAAAATGTTTGCAGTCTTTTGTGCTTTAGCCTTACACTGTGCTAATGTAAGTGTTACTCAGCAACGATAGCTAAGTAAAGCAAAACAAAACCAATTTATTTTGAAAAAAACATATTAGTTAAAATTTCTACTAGTCATTTGCAATGTTTTCATTTTGTAATTTAATTCGTTTAACCAAGATAGTAGCAGTAATTGATAAGAATAACTTCATAGCCTTCAGTGAAGCTGTGAGAGTCAATCCTATACCCATTTTCATGAGAGCAATCACTGAACACAGTGGGACTTCTGAGTATACATGCATAGGCTTGTGCTCCGTTGTTACAGTTCTGGTTAAAATTAGAAAAGTCTTTCTAGTCATATGATAATGATCAAATCATTCTTCCTAGAATAACACCTTTAAATGATGGTTGTTCATAGATGTCAGTTTTTAGCTTAAAAACAAAGAAAAGTATGACTTTGGTGAAAATAGCTGCCTTATATAAAACTGTATTTTATTTTAGATGTACCACAAAATTCGGCATTCAGAATGTATTTACCGTGTAACTATGGAGAAACTTTCTTATCACAGTGTTTGCACAGCAGAAGAATGGCAAAAGCTCATGGACTGCACACTCCCAACACACCTCTGCAAAGAAATTGAATTGTAAGTTTTTAATGCAATCTGTTTTTGTCATAGAAATAAATTACTCCTCACAGACCCTGGCAATGTAGTAGTTGTTGTAGTTGTCAAATAATTGCATTAAAGTCATACAACTTTATGGATGCCACCTCTTTTCACTGTAAGCGTGGATTCACATGATAGATTTTGCTCGTCATTGTCATTTTTTGTGAATAGTTTCAATATCACTGAATGCTTGAGGAAAAATAGATTAGGGCATAAAACTCAACAGAAACAGAGTGCCAAATGCCTTTAGAGCTTCACTTCAAGAAACATGCATTTCTCTAAGTTACTTTCTTATCAGTCCTCTTCATCTTTCTCCCAGTGCAAGTATTCTGTGGTTTGGTTTATAACGCAGGCATGAAATACAGTGGAGAAAAGAAGCTTTTCAAACAATAGCCACTCTTTTAGATCCAAATAGCCAATTTTTTAGATCCAAAAATTGACAGGTCTGCAACCAGAAGAAAAAGACATAATGGAGGGGTTTTATCAAAGCCTTTTTTGGAGTTGGCAGATGAATTAACACTAATAGATGTATGGAGAACTCAGAATCCAATGAAGGAACAATTTACATTTTATTCGAACAGACATAAAGTTTGGTCAAGAATAGATATGGGGTGGATGTCTGCTACAATGCAAGGAATCAACTTTGAGACTGAGATTTTACCAAGTACTTTTGCCGACCACAATCCCTGGTTGTTGGTCTTAAATAAAAAGCTGATAAGAGGATCTTGGTGACTAAATATCAATCATTTGAAAAACCAACACTTTTTGACATACAAAAAAAAGAGATGGACTGGTTTTTCAAAGTTAATATACAACCAGAAATGTCAATGCAAACAGTTTGGGACACAAGTAAAGCTTACTTTAGAGGACTTGCAATGAGGAATGCAGCGACACAGAAAAAGAAAGCTGAGAGAGAAATGCAAGAACTAATAAATAAATTGAAGAAGAAAGTGAAAGCATATTTAAACCAGAAGATGGTAGAATTCAGCAAAAAATAGACTCCAACATGACATTAAAATAAAACAGACTGAAGAAATGGAAAAAAGTTGAAGTTTGCTAAGCAAAGCCTTTTTGAAAACGTGAATAAACCAGGAAGATGGCCGGCCTATAAGTTGAAGAAGGAACGACAGAAAAACCAGATATCAACTCTGAAAAATGAAGAAGAGAAAGCCTAATTAGAGGAACTGAATTTAATTGTGGAAAATTATTATCAAGGACTCTGTAAAGAGAATAGAATTGACTTAGAGAAACTTAGACTTAGAGAATATCTAAAAGAGAATAACAAATTGATATTAATTGAAGAACAAAGGACAAATTTGGATCAGAACATAACAATGGAAGAAATAGTGACAGCAATAAAAAAACAGAAGGAGCAAAAAGCACCTGGACCAGATGGTTTATCGTCAGAATATTATCAAATGATGGAGGAAGTATTTGCTGATTCCTTATAAGAAATTGATAGAAGACATATGGCAAACAGGTCGGATACCGGAAACATGGAAGCAAGCCACAATAACACTATTACATAAAACAGGAACATTGAAGAATGACATTAAAAATTATAGACCGATTTCATTGCTCAATATTGATTATAAAATATTTGTCTCGATATTAGCTACAAGATTGAAAAAGATATTAAATAAATTGATACATCAAGACCAATCAGGATTTCTTCCAGGACGTCAGTTAAAAAATAATGTAAGAATTTTAATTGATACTTTGGAATATTATGAAATGAACCCAGGGGGAAAAACTAGGGTTAATATTTTTGGATGCTCAAAAAGCATTTGATAATGTTAATTGGAATTTTATGATTGCTCAAATGGAACAGATGGGATTTGGAAAGAAATTTTTGACTATGATTAGAAATATATTCACTCAACAAGAAGCTGTAATAAGAATAAATGGGGAATCTACAGATAAAGTACAGATAAAACAAGGTACCAGACAAGGCTGCCCACTTTCCCTATTATTATTTATTATGACATTAGAGACTTTAAATAATACTGTGAGAAATGACCAAAAGATACAAGGATTAAGAATAAAAAATCAAGAATACAAGATACAAGCATATGCTGATGATTTACTTTTTATTTTGGACAATCCGAGTAGCTCCCTAAATCAACTGATGCTAAGGCTTGAACAATATGGCGAAATAGCAGGCCTTAAAATAAACTATGCCAAAACGAAGTTATTGACTAAAAATATGAAAACAATGGAAATTGAGCAGTTGAAGAAGTATGGACTCCAACTTGATTCAAAAGCAAAATACTTAGGCATTACAATGTGGAAAAAAAGTAAGTACGTTGATGGAAGATAATTATCTTAGACTTTTAAAAGAAATACAACAAGATTTAAATAATGGATCAAACTCCAGCTTTCAATGATGGTAGAATTGCAGTTATAAAGGCGAACGTTCTACCTAAGATATTGTTTTTATTTCAGACAATTCCAATTATAATGAAGAAATATTTATTTACGGAATTAAATAAAATGTTGACTAGATGTATATGAAATGAGAAAAAACCAAGGATACGGCTGAAAATTTTACAAGACCAAAAACATAGAGCTGGGTTTGGTGTACCTGATTGGGAACTCTATTATCAAGCAACGACACCCAACTGGATAAAAGACTGGATTACTTTAAATAACGAAAGACTGCTTAATATAGAACCATTTGATATGCAAATTGGATGGCATGCTTTTTTGATCTATGATAAGGTCAAATATTATGGAAATTTTAAGCGACATGCTTTGAGAAGAGCATTACTTTGGCCTTGGGAACAAATAAGATATAAAGTTTACTTAAAAATACCAAGATGGATCAAGCCTTTGGAAATATCGACTAAGCCGGATTGGTTAAAAGAGGAACAAAATGTTAAGTATGAGGAGCTATTAGATCAAAAAGGAGAACTTTTAGACGATAATATATTAGAAAATAAAGGAATCATTTTGGATTGGTGGACTAAATTACAAATTAAATCGAGATGAAAGGAAGACCTTAAAACAGGCATTTATGACCAAGAGATAGACTTTGACAAACTATTATTAAATGAAGAGGAGAAATATATCAAAAAGATGTATGAATTTCTATTAAGAATGAAGACGAAACAGTGAAGGAAGTAATGATTCAATGGGTCAGAAATTTTGGATATAGTATAAGGTTGGATGACTGGGAAAAGATTTGGATAACTAATGTAAACCTGACAAAAGCGACTAACCTAAAAGAGAATCTCTATAAGATGTTATATAGATGGTATCTAGCCCCAGACAGACTAGCCAAAATGTATCCAGAGTGTTTGAATAAATGTTGGAAATGTACAGACAAAGAGGGGACCTCTATCATATGTGCTGGACGTGTTCAAAAAGTGGGGATATTTTGGAAGATGGTAATGTTCTGCGGGGAATTTTAGATTCTGACAAAATAGATTTTAGACCAGAATTATTTCTGTTAAATATGATGAGCAGTATACAAGGGGGTGGTGCCCGCTTGCCTGGGGGGCGCGCTGGGTGACTAGGCGAGCCGTGGAGGGGCGCACCACCCGGAGGGAGCCCCCGCGGCGGGCGGGCAGGCGGCGACACGTCATGGACTGCCTGTCAATCAAGCAGTAAGTCCCACCTCGCGTTCCGGCAGCTCGTTACTGAATGACAGTACTGCCTACTGCCCTCTCCTCCTAACTAGAAACTGTGCAATTTCCTGGCATACCAGGAAAGCTGGTGAGAAAAAGCAAGATGGGATTAGATTTAGCCGAGAGGGTTAATGCCTCCGTTTGCCCGAAGAACAGCTGAAGATCTGAAGGTCGTGAGCTCGGGACTGCCGGAAGTCTCCATGAGCGGCAGACCTTGCAAAACTGCGGCTGATTAAAGCTGAGTTTCAGCTGCCTCGTGGGAGGAGGAGTGTGCTGAAGACAGCTGCGTCTCTGGTGGCAGCAGGGAAGCATCAGCCAGCAGAAGACAGACGGGTGGCTAAAGAAAGTGGGCTAAATCCAGAAAGAAAGATCTGTATGTGTGTAGTTTCTTGAAAGATAGAACATGTCTGTAAATTGTAAAAACCTTCGGGTTTCAATAAAAGTCTGCCCATGTAAACCGCCTTGAGTTTCAGTCACTAGAGAAATCTAGTGATCTTAAGAAAGGCGGTATATAAATACACGTATTATTATTATTATTATTATTATTATTATGAAAAAATCTCTGCTATGATGGGCTTTTTGCTAATTGCTTATCTTTCATCTTCAGTGTTTGTCACTTAGAAATAGAGTTGTTTGAAAATGGTGTTATTAATTTTACTCAGAAGTAAGCCCATTGTAAGTAAGACTTGGACTGTAATCCTATTTTACCAGAAGCAAATGCCCCTACTATAAAATATGAGTATTAATTGATTACCTTTGACCAAGTCTTCATGCAGCTCTACTGACCAGTCTTCAAAATCTTTATCCATAGTAACTAACTCAGATGCAGATTTATGCTTGAGTTATGCATATTATGCTAATTTATGGTTCAAGAGATGTGTCAGGTAATTTGCTCTGCCTCAATTTGCCATCTAACTCTTTGTTCCCTACTCCCAGTCTAATTCTAAAGAACCTTCTGATGAGGGTGAAAGAGGAAAGTGCAAAAATTGGCTTGAAGCTCAACATTAAAAAAACTAAGATCATGGCAGCCACTCCTATCACTTCCTGGCAAATAGAAGGGGAAGAAATGGAAGCAGTGACAGTTTATTTTCCTGGGCTCCAAGATCACCGCAGACGGAGATTGTAGCCATGAAATTAAAAGACGTTTGCTTCTTGGGAGGAAAGCTATGGCAACCTAAACAATTTAATAAAAAGCCAAGGCATCACCCTGCCAACAAAGGTTCACCTAGTCAAAGCTATGGTTCTCCCATTAGCAATGTATGGCTGTGAGAGCTGGACCATAAGGAAGGCGGAATGTCAAAGAATAGATCAACCCCTGGCCTTGCCTTAACAATTAATAGGCACGAATTGAAGCCATGGACGGAACAATATGGCTGACTCAGATCATCGCCGCGAAGGAAAATTACATTAAAATCTCTTCATGACACAAGTAGTTGTCAATATGAGAGTAATTTTTTTTTACTTCTAGACTATTAAGAGTATTTTTTTAACTTCTACACTCACCCCCCCCCAAAGAAAAAAAACAAATTCTGTTAATGTTCAGTACTCACTGAATGGTAGTTTTATTGAGCCGATGTAATGTGAATACATGAATCTTTCTGTGGAAATTAAATCCCATTTTTCGTTCAGCGATTCGCACACCCGTATGCAGAACACGCAGGCATGCTTAAAGAGGTTGAAATTAACTTTTACACGCGTGCAGGGAGATTTTTATTCGAGAATTCGCGGCAATCCTCCTCCTTCGCGGCGATGATCTGAGTCAGCCATATTGTTCCGTCCATGGCTTCAAGAATGTGACGTCATGGCTTCTCCAGTGTATAATAACTCCATGGAATAGATGCTTTTGAATTATGGTGGTGGAGAAGACTCTTGAGAGTCCCCTGGACTGCAAGGAGATCCGATTGGTCAATCCTCCAGGAAGTCAAGCCTGATTGGTCCCTGGAAGGACAAATCCTGAAGCTGAAGCTCCAATACTTTGGCCACCTCATGAGAACAGAGGACTCTTTAGAAAAGACTCTCATGCTGGGAAAGATTGAAGGCAAAAGGAGAAGGGGGCGGCAGAGGATGAGATGGTTAGATAGTGTCACCGAAGCAATGAACATGAAATTGGGCGAACTCAGGAAGCTAGTGGAGGACAGGGAGGCCTGGCGTGCTGTGGTCCATGGGGTCACGAAGAATCGGACACGACTTAGCGACTGAACAACAACATTTTCTTGAATGTCCTACATTTTGAGATTCTGTGCCCTCCTTTGTACTAATGACATCTGGTCATCCTGCACAAAGTAGTATGTCATTAGTGCTCAAGGCAGAATGTAGGCAGTGTTTCTAGATCTACTCCTTTCAGTTTTTGAAGTGAATTCTTGCAGGTTTTACAGTGCAGAGTGCAGAGTGAAAACATTTTACAAGATGATTTCGTGTAGTATCCTGAGGAAGGGTAGAGGCAATAGGTTTATCTGAATCAAGTAAATATCAAAATTTTTTGATTGAAGGATTTGCAATTAATTTGTAACAGACAAGATTCCAGGGCACAAAGCTTTTACCTGTATGCATTCATAAGCATCAGTGTACTTCCAGGTGTCTGTTTCTACTAATTGTTATACCTTCTTCATAACAGTTTCCACTTCGATATCACGCCCTATGAAGATTTCTGGCCAGCCATTTTTATCCGTATGATCCATCAATGTTGTGGGACAAGCTGGTATGAAACCATTATTTTATATCTACAGTAATATAGTCATAGTTTCATTGTATTATAGTGAAATGACTTGTCTGTATGAAATAATTTCATTTATGATCCTTGTTTCTTTTAAAAGGAACTTTCTTTTTATGCACTAGTGAGAATTCATCCAAAATCATCCAGTCATCTAATTCAGCCAGTGCAAATGAATGACCATAGCATTGAGATATTCTCCATTTTGAGGGCTATTGACTGTAGCTAGCAGAACCAAAGTATCTGGTTTAGTACTCATTGTTAGCTTTTCACAGATTTTGTGCTACGAAGTATATAGAAGTAGAATCTAGTACCAATGATGATAGGCGAAATAGCTCTGCAGTTTGAACCTCTCAATGCTGTTTATGCTAGAGGATGAAAAAAAATTATCTCCATATTTTTCATAGGAGAAAGAAGTATAGAGGCGGTCAAAGATAAAGAGATTGCAGAAAGATAGTGAACTCAAAGGCCTTAACATGCCAACTACCTTCCCATAGCTTAATACTGTAGTTGTCCATATTCCTTTGCATATCCTGAGCAGTGTATTGAATATGTACAGCTAGGGAACTGAAATTATTTGCTCATGCTGCATGTGTTCAAAGTGCCAGGAAGGCAAGAAGCTGCATGACTGGAGTAGCCGCTGTAGGAAACAGAATACTGGGCCTCTGGCCTGTTCCAGCTGAATTCTTGTTTCACAGTGGCCCAGGACTTCATGGAAAAAATAAGATTTTACAGTTATTGTTAACTTTGATACCATCAAAAAGTAGAGACTACTGTGATGCAGTCCTGGTGATGACTTTTCTGCACATTGATCAGTTTCTTTTACATGCTGTAGGAGGATTTATAAAACACCTCTAATTTATGGGACTTGTAACTGTCTCATGCTGTAGATTGTCTCATAAAGGCACTCCCTGATTTACGTAAGTCTTGACTTGGGTAATTTTAAGTAGATGTAAAGTCTGAGCTGTACAAGAGGAGCCACCCACACTCACCATTTGCCACGCTGTAACAATCACCACTTGCTTTGCTCTGCAAGCTGGGATCATTTGCAGCACACCCTACATTTCCTATTTTGTTTAAAGCATCTGTGCATAGGAAGGGGTGAGACCTCTGTGCTGAGACTCAAAATGCAGCTATCTCATCCCTTCCTCTGAGTGGGCTCTTTGAAATGTGGTGCATAATCAGAATGATCCTAACTTACAGAGTGGAGCGAGGATGAGTGGTTCCAGTTGCACCTCCCAGTTCTGACTTACGTAAATCTCAAGTTATGCAAGGCTGTCTGGAACAGAACCCTTAAGAGTGTCAGGAATAGTAATAATAAAAAAATAATAAATATAATTCAGTTTTTAGAATGCACTTTACTCTCTCAAAGGGCACTTAAAATAATATTTTAACATCTTACCTTAGAAAACAGTTCACTCAGCCTTTTAAAAATACAATAATTCCTGCTAACCCCTTGCACCCCTACTAACTGGGCAAGAGGCACTTTTTCAAGTGGTGTTCCTCTTATATTTAGCAGGGGGAGAGTAATTGTCCGTCTTCAGTGGCTTTTTAGTGGCTTTTGCTGGTGGTTGCATTTTTTTTAGATTGTGAGCCCTTTTGGAACAGGGAGCCATTTAACTTTATTATTATTATTACTATTTGCCTGTAAACCGCTTTGTGAACTTTGTGTTAAAAGCGGTATATAAATACTGTTCATACTGATGATGATGATGATGATTCATAAGAGATTTTTAAAAACGTTTTTCTCCAAATTTCCCATTTTCCTACTGGAAAAGAAAGAAATGGGTGAAAGAAAACATTTCCTCCCAGTTTATTCATCTTTTCCCTCACATCTGTAGTGTGAGCAAAGACTTGCTCGGTTGTAGCAATCTCTGGAGAATTACAGTGACAGGATCCTGAGAATTAGAGTTCCTGCTTGTGCAGATCTCCATGTGTACCGCAGAACCCTGCAGAGCTTTTGATGTGGGAGTTGTTCTTGTTCATCAGGTTGTTTTGGCTCAGATAATTGGCATAAAGAGGGTGGGGAGGGGGGTAGCAAAGTGAATGGTGTATCTCTTAACAGTGTCTTTGCAATTTTCTTTTTAAGTGTTTTATATTCTGTGTTTATAGTATAGTTTTATGATTAATTTTATATGAAACCATGTGTTTAACCCTGTGAATTGTGGGTTGCATCTCTCAAAATCTTCTAGCCATGTTTCTGCATTGGAGGTAACATGAGATGGTAAATTGAAATAGTCATGAGCCATGTTTTCTGTTGTGATGAATATGTAGACTGACTAAAGTCTGTACTAAATAATATTTTGGCTAAAAGTTTGTAACTGGAATGCAAGGACAGGTACCCATTTTCCACCCCACCCCTTAAAAACATTTCCAAGGAAGACACATATTTCCATACTTTTTAAAATACCAGACTAATGCTTGAATCTTTTTCTCCTGCCAAGTTATAGCATGCAGCTGTGCTAGCAGAGGCTGCACTGCATGCTGTGATTATTGGGGGGGGGGAGGGGTGCTGCAGAACAGCCTGCAGGAGGCAAGTAAAAATATTTTACACACTCCCTGCTAGGCTGCCTGATCAGCTATTGGTTTCCTTGGACCTGTGCCAACTATATGGCAAGTTCAAGGAGAGCAAAGGATTATGGTGGGCAAAAAATAAAAATAAAAAATGGGGGATAAGTTCCGGCATGCATGACTGCCACTGGATCCATCACCTTTCTCCATTGACACACCTCTGGTCCCTCTGTCAAAATGCCCCCATTACTCTCCTTACCTGCCCACATACTGCTCCAGTGCAGACCACTGGCCTTGGGAGCAGGCCTCCAATGGTGGCAGCTCAGAAATGGCTACTGGAGCCCTACGTGCTGCCAAAGACCACATTATGACAGTAGGATTCTGTCCTGCTGGCATTGGGCAGCTAGTTATCCTAAAAATAATTCAGAGGCTTACCACAAATGTCTTTCTTCTTACCTTTATATGACAATAATTTATGTGACAGAACTAGTGACGGGCAACTTTTTCTAGTTATTCTCTTAGTTAAGTTTTTTTAAATCTTTTCTTATAATTTTTATTTATTTTTAAAAAGGTAAATCAGGTAGGGTAGGTAGGAAAGGGAAGGAGATGGGATTTTCTTGGGAACATCTCAAATATTTAAAAGTTTTTTCAAAAAAAAAACCACCTTGAAAAAACAAACATGAAGATGATCCATTGATGACATCACTCCTAGTTCTCCTTGCCAGGCCCCCTAGCCCTACCCCTTCCAAGTGAACGTACCTTACAAAAAGTTGATGCATTGAGGAGGATTTGCTGGAAGAGGCATTGTAGGACCTCTTAGGGCTCAATCTTAACCAACTTTCCAGCACCTGGGTAAGGGCAATGGATCTCTTGAGGTAAGGGAACAAATATACTATAATACTAGTAATACTATTAGTAATTAATACTAGTAATAGTAGTAGTAGTAGTAATCTAGTATTCTAGAATATTACTACTTGAACCAATATTCAGGGTATACCAAATATACAGTATATTTCAGGTTCATGGGTCTATGAATCCATGATAGAAGCTTACTTTTCAGTTGCAAATTTGGAAAAAGTTCATGAGGGTATGGATACTTTTTTTTATAAAAAGCATGTATTTTTTGTTCCTTAATTTTATATATTAAATCAGTATGCATTTTTCATAAATCTTAATTTAAGGAGAGGAGCAACTTGTAAAAAATTAATTTAAAATTTAAATTTAAAAATTTAATATGAAGTTTGTTTAGAGCAGGGGTCTCCAAACTTTTCAGCATGTGGGTCACATTGTATATTTTACATATTTTGGTGGGCTGAAAAAAAATCAGTTTTATAAATGAATGAAATTTAGCAGAATGAATATGTTTTAAATGGATCTTTTTTGTAATCGGCATGATTCGATTCAGATCAAAAGAGAAATGTAACAATTACTAAGAAACAATGCTGTGTTCAAACTGAGAAATGATATGTACTGAGTAAAAACGTCAAATATTAACAAATGTTCTGATCAAAACCAAGTTGCTGTGGGTTGGATAAAATCTTATGGTGGGCCAGATGTGGCCCCAGTCTGTAGTTTGGACACTCCTGGTTTCGAGTCTAAACAAAAATCATACTAAATTTTAAAACTGAATTTTTGTGGCTCACACATGCAAAAGACATGAATTACTGAACGTTGGCCTAAACTTTAGACTTGGATTAAACTCCACCTGTGATTGCAGATATACTTACTTGGAAGTGAGTTTCACAGAGATCAGCTTCAAGATAAATTAATCATAGGCTTGCTTATGATGAAATATTAACCATAAATTGTGGAAATACTTTAAAATTGTTACAGCTGCAAATCCTAAGCACACTTAGCAGAAAGTAAGCCCCACTGAACAGAATATTTTTTTTTCTGCATAATGCATAAGATTGCAGTGAAATTCAATTGAAGCAATTAATCGAAGCAAATTTTGAATTGTAAAACATCTTAAGATAAGATACATTTTAGCTTTAGTTGTAACCATAGAGGCAATGTAGTTCTCTTTCCTTCCATGTAAGTCTGACCCATTTTGCACATGCAGGAGCAAAAGGAATGATTCGAAGACAGAAGATTGGAATGCTAAGATGTCAGCATTGACCCTTTATATGGAATCTGATATTGTGGAGGAAGGGTAATTAGACCTTTTAGCCTGGACTCCAGCTACGAACAGATAGAGTGGGGGGAAATATGTAAATGTGATGCTCCAGGAGCATATCCTTAGCTTGGAAATAGGACTTTGATTAGCATCAATGCCCTTGATCCACTAGATTGACTATACTTCAAAGTATCTTTTAAAAAATGTAAGACTGCTGAGAAATTTCCTGGAGACGTTTGAGTTCAGACTCCATTTGTTACAATTCAAAGCTCTGCAGGGCTCTGATGTGGACATGCAGCTTTGTGAGTACAGGAGTTGCTCCACCCTCTTGTGTGAGTGGAAAAACTTTTGAAAAAACCCTCTGTTGAATGTGTGTCGTATTTCCCTGCACAAGAGAGAACCGTGATCTCCATGTAGTTGTTGTGTTCGCCACATGTTCACTGGAGCTGCATCACAGTGAAGGCATTTAAAAGGGGAATAAAAATTGTATCACAGGTTTGAACCCTAGATAAAACTTCAGCAAATGTGCACAGATAGTTTTCCTGTAGATAAGGGTGGCAAAGCAAAAGTTTGGAGTGGGTTCATGAAACCATTAGCTTCCCTGCTAGCACATAAGGCAGCTGTGGAGCTCTCCCAAGCCTGCGTTCTAAATGGGGAAAGGAAGAGGGATCATCACTGTTTCTTCTCTCACTGTGGTGAAGGATCACCACCAATAAAAGGAGTTGGTGAGGAAGAAGAGAAGGCATAATCATCTTCCTTTGCAATACACAAAAAGTTCTCCCTGGTGCGGAGAGAGCCAGGAGAGCCCCTAATGGGGTATGCTGTGAATGTATCCCCTGAGGATAGGAGACACCTGTATGTATATTTATATTAGATGTACTTTTTATTTTTAAAATGCAAACTTAGGGTTAGGGCAGGAATAAGAGACTTAGGACATATAACGTGGGATTTGTTGCCTTGTACACTCCATTAACTAGGTAAATAGGCACCTTTTAAAGTGGTACTCCTTATATTTAGCAGAGGGAGAGCCACTGACTCTTTTCACACCCAGTATGGCATCTTTTCCAATAGCTGCTGCTGGTGTCTCGTCCATATTTTATTTAGATTGTGAACCCTTTGGGGACAGGGAACCATTTCTTGATTGATTTCTATGTCAACTATTTTGTGAACTACTCGGTTGAAAAGCAGTATATAATAAATTCTAAATATAAAATATTCTTAATAATAGTGGCATGTGTGTGTAATCAGTCAGTCAATCAGGAATGTGAAGGCACCAGACCCAACAAGTGTAAAAATTAAAAAAAGCACAAGGACCCCCCAAAACAAAAAAAAACGTATCTTGCCTTTCTGTGCTGCCTCCAGCACAGTCAGTGAACAGCGTAGTTAGTGAACACACACACACACACACACACACACACACACACACACACACACACA
>JAJKFI010000018.1:6200688-6258814 GCA_029204185.1 Lerista edwardsae | reverse complement strand
CACACACACACACACACACACACACACACACACACACACACACACACTACAAATACACAGGGAGGCAGTTACCAGCCAATTCGCTGCAATCATGGCTGGCTTCTAGTGAAAAACAGACAGGTGCTTAATCTAAAACAGGCAGGGGGGCTGACTTCCAATGGAAAAAAAGACAAGATGCCTACATTAGCAATCACTGGGGAGGCAGCAGCAGAGTTGCCTCTGTTCTCTTCTAAGAAAACCATGAAAAAAGCAGGGAGCCTGCAACAAAGGGATTGGCTCTCTAAGGGCCCAATCCTATCCAACTTTCCAGCAATGATGTAGCCATGCCAGTAGGAGAGGGGCAATCATGGAGGCCTCCCTAAGGTAAGGGAATGGTTGTTCCCTTATCTCAAGGCTGTATTGCAGCTGTAACTGTGCTGAACATTGGATAGGAAGAGGCTCTGAATCACCAGGGGAGGCAGCTATTCAGTTGCCTCAGGAGCAATTTGCTGAGCTCTCCCTGAGTAGGGAAAGAAGAGATGAGGGTAGGGGGAGAGTGAGAAAGTGTGTTTTAAGGAAGACAAGATCCACTGACAGCACAATCCTGGCTGCCCCATAGCGTCGCTTCAACATCGTTGTGTCAATGCTACATCATTAGCACCCCCGCATTGGCACTAAAGCTCTCAAGGCGACGCTATGAGTAGTGTTGGCTTGAGAGCACTGATGGGGAGCCTCCCTTGCGCTGACAGAAGCCGGTCAGCGCGAGGGAAGCTCCATCCTGTTCTGGGAAGGGGCTTGGCGGGGGAGGGGGAGGGAGATCATGGGTGGGGAGAGGGCAGGCTCCGGATTTGGCCATAAGGCCAAATCCAAAGCCTGTCCGGGAGGCTGTGCGGCCCCGATATGAGCCAAGCGGTCTCCTTGGATCTGCGCCTGCTATTTAGCAGGTGCAGATCCGAGGAGCGCATTTGGGAGGCTGGAGCCTCCCCAACGGTAAGGACGTGAACATGCCCTTGCCATTGGGAAGCTCCAAGCCCCCGAAAGCAGCATTGGATTTGGCACTGGCTGGCCAGCCGTGCCAATCTAGGGCTGTTTAGGATTGCGCCCTGAGACTGAGCTTAAGTGGGGGAAGAGAGAATTCCTGTGGCTGTGTCTCCTTGGGTCTTGACTTCACCGCACATCACTGATATAGATATGATGGGGACACACACACATACACACCAAAGAAAGACATGAATGTCCAGGGATGTGACTGCTGGACACATTTGACCAGGACACGATTGTGCAGGACACAAATACCCTAGGACAGTGGTTTTCAAACTTTTTAGCACCAGGAGCCACTTTTTAGAATGACAATAAGTCTGAGACACACCAGCAGTGATGTCATGGCTGGAAGCACCGTAATCGTGATGCCAGAGCCTGCTGCTTTCCTGAGAATGCAGCAATCAGATGGGTTATTTCTCAGCCATTTTCCAATAGCAGAGTGAATCAGAAAAAAAGCCTTATTAAACCTTGGCACAAGCAAAATAGCTACACAGCTCTCCCCCTTTCCAGTGTCCCATCTTACCCATATTTTCAATATGGCTACTATAGATGCTTTGCAGCCAACTTGAAATTGGCTTTCAACCTACTGGTGGATCCTAACCCACAGTTTAGGAGCCACTGTCCTAGGACCATTGATATCACCTCCCACTTTGCAATGGATGTTAGTAGCTGGCCCCAGTGATTTTGAGGGGAATTAAAATTGGGACTAAAAATTCTTCTGTTTGGCAACATTCCCAACACAGAATTATGTTTTAAAGCAAACTGACTTTTGCCCAGTTTGGCTAACACTGTTAAGTTTTTGGTTCACATGCTTTGTCTTACCATTTCTTTTTCTTTCAAGTTTTGAACTAGAAAAACTATGTCGTTTCATTATGTCTGTAAAGAAGAACTATCGCCGAGTGCCCTATCACAATTGGAAGCATGCAGTTACAGTTGCACATTGCATGTATTCCATTCTTCAGAAGAACCACTGGATTTTCACAGATATCGAAGTAAGTTCAGATACTGATTCAGCATCACCAATCATATGTTAGATGTACTGATAGAATTCAGACTGTCTATACAGTTTAGAACAGGGGTCTCCAAACTTTTCAGTGGGAGGGCCAGATCATATATTTAACACTTTTTTGTGGGCTAAAAAAACAGTTTTATAGGGATGCACAGCACACTTTGTCTAATCCATTGCAAACCCAGTTGGTTATGATTTGTTTACAAGTGTGCAAAAAATGCTATTTCCCCACTGTGATCATTTTACAGCAGTGTTTCCCAACCTGTGGGTCATGACCCACCAATGGGACAATTTTCTGGGCCATTCCCCCTTAATGGGAGTGGCCCAGTAATGGGTGCCCAACAGCATCACATCTATTGCAGTGCTGCGGGCATCCAGGAGGTTCCTACCTCAGTGGGAGTGGGTTGCACTGGCCTCTGGCAAGATCTGGGAGGCCCACAGCCCCCGCTGCGAGCCTCCCCAATGAAGTAGGAAGCCCCATTTTTACTTCATTGGGGAGGCTTGCAGAGGGGGCTGTGGGCCTGCCAGAAATTGACACACAACACCCCGCTTAGGAACCCCCTGGGTGCAAATGCTGCAGCACTGTCAGGCACCCCCCGCCCCAGTCCCCGCCTCCACCAGCACTTATAGTGGTACAAACGCCCAAGTAGGACTTTGCGAACCACTGTTTTACAGCATTGTTGAAAAGTTAACATGCGGAAATGTGATTTGTTGTATTGGCAGGGATGATGTTAACATTAAATAATTGTGGTTTGAGGGCCTTCAAGCATATGGTGCAGGTGACTGAAAATGAGGGTTAGCCAGGCTGACACGACGATTGCATGTTTGGAAAAAGATATTTTCCTGAGGGCTGAATAAACATTTATGGCAGGCCAGATGTGTCTTCAGAGCCTCTGGTTTAGAGGATGGTTTGGAGACCTCTGGTTTAGAGGATTGTGCATGAACTTCTGCCCACATTGAGTTTACAATGGGTTTCCCTGCCCCTTAATGCATAATGGAAGGAAAGTTAAAGCATTCATTCCTGGTTTAGAACAACTAGAGTTTGGATTGCATCCAAGTTCTGTGGACGGTGGTTTGTTCAGACCACAATACGTTAATAAGCCAGGATATTGAATTTGGATCGGTTTGGGCACAGTGTACTACAGTTGTATTAAACTGTGAATGGCATGGAAGTTTTAAATATCCTTCCAGTAGAGGTGTGTGAGCCTGAGGGTTGTGCCAGCTTGTGCCTGTAAGGCTAAACCATAGCTTAATGTGTGAATTCTGCCACAGTGTCATTTCAAGTTTTGATAAGTGCAAGCTTATATTCAGCATGAAAAGAATGGCAACACTGAAATACAGTGTAATGTTCTTAGCCATTCTTAATCAATTGTACATCTGTGCTTAAAGTTATATATACAATTGGAAACACTCCAACATAATTTAACATGTAGCTTTAATGAAAATGGTACAGAAAAAAAGAACATAAAATATTGAAGTAAAGAATGCCTACAGTACTAAAAGAGTTCAAATATTAGAACATCTTATCACAAAAATGGTGGCTGAGGCCAGAAATTATACCCATACATAAGAGCAGAAATGGTTTGGGAAAAGTATATGACAAGCAGTTACGAATAATAGAAAACATCAGTTCACACACATCACTGACTTAAAATGAACAAATGCAAATGCATAACTGACCTTTAAACTTCTCCCTAAGGCATGGTAATTAGACTAATGGTATACCCATTTTCAAAAAGGACAGAGGTTGAATTGTATATATTAAGATGGTTAATCCTCATTTTGAGCTCTTCTGAATATTAGAATGTTGAAAGTGGCCAAAAGGGATTTACACTCTGTTTGTGCTTCATACTGTTGAATGTTTCCTCTGAATCGTTTCATGGAGAGTCAGTAGCATCTGAAAACATTTACGTTTCCCTTCTCCCCACCTCCCCCCATGCCACCTTACCTGGCTGTTCAGCTGGGCCTTGGTGAGTTCAAAGCCCAAATGGTGGCCAGGACAGAGTCAGCAGTGGATCCACAAAATGCTGCTACTGATGTGCCATCACTTCTCTTCTTCCCTACCAGTTTAAAAAAAAAACACCAGAGGTGTAGGTGAGTGCACTGCTGTACCCAGCTGCAAGATGCTCCCGAATCTGATACTCTTGCACATTTACTACCTGAGAGAGCTTTGGCAAACCAAATGAGAGAGCAGTAGGTAGCTGGTCTCACCCTCTAGGGGTATCCTTGTTCAGGTTATGCCTCCCTAATGCTTCCATAGGGCTCCCCAAGCCATGAAACATTTAAAAATAAAGATCACAATGCACTTCTGCGTTGCGATCGCACCCCTATGACAGTGGCACTTCAATTGTTAAGTAGATGGAAGCCCCTGTCGCCCCAGGCAGCAGCACGATCCTGGGGATTGCGCTGCTGCCTTATCTCCCCCCACAAGCACTAACAGTGCTTTTGAAAACCACTACCATAGTGTGTGTCCAAGGAACTCAAGACCACAGCTTGTTCTGTAGATTGGGATAACAGAAACTGATCCTTCACACTGATTCCTCCATTAGCCTTGCATGACTCCTCTCATTCCTTATGGATCAGTCTCTTTGTTCCTTCTGCACACTGGTATCTCTCAAACAGTTTGAATTCTCCAAGTTCAAGTCGGTAATGACTTTGTCAAAGTCTTCTGGACAAAGTCTTCTGGAGAGTTGAATACTTACAACTCTCTTCAGATCTAGTCACACCTGTATTGAATTGATACTCCTCCAGTTCTGATACTCAGAACTGATACTCCTCCAGCTGATAGTTGGGAAGAAAATATATTGAGCCCTGTGAAAAGTGAACCTGAGCCACACATGCGCATTTACTTGAGTAGGTCAATATGCCTCAGTCTACCTCAAAGGGCAGCCTAAGAGGAATTCAACGCCACCAGAATGGTCATGATCCAATTAACTCAGGTCCCCCAAAACACTCAAGAAGGGAGCCCCCCACTCAAGCTGACAAGGAAAATGTATTGAGCCGTATGGAAAGTGAAACTGAGCCACATTTACTTGTGAGTAGGCAACTATGCCTCAGCTCTTACCGAAGGCCAGGTGAAGGGGAATGCAACACCACCAGAACAGTCCCAGTCTGGTTAATATGGAGCTCAACAAATGCACCAGAAAGAAAAGGAATAAAAACAGAGGCTTGAGCAGCTGGTGAAGTGAAACCTTTTTTTTGCATTCTTTTAATGCTAGGTGGGTACCAAGAGAGTGTCATTTTAAAAAGTGGGTCCTGGTGGTAAGAAGTGTGGGAACCACTGTATTAATGGCATGATTTGTGTGTCTTCAGAGAGTGACATCTAGTGGTAGAGACTGACATCTAGTGGTACAAAATTGAACACTAACAGCATATCTTTCCTACCTACATATTTAGAGAAGAGGTCTCCTAATAGCATGCTTATGTCATGACTTGGATCACAGAGGTTACAGCAACAGCTATCTTCAGAAGTTTGATCATCCACTGGCAGCTCTTTATTCCACTTCAACTATGGAGCAGCACCACTTTTCACAGACAGTATCTATACTGCAGGTTAGTAGTACGCACGGGCAGCGCAACCCCATGCTGCCTGTCGCACTGTTGCTACATCATAGTGTTGGTGCAACGTCATTACCACTGATGTGGGGGTTCCGAGCAACACCCCCACACTGGCAATAAGGCAACAAGATCGGCACTGTCGGCAGTGCCGGTCCTGATGCACCTGAGCTGCGCCTCCCTTGTGCCAGCTGAAGCCGGCTGGTGCAGGGGAAGTGCCATGTCAGGGCAAGGGAGGAAATGGGTGGGGGCGGGTGGTTCTGGGCTGGCTGGCAGGCATGCCGGCCCGGGAGGCGGGGCGGGCTTGGGATTCAGCCATGAGGTTGTTTAGCAGGCGCAGATCCGAGGAACGTATAGGGGAGACTGGTGCCTCCCCTACAGGAAGGGCATGAACATGCCCTTGCACTGGGGAGGCTCCAGCCTCCACTATACTGTGCTGGATATGGCACAGGCCTGTTGGCCCACCATTCCAGCACAGTATAGGACTGCACTCTGAATCAAAAGCAATTAAAACCTAGAACACCTGGAATGGTTAGAGTTGGCAACAAGCTCTATGTTATTCCACCATAAGATGGTTTCTTTTGTGGGATCTGCATGTAAGTTCCAGGATATAATATGCCTGTATTTCAATATATGGCTTGTTCACAGCTGTGATGTATCATTTTTCCCTTCTTACTTCTTTGTTCTTTGCAAGGAGTACATGTGTCCTATAATCAATGTAGTAAATATTTATAAAACAAATTCTCCATTAAAAATTGTATTTATATATGTCCATATGTTTTTGAAATTATTTACTAAATTCATTGAAATTTGCACTATTGTATGAAACATCGTAAAAACCCATACACCAGAATTAGATATTCTCTAGATATAATACACAGTAATGTGTCAGAAGTGAACAGTGAGTTATTGTTAAATTGCTGTAAAAGCTATCTTATCTACAAGCACAACTTTTTTATCCACTCTACTGTGGAGTTCAGAATTTCAGTAAAACTACTTGTGACAAACATCCTAGAGCAGCAGTTCCCAAAGTCCTACTCAGACGTTGGGAACATGCTGAGTGCTTGCCGGGGCATGGCCTGGGGCTGCAGGGGTGTCCAGATGGCATGACAGCGTTCACAGTGTCATAGGCACCCAGGGGCTTCAGGGCTTACCTGGGGGTTGCACTAGTGTGCAGAAGGGTCGTACTGGTGTGCAGAAGGAGGTCCTTTATGGGCCTCCCCATTGCTTCAAAAAGCTCCAAATTGTGCACAGAAAGCAGTCATGATTGCTGCTTTCCTTAAAGAGGAATTGTCCAGTTTCAGTTCCCAACAGTGGGTTATGACCCACACTTTGGGAACCACTGTCCTAGAGATAACGTTGGCAATACTGCATATCGGCCAATCCTAACATGCACTGGAACAGGCAGTCCTTCCAGCCTGCCCGGTATCCAACACAGGGTTGGGGCTGGCTGCAGCACAACCCAGGCTTGTTGTTGTTGTTGTTGTTCAGTCGCTAAGTCGTGTCCGACTCTTCGCGACCCCATGGACCACAGCACGCCAGGCCTCCCTGTCCTCCACTAGCTTCCTGAGTTCGCCCAATTTCATATTCATTGCTTCGGTGACACTATCTAACCATCTCATCCTCTGTCGCCCCCTTCTCCTTTTGCCTTCAATCTTTCCCAGCATGAGGGTCTTTTCTAAAGAGTCCTCTCTTCTCATCAGGTGGCCAAAGTATTGGAGCTTCAGCTTCAGCATTTGTCCTTCCAGGGAGCAATCAGGCTTGACTTCCTGGAGGATGGACCGAATTTCCCTTATCCCCTGCTGAGTGGCAGCCACCCCAATAGGGGTACTTGGACTTGCGCCAGTGAAATCACTGATGCAAATGCAAGTAGCCACGGAAGGCCGACTGTGCCAGGGCCAGGGGTTTGGATCCAGTCTAGGTCAGCCAGACCAGTTCTACCTACCTCCCTGGACCGGACCACCCACAGATCTGCCTGCCCAGGGCCATGCCCCAATCTACCCTTGTTCTGCCCTCTATCTGCACTCCTCAATCCCCTGCACCAGCCTCCCTAGACTGGCCAATATTTACCGGTGCAGGTCAGGAAAGCAGAGTGGTCATGTCCTTTTGCCGGTCTCCCTGACTCCAGAATAGGTGCAAATATGTCTAATGGCACATTTGCGATACTCCATGGCCAGCGCAGGGGACATGCACTGGCTGATACAGCGCTCTGGATTACACTTTCAGTCACCATCTCACTTGTTGCTGTAACATACAGGCATGCCCCTGTAAACACTGATTTGGTATCCACAGTTTCAGTTATCCCTGAATACTGGGACCCTTATTATAAAGATAGGGGAAGATTAATCTCTTTTTTTATCTTGTTGCAACAAAACCACTGATGTTCCCCTATCTTTAAAAAGGCATCCACGGTTTCAGGTACCAGGGAGGGGGGGCGCTAGAACAGAACCCCAGCAGATACTGGGGCATGCCAGTACTTATCTGATGATACAGTGTCATCATGTTGCTTATGTTGCGTCTATCTCCATGTTGATTTTAATGGGTGATTTGCTGTTGACACAGTCTGGAATTTATTCAAACTGTGGAAATGCTGCTATTTCCCCTGGGGTTGCTTAGAGATGTTCTTTAACATTTGCCGAACAGTTATTTGGGATTGGGAAATTGGAGTTCTAAGGAAGAGGGCAAAGGTAGTCTTAGAAAAAAATGGGGTTGCATGTGAAATGTACCTTGGTATATCTTTGGAATTTGTTCCAAATTCCAAGTCACTAAGAGCCCACTCCTATCCAACTTTGCAGCACTGATTCAGCTGCAATGCAGCCCTGAGGTAAGAGAATACACATTCCCTTAAGGAGGCCTTCTCACCATAGGATGCAACACATGCCCCATTGGGATGAGTGCATAGACTCAGGAATGTTGGATAGTATTGGGCCCTCACTTATTAAACCTAACTATGCTTCAGTGCCTTTTGCAAAGGTTTTGAACATTTTTCTGCAGTGAAAATTACAGAATGCTATGTGGTTGAACATGAACAGATTTACAAAGGTAAAAGGCAGTTCTAAAACAAAGGCTTAAAATAGCTCAAAATAAGGTCTTATGTATGTTTTTTAAAATCTGTTTTCATAGCTGGAAGGCCACAATATCTTCTCTAATTTGACCTCCACTGAGTATGAGCAAGTCCTGGAAATCATCCGCAAAGCCATCATTGCTACAGACCTTGCTCTGTACTTTGGAAACCGGAAACAGGTGGAAGAGCTGCATCAGACACATACACTAAACCTTAAAAACCAAGCACATAGGTAAAGAGCAATTCAATTTCAAGTCTCAATAGTGTTGTTTTGCGAGTGTCCTCATATTTAACGTGCTTTGAAGATTTGACTTTCCATTGATTAATTTCCACTAGGAAACAGTAAAATTCCGTGGTTAGTATAAATTAAAAAAAATAACTTCAGCCATTCAGAAATCTACCAATAAATTTAAGCATGAAGTTCTGTACAAAACTAAAATATTTTTATATACCAATAAAGGTTCTGAAGTGAACTAAAATATTTTTACAATTCTTTGATTAATCCCTGATTCAAACCTGCACAATTGAACAGATACATAGAAACAATAATTTATAATTCGGGCCATTTTTCTAAGAGTCAAAAGATAAGAATTGGCTAATGGTGCAATCCTAACTAACTTTCTAGCAGTGTGCCAATGGGGCAAGGGCTGCATCCTGCAATTGGGGGGCAGTCACGGAGGCTTTCTCAAGGTAAGAGAACTTTTGTTCCCTTATCTCAGAGCTGTATTGCCCTTTCCCCAGTACTGGAAAGTTGGTTAGGATTGAACCCTAAGCCAGAGAGTACTTGTACCATTCAAATATTTTTTCTAAAATCAAAAACTATGATTATTAGTATTATTTATTAGCAAAAATTGAAGAAAATATTAAAATCCTCATAGGTAACATTCACCAACTTTGTATCTCAACCCAGAACACTTTCATCAGGAAGTAAGTGTCACATACTTCAGTAGAAATAATTTCATTAAGTAGGCTTAAAATAACCCCTTAGTACTACCAGTATCGAATTCTGTTTATTGCAGTCATGGGTGCATTGATGCAAATACTGGCTTACATTATTATGGGTACACTTGTTTCCTGTTTTTGGTAAGAGGGGCAAAACTGATAGACCCGCACAAATGCTTGCCTTTCAGGAAAATTGGGAATTTCAGTTGTTTACAGAGTTTAGAGCTGGGTTTTTGCTGCTTTTTCTGGCTCCTTGTTTAGAGCCCAAAACTTCACAGGGATCCTGCAAAAAACAAACAAACAAAAAAACCCAGGCTGCAATCCTATACCTGCTTTCCTAGGATTTAGCCTTGTGCACAATAGGCAGAATCGCTTCAACTCAGAAGTGATTGTAGTGATAGTCCAGGGCCCGGGGCAGGGGGGGGGTAAAGGGGGTAATTTGTACGTGGGCCCAGGGTCAGAAAGGGGCCCCAGGAGCCAAAAGAGGGGATCCATAAATTTCCTGTTATCTTACATTTTCCAATATCATTCTGACTCCCTGCTTGTGTGGGATGCTGGCAGTGTTGCCTCGGGTATGCAGCAGTGGCCGTATGCACCGGACCCAGGAACACATACACCTTAACACAGTATCAAAACTGGGAGGAAACTGGTCTTTCCAGTAGCTCTTTGGTTTGGGGATATGCTTACCTTGAAGGAGTGTATTGGAGCTCCGGGGCACAGCTGCTGGACTATGGCTGGTGCAGAAGTACATTTTGGTGCACACAGGACACTTTCTACTCTAGTGTGAGCCTAAATACCATGATGCTAATTTTCTGCAATGATTTTCTATATTTAAAAGATTTTAGAGAGACTTAGGAATGTGTTTGGTTTTTGTACTACTGTATCTACTGCCAATGCCGTGTGGACAGGTAGACATGGGCACCACATCAGGAAACCTGGTAGACCTGATGGGCTCCAAAGACTATTTTGGCTGTGGTCACCACCTCTCAGCCCTTTTTGCCCCCATTCTGCCTACCCCCACTGCCCACTGTGTTTTGCCCCCTGCCCTGTTTTGCCCCCTGCCCAAAATAAACTTTAGTTCCCCCTGATAAAATTCTTCTCAGAGGCCCTGTAATAATCTGCTCTGGGTTAGAAGCAGAAGATCCTTCCTTAAAAAGCAGCAGTAATGGTTGCTACAGTTGTGGTGACATTGTGGTCACTGGAGAAGTCTTACACTTGCTATTAGAGTGCATAGTTGTGATGGTAGAGTTTCTCTTTCTCGTCCCAATGCAAAGAAAGTTGCATTTTCCTGAGCGGATACGTTTTCTCCCACGCCACAATGGGAATCTGCACATTTTAGGCTAAAATCCAATGTAAGCTTACCTCAGAACAAGTTCTATTCAATACAGTGGGACTTGCTGTTGGGTAAGCATGCATAGGGTTCCACTGTGTGAATATGATCTCTAAATTCAGCAAGAATGCACCTGTATGTTTCACAAAGTGCGCAATCCTAAACTGGAGTTAGGCCAGCATAAGGTAAGTCAGCAAAGATTGGCCAACACAAGGGCCACCATAAAGCGTATTTGGATTACTCGGAGTCAGGGAGGATGGGTCACGTCTGTGTGCTGGCCTCTCTGACTCCGAGAGTGGTCCAAACATACTTGACGGTGCCCCTTGTGATGGCCAACTTTGCTGGTTTAGCTTATGCCTGCTTAACTCAGTTTAGGGTTGCACCCTCAATCTCTAACTAATTTGAACACCCAAGGTACTGCTATAAACATTAGAACATTTATGTACTATCTTTTAATGACTTGGTACTCTACACATGCACAGAGCATGTCTTAGCTAGAATGATGAACAAGTCAAACTTTTGCTTAGTTACAACACATATATTTGATTCTAAACTAGTTTATTTTTTATTAGAAAGTAGGCACACCATTTGCAAGCTGCATGTACTCTTTCAAACACTTATAATGAAGCATATACAAATATCATTAATACTATAGCAAATGGTAGCAGTGCAAGAGAAAATTTTGCCCCCAACTCATCATTTTGGTTTTAGCATGGGAGTTCTGATGTGAAGCGATGCAACTGTACTGATGATGTCATTGGTTGTAGTGGCTCCATCTACATTTTGTAGCACTCATGATTTTGCATGGTGCTTTATGGAACATAACAGTGCAATCCTAAGCTGTGCCAGTATAGCCAGACTGCAAATTCCTGCACTGTATCCAACATGGGTTAGGAACAGGCTGGAGGTCACCTCGGGGTAAAGAAATCTATTTCCTCTAACTCTGTGTAACACTCCAGTCTGCCCTATATAACTACTTGGATCTGCACCAGTTATTTTAAGTGGCTGATAGCTTTGCTAATTTGCACGTTATCCCAGATATTGTCTTGTTGATACTTTTTCCTTTATTCATTGTCCTGTTAATATCACAAAGCAATAAGACAGCATTCACATTATTTCCTGGCATGAAAAGGATGCGGCAGCTCAATCTGAACATGCAGTTCAATGTGTTTCAACGGTAATCAATCAGTGATATATTGCATAATATGTTTAAAATCAAACAGTATGTATGATAGAGTTATGTTGCATTATAAGTTCCCAATTGTTACATTTTAGGGATCGTGTGATTGGGTTGATGATGACAGCTTGTGACTTGTGTTCTGTGACAAAATTGTGGCACGTTACCAGATTGACAGCTAGCGATATATATGCAGAATTTTGGGCAGAGGTATGTGGATTTCATTTTTTCTCCATATTCGTCAGCTGACATGCAGGGACCAAGCACAGCAGTATAGATCATTATACCTAATTATATTAGAGTTTTTACCAGGTTTGTAAAATTATATTTTAATAAGTTTGCTATTTTAGAATTATTAAGTAGCTGACAGGCCTAGTTCTTACAAACAGTAGATGAGAAGGTGAACCTATTTCTAGACAGTTTTAAAAAACTTGCATCACAGCCTGGGAATTTAGTTAGAACTGGGCTGTAAGTCACTGGAGTGTTCATCTGGAATCCTAAGTGGTGCAGGCCAATAACATTTTTACTTTCTCATTTGCTGTTTGTGAGAATGAGGGTTAGAGTATAATATAAGGGGAGATTTGAGCTTACCTGTGAATTCCCCTTCTCAGTGGCTTCATGTTCATGTTCAGTCCTTGTTATATGGGAAGCTCCTCCCTCTCAGGCAGGCAGGTCAGGTTGAAAATCTTCCTGAGGGGAGAGGCTTCCTGTCTGTATCAGACTGACCTTGCCTCTAGGTTAGTAAGTCAGGCTTTCTTAGTATCAGCAAAAGCTGATTTCATTTTAGCGTTTTCTATTACTGTTGTTGTTGTTGTTGTTAAAGGGCTTATGCAATTTAAACCCTGTTGGACAGAGGCACTCATCTGTTGAGCTGACAGTGACTTTGCAGCTCAGGATTCAAGATTTCAAGGCCATTGGCCCGCTCGAGTGCTGAGGGGTCTGAAGCAAAGGCCATTTTGTGAGCGCCCGAAGCGCTTCATCTTCAGGCGCTCCGAGCCTAGCAGTTGGGTAGACAGGCTCCCGAACGCAGCACAATCTCCCTGTTGGAGCTGGACAACTGTGGGGTCCCAATTTCCTCCTGGACAAAATGTTGTGGAGAAAATGGGTAGAGAAATAGTTCTTTCCTCTTATAATATTAGAGACTAATTGACTTACCCAGTTCGGGGTTTGGGATGTAGATACCATCCTTGGTGCCAAGAAAAGAACCAGAGATTAGGCCCACCTTCTCATCTACTGTTTTTAAGAACTAGGCCTGTCAGCTACTTAATAATTCTAAAATAGCAAACTTATTAAAATATAATTACTTAGGCACTCACAAACCTGGTAGAAACTGATCCTGCCATGAACAGGCCACTGGAGAATTGGAACTTGTTTCTGTTTGATTCTATAAGTGTACATAATGTTCTCCTCAGTCATTTTTGCTGAACTAAAATCCCCTTACTCATAGGGAAGGTGCTACAAGTATTTGATCATTCTGGACCAACCTTATAGAAGGGCAAACGGTCAAATCAGAAGGACCCTGTTCCATGTCCCAACACCGGGCTGCAAGACACTGGGATCTTGTGTTGGCATATCCTGAGCCAGAGTCCTTTCAGGAATCGGTTCCCTCAACATCCAGACCCTTGTTCTCCCCTGAGCCTGTACATCAGCACCAGAAACAGGCCACAAGGACTGCAGTGGAAGGAGCTACCCCTTTAAATTCTCTGTTCTTTCACACCCTGGGCTGATTAGTCTCAGTCTGGAGCTATTTAAGACCTCAGGCCCCTTACCTTTTACGTATCTGCTTGGAGGAGAGAACCAAAGATTTATACAATATTCCAAATATTGGTGCCATTGGCAGTTTTCTTTCTGGGGCAAATAGGAGAATTTGGGTAGACCAACCAATGATTCTTGGATCTACAGAGGGTTAATTTGCCCCCATGGTCACAATTCTGACTTTCCATCCATTCCAGCAACTACTACGTAAAGAATATCATAGGGCCAGAAGAAGTGAGAAAAGCACAACTAAAATTTACCAAGTGGTTCAAGCACCTTCTCAGCGAGTAAAGGCTAAAGCATTTGGGGCTTTTTAGTTTGGAAAAAATATGACTGATGGGGACATAACATGTTATATGTTGTGGAGAAAATGGGTAGAGAAATAGTTCTTTCCTCTTATAATATTAGAGACTAATTGACTTACCCAGTGATACCAGTTGTAGATTCAGGACAGATAAAAGAAAATAATTTGTTGTATTGATGACCACTGATGTACAGTACATGACTTTAAAAGATGACCTTCTATCTCTTTAAAATAGAACTATCAGGTTGAGAGGCATTCTGCTTCTGAATACCAGTTTCTCTCAGGCAACAGTGTAGGAAGGCCATCCATGGTCTCTTTTTGTGTGAATCATCTGAGAAAAATCTGGCTGGTAGCTCTTGGAAATAGGATGCTGAACTAAGTTGACCATGGATCTAATTCTGCCATGTTTGCCTAATGTGTTGTAAAAATCATTCCCTTCTGTTGTTTTCTGAATATCTTCCCTTTTTTAAAAAACGTCCTACTGAATTTCACCTATTTGGCTGTACATGTGAGAAACATTGGTTGCCATTTTTTTTAAACTATAAGCTATCCTTCTGTCTTGCTCTTCATTTTAGGGTGATGAAATGAAAAAGTTAGGTATTCAACCTATCCCTATGATGGACAGAGACAAGAAAGATGAAGTTCCTCAGGGCCAAGTAGGTCTAAACATATTTCAAATTTCTAATAGGTGTTATTTAAACAAATGTAGGCATTCAAAAAGTACAGTATTGCCTACAATTTTGTTTTTGACTGCTGGTTTGATGTCCATTCTTTCTGAATTAGAAGAATTCTGAATTAGGAGTTGTTGTTTTTAAAAAAAAATCCTCAGAAGAAAGAGATTTTAAGAAGAATAAAAAGAATACTACTGAGAAACTAAGGGCCCAATCCTGTCCAACTTTCCAGTGCTGATGCAGCCACAATGCTGCCCCAAGGTAAGGGAATAAACATTGCCTTACCTTATGACCTTCATGATGGTGCACAGGGTGCAGTGGTAGCCCCCATTGGCATGGCTGCATCAGCACTGGAAAGTCAGGTGGGATTGGGCCCTAAAGCAAAAACTGCATGGAATCATTGTTGGTCATCAGTACAGTCCATGTACAGTTTCACAGTTTTCCAAAAGGAAGGGTGTCATTTTTATAATACAATGTAAATATATTGAAATAGTAGAGAATACAATAGGTACATGTCTAAAGTTAGAGAGGTGCCAGCAATGAAATGTCAAAGCAAAATATGAAGGAGGTTTCTTGATAATAAATAGGCACTTACACAGGACTGAAATTCTAGCCTGATAATCATAAAACATGCAATCTTGTGCTCATTGTTTCAGGAGTGATACATGTTTATTCCACACACACACAAAAAAAAAACACAAAACAAAACGGAAAAAAAAGAAGCAAGTTGTGTGCTTGATGTACTTCGGGGGAATTTGTGGCAAACATTTAAGCAAATGCAACTATTGTTTGAAACAAGAAAATGAAAACAAGCATCAAAAATGCTTGATGCTAAAAAGACTAACACATGATAATGGGAATAGATTGTCACAAATGGGAGGTGTGGAGAACAGAAAGCTAGGAAAGCTAATTATAAAACTTAAGCATTGGTGTAGGCGTTATCAAAACTTAGGCCATATCTGTTTAAAACCCATTTCATAGTTCAAACAAACGATTCACCAGATAGCTGAAGGCCTTAAGCCTTCAACATTTTGATTTTCAGATTACTCACATGTTAGCTAATGGGTTATCTCATATGTGGGGTAATAAAAACTAAAAAAAAAAAGTCTCTAACCCACTATGTAAGTCATGTGTCAATAGATACTAAAACCAACTGCTGTGCTGTGTTTCAGTAAATAAACGGCTCTGCTTAGTTAAATGCTATATAATGTTGTGTATCTATTGTAAAATAATTACAATCAAATGCTTTCTATACTGCTACAAAGCATCAGCTACCTCTTTGAAAAATTACACTATCATCTTAAATGGCACTATTGCTGTGTCAATTAACTAATAAATGGCTAAAGCCATACAGAGTAAAAAAACTTAAAGTAAGTTCCTTTTAAGTGTTGTTGTTGTTCAGTCGCTGTCATGTCTGACTCTTTGCGACCCCATGGACCACAGCACGCCAGGTCTCCCTGTCCTCCACTAGCTTCCGGAGTTCGCCCAATTTCATGCTCATTGCTTCGGTGACACCCCACCCTCTCAACTTGCTTGGGGCTCTGCTTCAGTCAGATCCATAGGGTTTACTGAGGCCCATAAAGGCTGTACATGGCGTCTGCGGGCCCCAGAATACCTGTTACAAAGAAAAGCTACTTCCTGTTTTCCTCCAAAAACTGGAAGTGACATTTTTATGCCCTTATAAGGTATTCTGAACCCTGTAGAGTTTCTCTGGGCCTCAGAATGTGGGGCTTTCCCAGGCCTCAGAATGCCTTATAAAGCTTCCGGTTTTCCTTCTGAGGACTGCAGAGGCTGTGGGTGGTAGCCTGTGGCCTCTGTGGGATTCAGAAAACCCTCTAGAGGTGATTGGAACACAGCTCTAATCGCTTTCAGAGCATCCAGGTGAGTCCCTTCCCCTTGTGTTTGGAACCTGCAAATTCATGGGTCCCAAATCCTCAGGTATCATGGGCCCACTTTTTACTGTGTCATCAGAATGCTGACACCAGGCTGTTTCTCCATTTTGTCTGGTCCTAGGGTGGTGGTAGGTGGTTGTGGTGAAAAACTTGTTGTGGGTTACTATACAGAAACGTAAACCAGGCGACACAGGTGATGTTGGTCACTGTGATAGCTGATTTACGATGGGAGTTACAGCCTGCTCTGGATGGGATTGCACTCCTTTTGAAGGAACAGGTTTACAATTTGGGAGTACCTGGAAATGGCAAGGAATATTTTTGTCCGGACTTGTTTCTTTCCTGAAGAAGGCAGATATGGTCATGATGATCCACACCCTAATCACATTGTATATGTGGCTCAGCCATGTGAGTGCTGCGTCCAACCTCATGCTCTGCTGTGAGTCATGACTCAATGCTCGGTTTTGCCCAGTGGTGTCAGCCTACTGGTTCGCTGGGCAGAGTTTCTTCGCTCGCTGGGAGGGTTTCCGTGGTGATCGGCAGCGTGCTTGCTGCCTCCCGTTGCGTAATGGGCGCCATTACGCAACGGGAGGCAGCGAGCACGCTGCCGATCACCACGGAAACCCTCCCAGCGAGCGAAGAAACTCCGCCCAGTGAACCGGTAGGCTGACACCACTGGTTTTGCCCCCAAAACCCTTTCTTGGAGTCCAGGAGACTCCATCTGGGTTGTACAGGCTCACAATTCACTCCACTCACCTCCACTGGTCTCAGAACATTTCCTAAATGTGACAGGAAGTTGTGGAAGCAAACCAGAAGTTGCTTCCGTGAACTGGAAGTACATCCAGGAGGCATTCTGAGGCCTGCAGAGGCCAGTGGAGTGGGTCTTCGGCCAACATGATCCAGAATTGGACTCCAGGGACTTGTAGGTAATGTTTCAGAGGGCAATATTGACCATTATGTAGAGACCCACTGGATATCAGGGCACAGCCCACTGGTGGGCCATGACCCATAGTTTGGGAAACACTAGGAACATAGGAACAGCTCCACTGGATCAGGTCAAAGGCCCACCTAGTCCAGCTTCCTAAATCTCACAGTAGCCCTTGAGATGCCTCAGGGAGCATACAAGACAACAAGATACTTGCATCTCCTTGTCACTCCCCTGAGACTGGCATTCTGAAGTAGCATATTTACCCTTGCACCCCTCCCCAATGAAGACACTAGACTACAGCTGGGTTTAACTTTAATAAACAAAAGTGACCCTTGCCAAGTAATGTGATTTTTCCATCTTACTGATTTACTTAAGGTAACATTTGTTGATTTCTATGTTTATTTTGTTCAGATTGGTTTCTACAATGCTGTAGCATTGCCATGCTATACCACGCTTACACAGGTCCTCCCTCCCACAGGGCCGCTACTGAGAGCATGCAGGTGAGTTACAAAAGTTAGTCTGTAAAAAAGCTTGATCCAGCCAGAAATTATTTAACGTGCTCTGTACTTCTAGGCAAGAAATGAAGCTAAATTACTCTTTTAGAAATGCTTTCAGAAATGTATAAGGTAAGTGGGGGAAAAGCACTGCATTGTTTTACCATGCTATGTTCTGGAACAGAGGAATTGACCAGATACTTGACTTAAGGCCCAGTACTGAGCCCGGCAATCTGGGCATACCACCTGTGCTGCCCTTGCAAAAGGTTCTGAAAAGCACCTGCAGCACCGGCACTGGCTCAGCACCGGAACGCCAATGAGTGGTAAAGGTACTTGCTGTTGTTGTTGCGCATCTTCTGGTGAGGCAGGAGGACAGAACTGGGCAGGGGGAAGAGCAGAACCGGGGGATTCTCACATTCCAACTTTCACCCCCAGATAGAACTCCCACCTCCTTGACAGTGGGGTATAAATATTCTAAATAAATGTATAGATGGAATTTTGCTTTTTGAAGTGGCTGGCTGTAAATTAAAGTTCTAGCTTTGGGTTCCTGAAATGGAACTAGGATTGTGTTACATATTGAACAACAGGCTATCAGGGATGAATGAATGCTTCATAATCTTTTATTGTTTGGGACCTTAGTAGTTAAGGCTCTAAAATGTACCAAACCAGTGGCTCCCAAAACTGTGGGTCTGGACCCACCAGTAGGTCAGGAGTCAGTTTCAGGTGAGTCACAAAGCGCCTAGAGCAGCCATATTGAAAATATGAGAGAATGGAATGCTTGAACGGGGGATGGCTTTGTGGTTGTTTTGCCTATGACTAAGTTATAAAAAGGGACGTGGTGACTCAGCGGGTTAAACCGCTGCTGCTGGGCTTTCAGACCGAAAGGTTGGGAGTTCAAGACTGCGTGACGGAGTGAGCTCCCGTTGCTTTTCCCAGCTCCTGCCAACCTAGCAGTTCGAAAGCACCTAAATGCAAGTAGATAAATAGGGACCACTTCAGTGGGAAGGTAACGGAGTTCCGTGCGCTATGACGTAGAGTCATGCCGGCCACATGACCACAGAAGCTTGTCCTCAGGCAAAACGCCAGCTCTACAGGCTTTGAAACAGAGATGAGCACCACCCCCTACATTCGGTCACGACTAGACCATTCGGTTGTGAGGAAACCTTTACCTTTAAGTTATAAAAAGGCTTTTTCCTTTCTGATTCACTTTGTTATTGGAAAATGACAGATAAATAACCCAACTTATTGCTGCATTCTCAGGAAAGCAGCCTGCTCTGGCTTCACAATAATGGCACTTCTGGCCATGAAATAACTTCTGATGGGTCCCAAACTGATTGTCATTCTAAAAAGTGGGTCCTGGTGCTAAAAAGTTTGAAAACTACTGTACTAAAAATAAGCAGTCTATACTGTAAATGATAAGCTGTAAACTATTTATGCATAAATATATGGAAAAAGCTTCCAAATATCCAAAAATATGTCCATACAGAGTTGTAGTCTATAAGCCTGTGGTCGTCGTCTCCATTGGGGCGTCTGCGGGGGGGAAGGACAGTACCTGCCGATGGTGGGCGTACTTCCGTTGACGCTCCTGGTGATGGTTGCGCTTCGATAAACAGGCAGGAGACGCAGTTGTCCTAGGCAAGGCTTTTATTCGAGTCAGACACTTTACATTCATCAGTGCTGCATTTAAAGGGGCCGCGTTGCATCACGGGCCCCTCTGAGGGTCTCTCTCGCTCAGCCCCTCAGTAGGCTATGAGGACCGGCGGCAAGGGCCACTTTGGGGGGCCTCGCTCTGGTTGGACCTCCTGTGGGGCTCGGCCTCCCGTTCCTCAGGCAGGCCGATGTTCAACAGGGCAGCAGCCTGGGTTCCTTGGAGCCCACCCGTCGGGCCTGGACGCACCTCTAAATAAGATGGGGGAGGGCGGAGCAGCCCCCTTCCTATGGGGGAGAGCCCTGGGCGCCGCGCTCTTACGGCTTCCAACAAGGGGTCCGGTTCCTGTCTAACAAGGCCTTCGGATCGGCCTCCAGTGATTCCTCCGTCTGAGGCAAGAAGGGGAGGAGGATGGCCAATCCCCGTGGCCCCTTCGGCTACTGGACCTCCGTCCCGTGCCCAAGAGCGACCGCTCTCTGGCCTGTCCAGACCTCTTATGAGGCCTGGAGCCCCGGAAGCAGGCCCTGCCCCTTCCTGTGGGCGTGCCCTGGAGCTGTCTACTAATGCAGCCTTCAGGCCAGGTGTGGGGCCTTGGGCTTGATAGAGGCTGGGTCTGTTCAAAGGGGCTTCCCTAAGGCTTCTCTGGCCCCACCCTTTAGGCTTCAGGCCTACAGGGCTTGGGGCCAGCTCTCCTGAGCTTCCCTGGTTCGTTCCCCCCTCTTTCTGGGGGAAGGGGTGCCAGTCCACCTTTGCCCTGACTCCGGGTGGGCTGCTCATCCCTGATGCCCCCTGGGAGGGGGCGGGGAATGCCCCTTGAGCTCCCTGCTGCTCTTCCCCAGGCGGGGCATGGGCAAGGGCCCTTCTTCTCTTGTCCCCCTGTGTCCCGGTGGCTGCTTCGGACCCCCCAGGGCCCCGATCCTGGTGGTCTTCGCCCCCTTGTGACCTCAGGTAAGTGCCTGCGGCCGGCGGGGGGGCCCAGGACACCCCGCGGGGGTGACAAAGCCATATGTTCAAATGTTGACAGAGTTAAGCAGTCCTCAGTCCATTGAGAGAGCAGTCCTAACCTGGAGTTAGGCCAGCATAGTTTGGCTGGTACCAGGGTCACCTTAAAGCATGTCTGGACCACTCTCTGAGTTAGGGAGGCCGGCACACAGATGTGCGCCATCCTCCCTGACACCAAGAGCGGTCCAAATGTGCTGTATGGTGGCACTGGTGCCAGACAAACTTTGCTGGCCTAACTGTGCCAGCCTTACTCCAGATTAGGATTAGCGCCCTGAGTAATGGTAGGTGAACTATTATCCTTTCAGTATTTTAAAAGATGTCTTTTTGCTATAGCAAGGGCTTACAGAGTGTTGACCATTCATGGCTTTGGCTGCATAGCCCAAATTTTAGAAAAATTCAAAATTATGTAGGTAGGAAAATGCATTTGAATAAACCTTTTGCAAGCTGTGTGTATAGTCTTATTTATTATTATTTATTTAAAGAATTTATACCCCACCTTTCCCATGCCAAAGCAAATGCCCAAGGCGGCTTACAGAGAACAAACAAAATACAATGTAACCACAATAAGTAAAACAAGAATTAAAGAAAACAACAACTTTAAACATTAACGGGAACAGTGAGTAACAAGAATAAAATTAGATCCAATTCTCCATATCAGGCTGTTTGGGGGGGAGGGAAAAAACATTTGACCAGGGAGTGAGCAAAACTATGACACTATACTAGAGGGACAGAGGGCAGACAGCCACACAATCATCCAAAGGCCAGACGAAATAGGTATGATTTGAGCGCTCTCCGAAAGGTCATGAGGGAGTGTGTACTTCTTAATTCTTCTGGAAGGGAATTCCATATTCATGGAGCCGTTACGGAGAAGGCTCGTCCCCGAGCTGCCATCCCTTTAACTTGGGACAGAGGAGGCACTTGAAGGACAGCCTCTTTAGAGGGCGAACTGGTATGTATGGGAGAACATACCTTTAGGTAGGCTGGGCCTAAGTCATGAAGGGCCTTAAAGGTCAGAACCATCATCTTAAGTTGAGATCAGAATTGAATGGGCAGCCACTGTAGCTGCTGAAGGAGTGGTCCTACTGCGTCAAACTGTCTAGCCCCTGTAACCACCCGGGCTGCTGCATTTTGTACTAACTGTAGTCTTGTCCATTTGATCAGGAACTCTTCTGTTTAGTGGGTAGGCATGTGAGGCCTGAATGTGTATTTTAAGTTGTGACTCCACCCCATGCATACAGGTTGTTCAGATTGGTTAGGAGAACAGGGCTTTTGTAAGCATGGTTTTGCTTCTATTCCTCTACCTGTGGAATGTCCCCTAATCTAAGTTTTGGGCTAAATTCCAGTTTGGTTCCCCCAGTATGTCTCTGCTAATAAAATGAATATGGTTGGGGTTGAAAAATGAAGCAAACCAGCTTATTTATATATGGAATGATGGTAAATAAAACATTAAAATTAACTCCTGGGACTTACAGCCAAATCCTGCTGTGCTGGACCCCTGTAGGAACAGCAGTGCCAAAACAACTACTGTTGCATCCTATGGGTGCTGCAGCAGTCATAGGAGGCTCCTTTGGGAGAAGAAGACATTCGTCCCAATACTGCAGGTAAGGGCACTAGCCTGGCAATGGGCCTCGTCAAGTCTGTCCTGGCTGTTTTGCTGGCGCAGACTTGAGAGCCTCCGTGTATGGCTGAGCAGCCTGATATGGAGGATAGGATCTAGCTGTGGAGGCCGTTGCCAGTCACACCTCCTCTGTGCCCCTTCTCCTGCCCAATTCTGTCCCCCCAACCTGGCAGGCCTTACCGCTGGTTAGTGCTGCTGAAGTGCCATCCATCCATCCTGCCCACAATGGGGCGCAGCCAGTGGCGTGCTGTGCGGGGGTCCAGAGGGTCATGGGCTGGAACAGCAGCAGAGCCGCTGCCACTCACTCTCCCGCCCACCTGAGCCGCCACAAGTGTGAAGGTGAGTGGCGTTCAGCCCACCTGCCCACCCTTGTTCTCTGAAATGGAGCGTGGCCTTGTGGGGTGTGTAGTAGCATGGGTGGCACCGGGGGCAGGAAGCTGGGTTCACCATTGGGCACAGCGCTGACTGGCACAGCCCCAGTGTGGGTGGTACCTACTCTCTGGGTGCCGTAAATGTGCTTTGTGGCACATTTACAACACCCAGAGCCAGCAATACAAACACACTGCTGGTGATAAGGCCCATAGGATTGGGCCCTTTGTCATGGTGCTTTAAGGGAAAGTAATGGGTACTGCTCAGTCCTGGTAGCCCAGTTAGGAGTTTCACTTGTGTCCTGTTTTCCTCATAAGGTGGCCCATGATAGGAGCTCCAAGGTGGTATATTAAAAACATTACATCACTAAAGAGAATTTGGAACGGGCTCATACAGGGAATTCAAAGCAGCCTGGGTAGTTTTCCTTGCTCCAGTGCTTTGAAAGAATCCTAACTTCATCCTGGAGGAAAACAGTCTTTTCTCTAAAAACTGAGTATATGACATGTTTCGTTCACATTCCTTTTGTTTCAGGCTTTCTGCACATTCAAGCTGGTATCACTGCAGCAGTTCACATTCAAATATTATTTTAGGGGTTATAACTGTAAATATTATAAATACATGGTGTTTTTTCTTATTTTTTTTTAACAAAACAACTTATTAATATGATAAAGTTAAATCTAGGTTTATGCAGACCTGGGTAGAATAGCCACTCTTTCTCTAAGTTGAGACGGCAATTAATATGAAATATTACTACTGTTGATTATTATGTATTGTTAATAATATTTGGATGTGTGATTATAAAAAGAGAGTACATGTGTGATCAGTGTTCACTCTTTTTGCCTCTCCAGGGAAAATCTCAAGCAGTGGGAAAAAGTGATACGAGGTGAAGAGGCTTATGGATGGATACCATCCCAGATAAATAGCACTAGCACTGAGGCATCAGATTCTCTTCCTGTGAAGATTGATGACTGACCAACGTTTAAAAATTGCTTTTACACCCCAGGCATTATATTTTTCAAAGGATAAAAGCTGCAAAATCTAGCTGGGAAGACAGTGTGCAAATTCCCTTTCTTCAGTGATAGTGTGAACAGACAGAGAGACTGACGCTTCAACTTTTTCAGAATCTGCTATCAAAGCAAACATTTGGCTTGTACATATAAAAAGACTGGCTTTTTCTCATGGGCTATGTTGCTGAGGCCTTAATTTAAAGTCGTTGGATGGGGAGGGTAAATTTTAGGGGGTGCTTTTAAATTGTATCTTTGTATAAGGGGGGTTCAGTGGTACATTTACTATGTTATACTGTGGCTGGCTTTAAAACCAGTTTTACTTGGGGAGTTCTTGGCTATAAATAAGAGATTTCCAAATTGCTATTGTGAATGTTTATGTTTGATTTTTGTGTAATCAGTCTGAACTCCAGCTGAAAATCCCTGGAGCTGAAGCTGTCACTGAGTTTACAGTACTTGAAGTTATCTTGCTGCAAACAGGGAGTGTTTAACTTCCAGGAACTAAGCTCCAACAATTACTTTATTAACAACATGGGGCAACTGCTTTATTGCACATGTGTTAAACATTTGAAAGGTTATAATGTATGGTTCTTCAAAGTGATTTTGTAAGCTAGAGAATGTGTCCATTTCTACACTGGAAATAGAGATATTTACCTCTTGTAAGGAGAGCTATAGGTATCCCATCAGGTACGTCAGGGCCTTCTTGAGGACATGAGCAAGAATAATGGGCTGAATTTCAAATTTGGCAGCAGAGATCTGTCAAGTAGTCAAGCTGGTCAACTATATTTTACAAATGTGTTAGAGAAATGGGCCTACGTGGACTTGGGAATCCTGTAAGTGTTTGTGTGGGTGGGTGGGGGGCAGCAATATGATCACCATGATCACACTGTTGCTGGGAAGGGGAGGTTTTTTTTAACCTTATCTAGGGGTTGTTATGGCTCCCCAGACCTCCAGAGAGCCATAGTGACCTCCAGGTAAATTTAAAAAACTCTTTCCATTCCCGGCGGTAGCCTGATCATGGCGATTGCATTGCTGCTGATTTCTGGTCCATTATCCTTGAAGGGGGAATGGTGCTTTTCTAGTTCCCCTGGTGGGTCGTGACTCACCAGTTTGGGAACCACTCTGTTAGAAAGACATACCTCCACAGTCCAACTGGCCCATAGGAGAAAGGACTTTACAGACCAAAGTCCTGTTTGTTAAAAGATCATAGCAACATCATAATGAGTGAAATATGTTCTCACATATTTTGTGTTGCTCATAAACTTTGTGAGTAGTCTGTTTTGCCCTTCCCATCTGTCCTCCAAACAACTGGGAAACATCTTTTTTCATTACTTTTAACTAGTCTTGTGAGCAGACATATTCAGCTGTAGAGCTGCCTACTGAACAAGACAGCTGGTTTTTAAACTGTTGCATTGTTTTACTGTGAATGAAGATCTGTACTGACTTGGGGCCCAATTCTGCAAGAAATTATGTTATACGACACCTGTTTATACCTCTTTGCAGAATTGAGTTTTTGACCTAGTACAAACTTTTTAACTTCAATGTAGTTTTATAGGGTGCATAAATAAGCCATGGGGTTTAATCAAAGCCCCACTGACTCAGTGAGTTCTGCTGTTGACTTGAAGGGATATAGAGCTAGTATATCTTTTTCATTGCCCTTCATCTTGCCCCTGTTCACACAAATCTCCCATGTGTGAGAAAACTATGGGGAAGCAAGATTGCATCTGCTTCTGGGCCTGGCTACCATTCATGCACTAGACGTGACATTTAAAAGAGTCATATACATGGATTGTCCATATGTAGGCCTAATCCCTCTCCCCCCCCCCCGCCCCGCCAACACACATCAGAATAATACCTGTGCTATGCACTTTGTATTCTATACTCATAGGTCAAATTCCAACGTTCTGTCTCATTATGTGCAAAATCCAGGAATGTGTCAGGAACAAATAGGGATTATTCTGTTCTTCAATCACACGTAAAGACTGCACATTTCAAGGATTGTGTGAAGAGAACATTGAGGCACTGTAGGAAAGCTTCTTCTATTAATTAGGTTGGAGGTTCTCAAACTGGGATGTTGGGATGCCCCAGCCTCTCTCTGGCCCCTAGGGGGAAGGCAGTAATGCAATCCCCAGGATTGTGCCACTCCTGGGGCTGATTGGGTTTTTTCTTCACCTACCTTGTGCAGTGCTAGCCTCCTGGTGGTGCCCCACGGAGCCCTGTGCAGGGCTCCCTGAACTTCTGTAGAAATAAATAAAGCGATTGGAAACCACTCCAGATTTTTGATTGTGAAACCAGAATAGGTTTCCGATTGCTTCTTCTACAGAGGTTTGGGGAACCCTGCAGAGGCTCCACCGTGATTCCTGTGCCCCCAGGAGGCTGGTACTGCACAAAGTAAATGAAGAAAAACCTGATAAATCCTAGCAGCGGCATGATCCCAGGGATGGCATTGCTGCCTTTCCCCGCAGCACCTTACTCAACCACGGACCTAGGTGTACTCAGGAGTATGAAAATACATGAACACTTGCTGTGAAAATAGCTATGTGCAGGTTGATATCTGAGAGATTATTTTAGAATTCTAAAAATGACTGGTATACCAAGATCATTTTTTGCATTCCGTAATCTGCAAAGTACCTTTTCACATTTTTGGCAGAATTTCAGATATGGACATGATGTTTAAGAGTGCACTGATACCATTATGAAGGAATGTTGGAAGCAGACTTCATCCTACCATTTGTCCATCTTCCATGCAAACAACTCTTTACAAATTCATATATGGAGATCCTATGGTGAATTTGAGACAATGTTTCCTTAGCATACTAACCAGGTTAAAACTGTATTTTTTTTTAGCAGACTGGTAAACAATATTGTCATTTCCATTCCTGTTTGATGTGGGCTATATTGCCAGTATACATTGTTCACATGTATTAGCCTGAAATAGTAGTATAGGCCCCCAAAGAGTTTTGCCTTTGGTTATAATTGAGCATATACCATTACAGTTTTGTACGTATATGTCGCCTGTCTGGTCAGAAAATATTGCAGAAGTATACTTTGCTATACATATAATTTGTAGGTTAAGAGTTTTGCTGAGGCAAATACTTTTAACAGATCCAGGTTTTTAAAGGATCCAGTTAATTTTATCACCCTAATTGTAGTGGTCTTCTCCCTGTTTTTGTGGTCTTCTGCCTATTTTCTGCATTGCTACCTAACTGAACCAAGCAGGAATTAAAGAAAAAAGTTGCACCTGGTATGATCTTATTTGGTTCAATTGGGCAGCATTGGCTGTATATAAAATAATGGCCATTTCTGATTTATCAGAAACATTCCTATGCAGATTGTTGATACATCTAGCAAAATGACAGAACTAATATTGTACAAGGAAGCATTCCAGATGTGTGGCAATATAAAAATTGGCAAGGCTCTAAGGTATGGTTCACACTGCAGTAGCAACAGCATTTATGATACACTCCCTACCTATTTAAACATCCAGGCATTAGATGATTGTGTGGAAGCTGTCTGGCTCAAGACATGTCTGCCTTACTGACAATAATTCGAAAAGTGAGAGTGAATCAGTTTCACAGTGATTATCCTAATTTGAAAGAATTCACAATTATGAAAATAGGCTATACTTACCGGTAAGTCATGCCATCAAGCTTGCCACCACATTATCAGCAGATGTGTTTTCTTCATGCATTTCCTAATTTTCAGTGATCCAGCACTGAAAATCTGTAATTTATGGCTTAGAGATACATATATTCTATTCCCTCTCCTCACTGCCCTGTTCGGAATTGAAATATATTCTTGTAAAAGATGAAATTTCATAAGTTGGATCACACTCTGTCCTTGGCAGCACTATACAACTGCTATATTGTACATCGTTTTATTAAACAGGTATACATGTGGCCATACCTCATATAATTTTTTATAAGTAGGCAAATTTGTTGTTACAAGGCATTGTCCTAATCCAGGCAACAGCCCACAAATAGATGCATGCATGACACACTAGCAAATTTTGAATTATCTGATCGAATGTGCAGAAATTTTAGAGGAGGGGTCCTAAGTCAGTAACTAAGTATAAAAGAAGAGAGAGTAAGGTTACAGCCCACAATTTTAACTTGTTATGTAATTGGATAAAAATTTTGATTTTTTTTTTTCTCAGAATACTTCGCAGTATCTAGTAAAGCAGTTTTTGGTGTAGAAAATTTGCCTTTTCTATGGCAGCAAAGAAAAGAAAAATGTATTTCTATAAACAGCATCTAGAAGTAAAAGAGGCAAAAAACAACATTTGGAACTGAGGTCCATGCATTGCTTTTACAGACATTTAAAATATCTCCTGTCCTAAATAGTTCCACTCACTATTTGTTCTCTGCTTCTAATATCAGCAAATGGAATATTTGAAGCTCTATTTCAGCACTTCTTCTATGGAATGGAAAAAGTTTTCTGAGAGTTCGTTTGTTATTTGACCTTGGGATTCCAAATACAGTGGGTTACATGCTACCCTGCCTTTGTGCAATCGGAAGGTACTTCGTTCATGCACAAGAGATGTTTTGCCCAATTCCCTCTCTTTCAACAGCCCCCATGCCTCCCTGCAGTCTGCTTTGCTGGGTCTCCTGATCCTCAGAAGTAGATTGTTAGTGACCTCAGAGGCTGCTGTGGGGTATGGGGTGAGTTTCGGCAGAGGGATTTTCTAATCATGGTGAGAGAAGAGGGGAGAGAGTGTGTAACGCCAAGGCTTGTTCCCAGTCTCAATGGGTTGGAATCCCAGGAACGAAATACGCATTGTATGCATATTGATCACTACTTTTTCTGTTGCCGTAACTTGAAATGTTGCCTTATCAAGGACAATTTTAAAGTAGACAGTATAAACGCTGTTTATTATGCCAGTTTTATAATAAATAATAATGCATACTGTTACATCAAATTATTTCATTGAGGAAAAATTGCATTGTTCTAAGTAAATGAATATCTTTTCAAGTGTGCAGTTGTATTCTCCTGTAATTAACATACTGCAGTCACTCTGTAAAGTATACTCTTTAGAACCCATTGAACAGCAGAGTACTGTAATTTTTCAAAAAGAGAATACATTCTAAAAGATAGAGATCAGCTCATACAGGGCAACGTGATAGTCAATGACACAATAATACACCCTATATGGATTACATAATTAGACATGGTCTTTTGTGTTCCCTGGGTAGTGTTTTGTTGTTAACTGAACTACTAGGGTTACAACTACATAAAAATGTATAGTGGTTATTCAAATAGAACTTTGGCACTCCTATAATTATACATGCATATATGAACCTCCTGTAAACATATAAAACACTGTGGTGCAACCCCCGTGCCATGCAGTGAGTAGCTGAAGTCATTTGCTCTGAAGGGATAACTTTCCTTTAATCTGGTATGAATCTCAAATTATAGGTTCTATGTTCCAACCTAGCAAAGGCACATCACAGTAGTTCTCTTTAAAAAATGCTTGCTTGCTGACCAAAAACTGTGCTTGACTGTAATATGGGTGTATATGCGTAACATTAGTAATTTAAATGTTTTACAGATTAGATCCAGGTATTCCCAGGTTTTGGTAGATTGTTCTAAGAAGGCGAGAACCTAAAGGCAACAACAAATTTACTATAACTAAAGGAGTTGAGTGGGGAGATTTTATATATATGATGCTTAGAAAACTCTTTGTAAAAAGAAATATGCAAGTGCAATAATTTAAAGAGGTCTTAACTTTGCATTTATAAATTATAAATATTGTACATGGTATGTAATTTTTCATGTATTCCTTTGCAGTCTTTGTATTTAAAAAAATTCAACCCCAAACTTTTGTTATTATGTTTGTACAGTAGAACATACAGTGGCCTATGTTCTACTTGTAAATAGTAGTAAAGTTGTAAATAAATTCACAAAAAAAGCAGCCAGAATATATACATATCTGGGTGTCCTATTGTGAGACCTGTTTCTGCTTTAACAGCTGGCTGTAGTGCAGCAAGGCAACTTCTGTGGATATGTAATTATACATATAAATATATGTATGATACATAAAATATTTAGAATTGTTCATAATTTTGATTGAATTATACATATATACATACCTTGTTGTGAATATTACTGAATACAGAGTTTTTTTTAAAAAAAAATAAAGTTTTGTGTTCGTTTTAATTATCCCTTGTGGAAAAGATTGGGAATGAGAATATTTGAGCCTGTGTGTGTATGCATGCGTATGTTTAATCCCATAGGAAAAAGAATTGTTTCAGGGACAGTTTGATGCTGTGTAATGCAGCACAATTGTAATTATAAAGCAATGCACAATTCAAATTACTCTGAGTGCTACTTTTATAGTTTTGCTAACTCAGGATAGCAATAAATGCTACGTTAACCAAGGAAAATATTTCTATTACCATTTCTAGAATTAGTTTTGTTTAGTCATACAAAGATTAGATTTTTGCAGCATATAGATACATTGAAAACACTTGAGTTACCATTTTAGAACCTTCTGTTTCATCCATTCTCTGCTAAGTGCCTTTTCTCTGTGTTTGCTGTATAACATACTCTCTCCCAACTCTATTACCACCATACCTACTCTTCTTCCCTATCCCCTCCCAATAGATACTGAAAATGAATAGTGAATTATACTGACTCGGACTATTGGCCCATTTAGCCCAGTATTGTCTACTCTTACGTTTCTCAATCCGTGGGTCGGGACCCACTTGGTGGATTGGAACCGGATTTCTGGTGGGACCCACAGAAATCAATACCACACAGTGGTACACAGTGTCCCACACAGTGAAAACATGGGCGATAGAAAGATCAGGTAACGACAGGCGTGCTCTCATTCCAGAACCCCCCCCCCCACAGGTACTTGAAACTGCAAATGCAAGGAAGGCCCAGCACCCATCTTGGACCCTCTGGAGGCTTTTTTGAGTCCTGCAGAAGGCTGCCCACAGTCTCTGAAGGGCTTGAAATGCCTCTTGGGCAAAAAAAAAAAAAAAGCAACTTTCTGTTTTCAGCTGAAAACCCGTGGGGTTTTTGCCTCTAGAAGGCATTCTGAGCCCTGTGGAGGCTCAAAAAAGCCTCCAGAGTGTCCACGGCAAGGGAATGAGATGCCCCTCGCAACTGCGGTTTTGAGTATTTTTTTTAAGTCTCATAAAGTTAAGTGGGTCCCGAAAGTGTATCATTTAAAAAAGTGGATCCCAGTGCTAAAATGTCTGAGCCACTGGTCTACTCTGCCAGGGACTCTTCAGGGTCTTAGGTTTGAAGAGATTGAACTCAGGACCTTATGTTTGCACTGCTCGTGCTCCGTCCCCTCTTTCTTCTTTCAGCTTCTATCTTCTGGTGTTTTTTTTTCTCCTTTCCCCTTACCATTAACTTTGCTCACTAAGCTTGGTAGCAACAGCACACCTAGTTTACACTCTCACAGTAGCAAAAGGGTAATCAGGTCATGTAGCACTGCTGGCTGGATGCAACAGACTGGAAAAACAGGTTGCAAATCTACCATTGTCTCTGAATGCAAGGAGAAAGGGAACGTGACCAATGTTCCCGTTCTGGCTCCTATTTGAAAAGGGCTTAGGTGTGCCTACAAAATTGCAAATAGTAAATAATTGCTATTCTCTGAGGGTCCCACAGTCAGCCCGTGGGAACCCCATGACAAGTTCTTGTTTGGATGAACAAGTCCTCATACTTATAGTGCTACCTGCCTCGGTGAGAGGGGGGCAGGTAGAGACAGTTGTTAGAGGACCTCTGCCTCTGTGAGAGAGAGGCAGAGATCTGCAGCAACCCAGACTTCGGTGTGAGGGGGGTAAGGTGTTGCTGCAGTGGGGTCGTTGTGTGGGTGTGTGAGTGTCCGTGTTTTTGCTTTTTAGATTGTGTGTGCTGCTGTAGTTTGGCTGTAGGTCGTCCCTGCCGGAATATGTGTCTGACACTACGAGGGAGCTTTGGGGAGGGGAGGGGGGCCACCATCAGCAGAGTTACGGGTCACGGAAGGTATGGCGGTGGGGGTTGGGCCAGACGTTATAGAAGAAGGAGGGTCAGTCGTAGACAGACTGTCCCTCTTTCTTGCCCTTCTCTCACCCCTCTGACCCTGGGCACTCTTGGCAACAGTCCCCCAAGTCTGAAGCTGCTGCTTCTGAATGCCAGGTCGGTTAATAATAAGACCTGTTTGATCCAGGACCTAATCCTGGAAGAGAAGGACGACCTGGTATGTATCACAGAGACCTGGTTGGATGAGCTGGGAGGGGTCAATCTTTCCCAGATTTGTCCACCAGGTTTCCAGGTACTGCAGCAGCCACGACTACAGGGGCGGGGAGGTGGGGTTGCAATGATCTATTGGGATTCCATCCATCTCACCAGATACTCTGTTCAGCAGTCCACCGGGTTTGAGTGCCTTCGTGTTGCGTTGGAGGGGCGAGACAGAACAGGGATTCTGTTGGTGTACCGCCTGCCTTGCTGCCCAACAGTCTCCCTGCCTGAGCTGACGGAGTTGGTCTCGAGCGTGGTGTTGGAGTCCCCCCGCCTTTTGGTGTTGGGGGACTTCAATATCCACGCCGAGGCCCCTGGAACAGCTGCAGCTCAGGATTTCATGGCCTCCATGGCAACCATGGGTCTGTCTCAAATAATATCTGCCCCAATGCATGATGCGGGACACACACTGGACCTGGTGTTTACTGCTGGGCAGGTTGATGGGGATCTGGAGGTGGAGGAGATTAAGATCACTCCTTTGTCATGGACAGATCACTTTCTGGTGGGATTTAGGCTTGTTGCAGCCTCATACCTCTGCAATGGCGGGGGATCACATTCTATGATCCGCCCTCGGAGACTGATGGATCCGAATGGATTCCTGAGGGCTCTGGGGGATTTTCCTGTTGCCAGAGTTGGAGATCCACCCGGCGCCCTGGTCGACCTCTGGAATACGGAGGTGGCCAGGGCCCTGGATGAGATCGCTCCCGAGCGTCCCCTCCCCAGCCGCAGAATCAGAGCGGCTCCTTGGTTTTCTGAGGAGCTGCGAATGATGAAGCAGCAGGGAAGGCGTCTAGAGCGTCAGTGGCGAAAGACTTGTGCCGAATCTGACCGTATCCGGGCTAAAGCCCAGTTAAGTTCGTATTCCAGGGCGGTGGTGGCAGTCAAGAAGGATCACTTCTCTGCCACCATTGCAGCTGCAGAGAACCGTCCGGCTGAGCTTTTTCATGTGGTCCGTAGCCTTCTACATCTGCCCCCCCCTTACTGGAGGGGAGGATCACACAGAGGCTCGCTGTGACGAGTTTGTGCAACACTGCAGTGAAGATCGATCAGATTCGGCATGACTTGGACGCTGCTGTGGGCATATCTAGTGATGTCCCTGGGGAACCTGTCTATCCTACAATTTGGGATTCTTTTCAGCTTGTAGAACCTGAGGATGTGGACAGGATTCTCTGGAGTGTGAGACCTGCTGCTTGCCCGCTTGATCCTTGCCCGGCGTGGCTAATTAGAGCTGCCCGGGGAGGGCTGGCCGAGTGGACAGGGAGGGTGGTGAATTCATCTCTGAGGGAGGGGGTGTTCCCGCTTGCCTTGAAGCAGGCGATGGTTCGCCCCCTCCTGAAGAAGCCCTCCCTGGATCCCACTAATTTAAACAACTTTCAGCCAGTCTCGACTATCCCATTTCTGGGCAAGGTGATTGAGCAGGTGGTGGCATCACAGCTGCGGGGGTACTGGAGGAAACGGATTATCTGGACCCATTCCAATCTGGCTTCAGGCCAGGGTTCGGGACGGAGACTACCTTGGTCGCCTTGGTGGATGACCTACGCCGAGGAATGGACAGTGGGAGTCCGACCCTGTTAGTCCTGCTGGACCTCTCAGCAGCTTTCGACACCATCGACCATGGTGTCCTTCTGGGTCGGCTGGCTGCGTTGGGGCTTGGAGGCATTGTCTTACAGTGGTTCCGCTCCTTCCTGGCTGACAGATCCCAGAAGGTGGTGCTGAGGGATGCTTTTTCGGCACCCCGACCTCTTAAGTTTGGGGTGCCGCAAGGGTCCATCTTGTCCCCCATGCTATTTAACATCTACATGAAGCCACTGGGAGAGGTCATCCGGGGGTTTGGGGTGGGGTGCCATCAATATGCTGATGACACCCAACTTTTTCTCTCCTTTCCCCCTGATTCTGAGGAGGCGGTTGAGGTTCTGAATCGTTGTCTGGAAGCAGTTGGGGGCTGGATGCGGGCGAACAAGCTGAAATTAAATCCGGATAAGACAGATGTGCTCTTGGTCCGGAAATCCACAGCTCGGGTATTGGACTATCGCCCTGCTCTGAATGGGGTTGCACTCCCTCTGAAGGAGCAGGTTCGCAGCTTGGGGGTTCTCCTGGATTCACAACTGCACCTGGAGTCTCAGGTGTCAGCGGTGGCCAGGGGAGCCTTTGCTCAGCTTTGGCTGATCCGCCAGCTGCGGCCGTACCTGAGCTGTGCGGACCTGGCCACAGTGACCCATGCCCTAGTGACATCTAGATTAGACTATTGCAATGCGCTCTACGTCGGGCTGCCTTTGAAGACGGTCCGGAAATTACAACTAGTACAGAACGCGGCGGCTCGGCTGGTTGCTGGGGCACGTCGGTTTGACTCTGTCGAGCCACTGCTTTGGCGACTACACTGGCTGCTGGTTCTGTTCCGGGCCAGATTCAAAGTGCTGGTTTTGACTTTTAAAGCCCTTTACGGCTCGGGCCCAGGGTATTTGAGGGACCGCCTCCTCCCATATAATCCCTCCCGTACTCTGAGGTCATCTGGGGGGCCCCTTTTGACTGTGCCACCACTAGGAGAGGTGAGAGGGGTGGCGGCCAGGAATAGGGCCTTCTCAGTGGTGGCACCCCAACTTTGGAATACCCTCCCCTTAGAGCTAAGAACTGCTCCCTCTTTGGTGGTATGTCGGTGGGGGCTGAAGACCTTTTTATTTCAGCAGGCTTTTAGTTGCTGACAGGCTGGCTGGTCTTTGTATTCTTTTTAGATTTCTATACTTTTATGTCCATGGGATGATTATTGTACTTTTATATTGTATTTTTTATATTGTTTTTAATTACTGTTTTTAATTTTGTTGTATTTTATTTGTTTTAACTTGTTTTGTAATGCCGCCTTGAGGGCCTTTGGGCGGAAAGGCGGGGTAAAAATTTAATACATAAATAAATAATAAATACTTACTATTGAAAAGTTGCATTGATGACTAAACACAAGAATTTTTGATCAAATTATTTAAGAAAGGAACACTAATACAAGATGCTGAATAATGCTTTCAGTTTACAGGAAGTGTTTGAGAAATTAATGAGCTTTTCAAGATAGGAGATGTGTGCTGAGAGTGTTTCCTACTCTTCTTTGGTGTAATTGTCTCCTGCATTCTGCTGGGACATTGTAGTGATAAACATCGAGGACACTGGGAGAATGTGGGAGGGAGGAGTTCTGATGTTTTTTTTTATACTTTAAAAAACAGTTGAAGGAGGCAAAGTCCCATGCTGTAACCAGAATGAATCAGCCTCAATAATGAAAACAAATAGCACATATGCCATTCACTTTCACTTGTTCCCATTGACATTCATTTCAGAATGTGAAAGAAAAAGGACCAGATTTTTCATTTGTTCTGAAGCACGTGCACCCACTCCAGAAATTGGTTCAAACTTATCCACCATCTTGACACCTCATGTTATGTGTATGTGATTTTAGTTTTGAATGCCGGAACATTCCTGAAGCAAACCTGTAAATACTGTTGGGGCATGCTCATTTTTTAACTTATACACAGAGTACATCATGAAGAAGGCAGGGCTGGATGACTCACAAGCTGGAATCAAGATTGCTGGGAGAAATATCAACAACCTCAGATATGCAGATGATACCACTCTAATGGCAGAAAGTGAGGAAGACCTAAAGAACCTTCTGATCAGGTGAAAGAGGAAAGTGCCAAAATTGGCTTGAAGCTCAATATTAAAAAAACTAAGATCATGGCAACCACTCCCATCACTTCCCGGCAAATAGAAAGGGAAGACATGGAAGCAGTGTCAGAGTTTATTTTCCTGGGCTCCAAGAGCACCGCAGACGGTGATTGTAGCCATGAAATTAAAAGACATTTGCTTTTTGGGAGGAAAGCTATGGCGAACCTAGACAACTTAATAAAAAGCCGAGGCATCACCCTGCCAACAAAGGTTTGCATAGTCAAAGCTATGGTTTTCCCAGTAGTCATGTACGGCTGTGAGAGCTGAACCATAAGGAAGGTGGAGCGTCAAAGAATAGATGCTTTCAAATTATGGTGTTGGAGAAGACCCTTGCGAGTCCCCTGGACCGCAAAGAGATCCAATTGGTCCATCCTCCAGGAAGTCAAGCCTGATTGCTCCCTGGAAGGACAAATCCTGAAGCTGAAGCTCCAATACTTTGGCCACCTCATGAGAACAGAGGACTCTTTAGAAAAGACCCTCATGCTGGGAAAGATTGAAGGCAAAAGGAGAAGGGGGTGGCAGAGGATGAGATGGTTAGACAGTGTCACCGAAGCAATGAACATGAAATTGGGTGAACTCCAGAAGCTAGTGGAGGACAGGGAGGACAGGCCTGCTGTGGTCCATGGTTGTCGCAAAGAGACACAACTTAGCGACTGAACAACAACAATGCTCATTTTGTCAGATAGACACAAGCCAATTCTATCAGGCCTAGTTTAATTTCAGTACTGGAAGCAGTAACTATTTTGCAAAGGAAGCCCCCATTGTACATCTAACCTTCTGGAGAAGAAAACTGGCAGTGGTCCAACAACCCCACTATATAGCTACTATGATGGTGGTGAGCTTGGGTCAAGCTGTGAGAGAGCACAGCTTCCTTTATGAGTCATTGCAAATTGTGACCAATTCAAGCATTATTTTTGTGGGGTGGCGCAGCCAATGCAAATAAATGCAATTGCATCAGGGGCTTATTTCCAGGTAAGTGTGTAGTGCACAGGTTCTCAAAGTCCTACTTAGATGTTGAGACCGCACTCAGTATTTGCGGAGGCAGGGGTGGCAATGGGTTAGCCACAATTGTGTTGCATGCAATCAAGGAGCTTTCTCACTTACCCTAGGCCGGGTGCTCTGTTGTCATTTTAGCAGTGATGTCATGCAGGGGGTACGCGGGGGTACGCAAGTACCGGTTTCTAGGATTACAGCTGGCCCCGCCCATTCGCCCGCCCACTCATCGACTCCGCCCTCTGCAACGTTTGAATTTCCTGCATGTTTGAGTTGCCTGCATGTTCTCAGAGCCAGGCAGGCAGGCAGGCAGCGAGCGGAGCCTTTTCTTTCCTTGCCACTGAAAAATGAGTTGCTCTGGGGTTTTAACATGATGCCAGGCCTCCTTCACATGTTCTGGGGGTGCTGTGGAATACTGTTACAACTGTTGGGTCAGTTTAAAATCATCTGAGGCCTCAAAAAGGGCTTTTTTCATGTCACTTCCTGCCACGACATCACTTCTGGCTTATGACATCACTTCCGGTGGGTGGGTCCCGACACGTGCCAATCAAAAGTGAGTACCTGTTCTTAAATCATTTAGATGACACCACTGCATTTTAGCCTTTCCTACCTTCCCATTCCCTCATTTCATCACTGCTTGCTTCATTTAGCCCCACACACCACCACAATAGGTTATGCTCACCCTTCTGTTAATTGTCTGCTCAGTGCAAATCTTGGAAAAACTATCCCCTCCTGGAGAATTTGCCTAATTTTTCAGCCAGTCAACAAAGTGAGCAAAAAAAAAAAGGTTGCATTTTTTAAAAAACAGAAGAAAGTTAAAATATCCTGTGTCTGTTGCAAAGCACCATCTCATGGAAAGATGAGAGCAGAGAACTGAGATGTGTTTTTGTCCGGCCTGTTCGGTAACGCACTGTTGCCTGAGAGCCTCAGAGAGTCTACGTGGAACTTGGAATGTTTGACTGGTTTCCTTGGTAACGAGCCAGCACAAAAGTAGCAGTTATGCTGACGCATTGTGGAGTGCATCTCGTGTAAGTTTGCGTTCAGTTTAAGTATGCCTGAAAACCTTTCTACGTTTGTTATATTATCTGGGTGCTTGTGTGTGCGAGCGTGAGAAAGTTCTTCGTGCTTTTCTGTTTTAGAAATGTAGTGTATAGCACGTGCAAGGTCTATGAAGTGAGCCAATTAAGTGAAAGCAAAAGGATACAATGATACAAAGGATACAATTCTGCCCCCAGTTCTGCCAGTATAGATCTCGAAGGACCTAAGACGGTCAGATCAGATTGCTTAATATGTGGCTACTTTTTTTGACAACTGCCACTTTCTTTGCAGGAACATCAGATGATCTAGCTGATGCTCTTTTACTTTAACATATGGGATTGGCACATTTTAGGTGCACAGGAACATCCAACAGCAGAGGCCTAAGTCAGTGGCTCCCAGTGAGCCATGACTTCTCAGGAGCCATGGAATCATGCCTTGAATCCCTCCCTTTCCTCAAAGCCAGCATTCTCAGACGAAGAGCCCAAGAAAGGTATCTTCTACCTGGATCTCACAGGTACCGCCATCTTGGATCAGATGAGGATGTTTCCTGCTAGTTTGGCCAACATTTGCATTCCCTGAAGAATGCCCAAATGCTCCCCAGCTTTGCAGTCTCAGAATGGCAGAGCATTTCAATCCTGCCCTAGTTGTTACTCTACTCTTGAACATAAGAACATAAGAAGAGCCCTGCTGGATCAGGCCAAAGGCCCATCTAGTCCAGCTTCCTGTATCTCACAGCGGCCCACCAGGTGCCCCAGGGAGGCACGAGACACAAGGCGCTTGCATCTTGTTGCCACTCCCTTGCACCCGGTACTCTGAAGTAGCCTACTACTAATGTAAGGAGGTTGTACAATCCATCATGGCCTATACCCCACGATGGACTTTTCTTCCAGAAATCTGTCCAAACCCCTCTTAAAGGCATCTAGACCAGATGTCATCACCACCTCCTGTGGCAAAGAGTTCCACAGACTAACCACCCACTGGGTAAAAAAGTACTTCCTTTTATCTGTTTTAACTCTCCCAACCCTCAGTTTTAGCGGATGCCCCCTGGTTCTTGAACATCCCTCTATCAACTCTATCCCTTCTGTGCATAATTTTGTATGTCTCAATCATGTCCCACCTCAGGCGCCTTTTTTCTGGGCTGAAGAGCCCCAAACACTGCAGTCTTTCTTCATAAGGGAGGTGCCCCAGCCCCGTAATCATTTTTGTCGCTCTCTTCTGCACCTTTTCCAGCTCCACTATGTCCTTTTTGAGGTGTGGCGACCAGAACTGCACACAATATTCCAGGTGCGGCCTTACCATCGATTTGTACAATGGCATGATAATATTGGCTGTTTTATTCTCAACCCCTTTTTTAATTAGCCCAAGCATGGAATTAGCCTTCTTAATTGCTGCCGCACACTGGGTCGATACCTTCATTGAATTGTCTACCATCACCCCAAGATCTCTCTCCTGAGCTGTCACAGACAGCTCAGAACCTATTAGCCTATAGGTGAAGTTTTGGTTTTTTGCCCCAATGTGCATCACTTTACACTTGTCTATGTTGAAATGCATCTGCCATTTTGCTGCCCATTCCCCCAACATGGAGAGATCCTTCTGGAGCTCTTCACAATCCCTTCTGGTCTTCACCATCTGGAAAAGTTTTGTGTCATCCGCAAACTTGGCCACCTCGCTGCTTATCCCTGTCTCTAGGTCATTTATGAACAAGTTGAAAAGCACCGGCCCCAAGACAGATCCTTGGGGCACTCCACTTTTCACCTCTCTCCATTGTGAAAATTGCCCATTGACCCCCACTCTCTGTTTCCTGGCCCTCAACCAATTCTGAATCCATAAGAGGACCTGCCCTTGGATGAAATTCTCTCTTGAAAGATGATCGGCATGGCCGTCTGGGATTTTAGAGCTTCTGGTTCCGCATTTGCACCAGAACATGTCACCACCTCATACACAGGATTATAAATATTTCTGTCATCTTAGCGACAGAAGCCCACTGATAATCAACAATTGAACTGCTGAGCTTTCTGCTGAGCTTGAGCCAGAATACTGGGGATGGAATAGAAGATATTGAAATCTTGCCGTTAACTGAGATTGGTGTCAGTCTCACAGATGTGTATATGCTGGATGGCTTTATCACTTGAACATACAGTTTTTGGGTTGGTCCTACAACCCAAAGTACTCATTGATAAGTTCTAGGGTTTGGTAAATGAAGTAAAATCATCTTTCTGTCTGTGGGGATTATGGTCTTATGGCCTTATGCAGATGTATGAACCAGGTTTTCCAATTTCATGGGAGTTTATCTAATTTTTTTTGTATATCATCCCTTACATCAAAGCTTCCCAAAATGGTTTAGAATACAATTAGTAACAAAATAAAAGCCTCCATTTCTCCCCCTTTGGGGGCACAGATGTAAAAGCAGCCCCTGCCTGCTGCCTCTTCTTCCTAAAAAGCCTTGTATAATGAGTGGACCTATTGGCTTCATAGCATGGCCATGGAGCTCCTCTGTTGGTTGTAAGGAGCCAAAAGCTCTGCCTGGAGGCTCAGAATTACTCAAACTAAAGGTTTGGGAATTTCATTACAAGGACTGGGCTTCCTAGACTCTTCATGTCCATTCTTAATGGTCAGGGTTGCCAGAACAAACTCATAATTGTGTCATTGAGTCTCCTCCCTCAATATCTTGTGAGAGAGTTCAAAATTTCTGCCACAGCAGAGCAGAATTTCCAGTCATGGGATTGTCATAGGCAGGGCTTTCCCATCACCCAAGGCCTCTGATGAGGAATATTTTTCAAACTACTGTTCTTGTGGGGAATAGCAACATCAGTTGCTCTCTAGGATTGACCCTCAGGCAAAGATGTCTCACATTTGGACATGTGCTTCTCTTGCTCTGTGCAGACAACAATAAAGGTAGACCAGGGACGAACAGAGCCCCGAGTATGCCCATGGCAGGGCGACAAAACTGTGCCCCCAGCATGTCGCCCCACCCTTGTGCGTTGCCCAGCCATGCCTCCCTGAGCCCGGAATAGCTCCAGTTTGGAGCGGAACAGACGCAGGGGGGCGGGCAGGCCGTTCATTCACGGACTCTGCGCAATGGCGCCCCACTGCTGCCAGCGCCCATGGCTCATGCCACCCCGGGCTATACCCTTCCTCCGCCTCTGAGGTAGACTGAACATTCTACAATATCCTTCTTGAGCTGCAGCAACCAGAATGCACCCACTATTCCAAACATGGCCGCACCATAGATTTATATAGGGGCAGTATAATGTTAGCAGCCACACAGCCCATCTTCCGTACGAGAAGCGGTAGTAAAATGGCTACCACTGCATCCTATGGGATCCAGCTGCTGGGGGCTCCTTGGAGAAAAAGGGTGTTCATCCCTTTCCCCCAGGGAAAATCCAATGCGTTATTTTGCCGGTGGAGATGTGAGCAGCCCCTTATTGGGGCTGAGGCGGGGCATAGGATCTGTCAGTGGAAGCCACCCCTGAGACCCACCCCCTGCAATGTCTAATCCTCCCCTCCCACCCTCCCAGTTCCACCCCCTCCCTGCCTCTCCCCCTACCCTGATAGTACTTACAGATTGCCGGTGCTGCTAGACGCTGGTGGCCTGTCCTTTTGGCACTGCGCGGCTGGTTGTTTACTAGCGCCGGCACAGCACCAGCACGCCTTCCTCTTACAGTGTGGCAAAAGTGCTTTATGGCATATTTGCAACACTTTCAGCTTTTAGTGCGCACACACCGCCGGTGATGAGGTCCTTCGGATTGGGCCCTTATTCTTGATCCCTTTCCTAATGACAGCTAGCATGGAATTCACCTTCACAGTTGTTGCACACTGGTTTGCTGTGGGAAGGAATCACATCAGACCTTGTTCTGGGATCGGAGCTGCCTCAAGTCATTTCTTGAGGTTCCCTTTTATTGAGTTTACAACAATAGCTGGCAGCGAGCAATGCAAATATTGACCTCTTAGCAAAGTGAGCTTTGAATGCACTCGAGACGTGCTCAGGAAACAGGTGCTGCATATGTGTACTGGCAAGTCCCTGTACTGGGGACGTGGTGAGATACCAGGCGCTGGAAAGTCCCTTGGGATAGGAACAGTGGTGTCATCTAAATGATTTAAGAACAGGTACTCACTTTTGATTGGCACGTGTCGGGGCCCGCCCACCGGAAGTGACGTCATAAGCCAGAAGTGATGGCGTGGCAGGAAGTGACATGAAAAAAGCCCTTTTTGAGGCTTCAGATGATTTTAAACTGACCCAACAGTTGCAACAGTATTCCACAGCACCCCCAGAACATGTGAAGGAGGCCTGGCATCATGTTAAAACCCCAGAGCAACTCATTTTTCAGTGGCAAGGAAAGGAAAGGCTCCACTTGCTGCCTGCCTGCCTGCCTGGCTCTGAGAACATGCAGGCAACTCAAACATGCAGGAAATTCAAACGTTGCAGAGGGTGGAGTCGACGAGTGGGCGGGCAAATGGGCGGGGCCAGCTGTAATCCTAGAAACCGGTACTCGCGTACCCCCGCGTACCCCCTGCATGACATCACTGGATAGGAACATTGCCAGTCCCCAACCGGGCGTGCCTCACAGCAGGGGCTGACAACATTCCTAAAGGGGCCTCTCTGAGCACCCCCAACAGTTTGTTCTTGTTGCATTTCATTGAGCATGATCCTGAGTCCTATCTCTACATATTCCTTCTATTTCTGTTGTGGTCTGCCCAGGACTAATAAACTACAGGCAGTCCCCTGGAGTACGGACTGCGCTGGAGGGAGATGCAAAATGAATGTAGCTTTTTCCTGCTTCTGTTTGGTTTGCTGGCTTGCTTGTTGCAAGGGTTTGTATCTGTGTTCTTCCAAAGACTTTCAGAGAGGCTCGCAATGTTAAAATAAGTCTAGAAAAAAGCAGGAGTAGCAGCAATGTAGTCATCAAAAGCATCTCCAGAAATAAAAGACCTCAAATGATGACACTGAACAGTGACAGTAAAGCTAGGGCTGCTGAAATAAAAAGGTGCACCCCAGTGAGCAGACTGTCTGAATATAGGAAGAGGCATCAAAGTGAAATAAGCTCAGTCACATGGCCATCAGCTATCCCACAAACTATGTACAGTCAGTACTCTTTATATGCGACCTCACTATCTGCAAGGGTCAGAATTGCTAATTTTCTCGTTATCTGCACCTCCATCCTCCTTATCCACTATGCAGAGACCTTTAGAAGACTGCACTGACCCCTTTAAATTGGCCGGCAGAATCATCCACCAGTTTTAAGGGGTCCATGCTGGTTGCAGGTGCCTTTCTGAAGATCCCTGCAGCCTCTGGAAGGCCTCTGGAGCATTCAGAGCTCTTTTGGCTCTTCCTGCTGCACTCTGCTGGCTTCCTGGGGGTCTCTGCTGGATTCTTCCGATGGCAGATAAGGTTCCCCTTGCACCTAACCCCACTAATCCCATAGGATCAATGATTCTGCGAATTCGCTAGCAGTGAGGATTTCCAGGAACCTAACCATAGCAGATAATGAGGATTGACTGTACATTTTAAATATTCCAACCAAAAATCAAGAATATCGAGATAAATGCTTTTCTTTTTCTTTCCTCAGCTTAAGTGGCACATTTGGTTTGTCCACCAGAGTAACTAGCATTCTACATGGCAAGCAGTAAGCAAAAGTCGAGTCTTACAAACATCTTAGATGGTGTGGAAAAGGGCCACAAAGCTGAAATTCAACTTTATACCTCTGGCCACCTCAACCATGACAGGCTTTACAAGCCCAAAGAAGCCATAAAGTGCAACTATTGGGAAAGTGCCAAAAAGCCTGCATTATTCCTCAGAAAGCGAACCCTATTCACAGCCCGCAAGGAGGCATCCAGAAGGACCCCCACTCCTTTGGCTAGCTTTGGTGATGCAACCACCCCAACCTCCACCCCAATTTCGGCAGGTGCCAAACCTGATTCTCGCTCAAGTGCCAAACCTTTGGCATCCAAGGCCTGCTCTGCAGTTCTAGAAGGTTCTTTGCCAGGTTTTGCTTCATTCAAATTGCAGAGAAAGTCAGTTGTGAAGGAAGTGGAACAGGAAGGGGACATCAGTCAAAAGCAGCATATAAAGGAAGAGTTAGATGTTCCAGGGATGAAAATGTTGAAATACAAACCAACTCTGAACAGTCGACTTTGTGTCATGGAGCCCACCAAAGATGAATACGAATTCCGCCCTTCCTACTTGGCTGGTGTGACCAAAGCAGACCAATTTCACAGCTTCATGCAATTTCAGAAGAATGTTATTGCCCAGGAGGATTTGTTAGAGAATGACTATATTGGGAGCAAATCTGCAGAGCACCATGAAAAGAAACTGGCTCAGGTTAGTAAACAGGTATAGGGAAATAATGATAGATGAGACATGCACACAGAAGTGTGCACAAACACATGTGCGCATGGACATAGAGCTGCCTCTAGGAGCAGTGGGGCTCAATGCGGCAGCATTCTGGCGGGGTCCCCACCCTCCCCATGGGCCCTCCCACTCACCAAGAAAAGCACTTGTAATGCCACCTACAAAGTGTGGCACCTGCAAGTAAGTGGTGGTGACGTGATGATGTCACTGCCAACTGCTTCCAGGAGGCCCATTTTGGGTTGTTTGGATCAGGAGGGAGGGCCTAAGGTAAAGCTGTTCTTCTCTCCCCATTGACTCATAGCCCATAGAGATCGGCTGCAGCAGCAGGCAATATGCTCCCTGCGCTGGTGTGAGGGCCACCAAAGCGCGGGGCCCAGTGTGATAACATTGGTCGCATTCGCTTAAAGCCGGCCCTGCATGCACACGCCCATGCTCCTATACTCTTAAAAATTCAGTGGCGAAAAATCTGATTCTGGGTAAGCCACATTTTCAGCTCAAGACAGCAGTTTGTCTATCAGAAGACAGGGGTATAAAGTTCCCAGCTGAAAACTAACCAAGCTATTTTGTAATTTATAAATTGAGGCTGGATTCACCCAGTGATGTTTCCTGAAAGCTGAATTAATTAAATTGTACCAGAGGCCAGCCAAGTGGGGCAGGGGTTGCAGCCAACGCACTATCCGGGAGTGCTCTAGGGAGTGTTTGCTCCAGGGCCACCAGCTAGCTGCCACCCTCACTGTGTGCCGAAACCCACTGCGACTGGATCATCCGGCAATGTCCAAAGCGCAGCGGCCTTGAGAGCGACCCCATGTTTAGGCAAACAGCAACATTCTAGTTTTCTGCGATAGGTCGAAGTCCATGATGCCCAGTAGCCCTTTCACATAACCTGACTCCAATGTATTCTCATCATTCAGTGACCAAAAATATGGAGTGTAGGAAGAAGGCTAGTTGCTGGAGGAGCACACACTTCTCCCACCATTTTGAAGGGTTATGTAGTAAGTATGTGTTCTCACCAAGAAGTATGTATCCTTCCTTATATTCCATGCTGTATGTTCTGAAGCCTCTCAAATCAGTTGCTTTGGCATTGGCGTTTGGCAGCACAAGCGCTTTTCTTAGTGAATGGGGGACCCCGTGGGGAGGGTGGGGGCCCTGCCGGGAATGCCCCGCATTTGACGCTGCCAGTCCTGGGGCCAATCCTGAAGACATGCCCACCCTTGCGTTTGATTCTACAGTGAGTGGGCCAGCTGGACATACAATCCGAACGCTTTTCTGATGGCAAAAATCCGCATACCGGGGGCTTTTTTTCCTTGACAAATGACTGAGGCTTATTTTGCATGGTGAAACATCAGTGGGAGTCTGTCCCCACCACAATGCAGCTACCTTGTGTCAGCTGGATGCCACCAATGGGATAACCCAGTGGCTGCATCTTTGGAACTCACCACAGTTTTCAGGATGTCTTCCAAGCTAGCTCCACATACACCACATCACTGCAGGCAATCCTGGAAGAGGTAACCAGAGTATAGAAAACTGTGCTGCTTGGTTTTTGTTTTATTGTGCTGCTGATGTTGTTTGGAATTTATTGATCAAATTATTTATGTAACCTGCTTTGGTAACCTTCAAATTGATGAGCAGGATATAAATACTCGAGACAAATACCTTTGAAAGTGGGCAATACTTGCTCAAATCTCTGACACCAGTGTAGATAGTTGAATCAAATATTGAGAGGCTGGAGATTCTGTGTCTTTGTCTCCTCCATAACTACCAACTAAATTGTTGTTGTTCAGTTGCTAAGTCGTGTCCGACTCTTCACGACCCCATGGACCACAGCACGCCAGGCCTCCCTGTCCTCCACTAGCTTCTGGAGTTCACCCAATTTCATGTTAGTCGCTTTGGCGACACTATCTAACCAACCAACTAAATTACTACCAAATAAATGATCTAATATGGAAAAAAATGTGACAAATAATCCCACAAAGTGATATAATACACTATTTTATATAGTTGATGTCATTTATCCTGGTTGGATTATACTGGCTTCCATGAACTAATTCAGGTTTCTTGGCTCAAAATTTGGATTGCCCAGACGCAGAAAATTATGTTATTTGATTGCTAGCAAAATACAGCCCTGACAAAAGCAATTGCGAGAAGTCATTTGATTTCTGGATGAATATTTCCTCCAGGAGCCTACTTGTCTTCATGTGAACAAAACTAACTTCTGCAGTAAGAGTTGCTCTTTATAATGCTCACCACCTGGAAGAGTCTGGGTCAGCGAGTGCATACTGTATAGTGCTCAAGACAATCAATATCAAAAAACCTTGTGAATGAACTGGGTTTCCTTTCAGGCACTCCGGAACATCTGCGATTGTGCCCGTCCTCATTTCAACCGGATGCAAGCTGTTGGTGATGTGTTTGAAGATATCTGCAACAGCTCTTTGATATTTGGGGACATCTTGAAGGAAGTCAAAGTAGGTGTGCTGTGCCTAATATTTGGTGCAGGGTGTTTTGACGGGCTCAAGTGGCTGCCACTTAAACGCCTTAAACCCTACACAGAAATTTCACTGTCCGAACACCATGTCTGTTGGTGTGCCAGTAAGCCCTGACTGATCAGTGCACTCCAGTGTCATCTCCAAGAGCAGCATTTATTTGCAGCAACAAATACATCCCACAAGGAGAGATTGTCCCTGTGATGCCAATATCTCTAACAACAAGAGGATCTCCCCACATGGGCAGCACTTGTCGCATACTAATAGAGGGCTATGGGCAGGGGCAGGGCTCACTGGTGTGCTCCCAGGCATTGTAAAACCGTAGAAGGTTTGCATGGCTTAATAACATCTGCACATGGTAGAAGTGTTGCGTCCACACGGCATGATGTAGTGCCTACCGTAGGCACCAGCAAGGGAGCTGGGCATGCCGTGGAAGAAAGCGGCATGGAGCAGGGCCTTCCTGCTCGCATCTGCCTCCGTTATGCTCTGAAATGGAGCGATTCCAGAAGCAGAAGACATGATGCGGCTGCGCGGGGAGGGGGGTGGTGGTGACATCTTTCATCACCGCCCCACCCCAGGCACAATCAGAGCCTGCTCTGGTACAGGGCTTAACTGGGGTGGAGTTGGGAATTTAAGGAGGGATGTTATGTGTTCTATATCAAGGGCAAGATGAATTACTGTAACAGCAGAGCAGGGGGTTAACAGCCCAATCCTATAGCTCTTGTATCTCCCCCCATTGGTGCAGTTGCACCTCAAAAAAAAAAGGCACTGAATCCGGGGGGGGCAGATTGGGAGAGGATTTAAATAGTCTTACGCATCTGTATGCCTCCTGCTTCTCAAGGAACACTACCCGGTATGCAGCTGGAACACATTTTACAGCACCTTTTCAGCAGTAGCTGGCAATGAAGTGGGTATAATCTCTGCCAGCCGGTCCTGATAGGATTGGGCCATAAGGGAGAGAGGCGGGGCTAGCCAACTGGGGAAGAAGGGACCACACTCTCGCCTTTTATCTGAAGCCCGATGGGGTATTCAGCCTGTGGTTTTCAGGAAAGGAAACCCAGGGCATAGGCATTTGCCAGCTAAATCCTGGGAATGGCAATCTCAGGAGGAACGCTGGGAGCCTGGAGCAGAAGGGCGAGAAAATCCTGCACCACCAACGTGGACTGCAGACAAATGTTGTTTGCCTCGTTAGAAAAGATCACGGACGGCGTCGGGAATGTTTTCATCTGGATTTGTTATCAAGCCTCTGTTGCAGATTTTGGCGCAGAGAAAGCAGAGAGCAGGGGGAGGAGGAGAATGGATGATAACCTGGACAAATAAATAATGGACTGAGAGATTGGAGATGTTTTAATTGCTTTTGGCGAGAGAGATGGCCGCCAGAATCTCAGAGGGGTGAAGGAGGAAAAAAGCCTGAAAAACATCAAAGACCCCAGCTGGAGTGCAAAACGAAAGTGCAAAAGTGTTTGACAAGATAAATTTAAATTAATACAAAACCAACTGACTCTCATCTATTTGTGATTTAAAAAAAAAGAAGAGGAAAGCACGTTATATTTTTTACCCCCTTTAAAATAGAGTCTGTGGAATGCAGCTTGAAGAACATAGTACTGGAGTTCACTGCCAAAGAATCTGTATTGAACTTTGAGATGGAAGATTATGGCTATGATAATCTTGAGAAAATAACTCCCTCTTCACAATGAACTTAAGATTTATGGTGAAACAATTAGAAGACCAGAAGGAAAAGAAAACTTAAAAACTTTAAATTGTACTTTTACCCCCCTTAAAATGGAGTCTGTGGAATGCAGCTTGAAGAACACAGCATTGGAGTTCACTGCCAAAGAAGCTGTACTGAACTTTGAGATGGAAGACTATGGCTGTGATAATTTTGAGAAAATAACTCCCTCTTCACAATGATTTATGGTGAAAGAATTAGAAGACCAGACGGAAAAGAAAACTTAAAAACTTTAAATTGGACTATTTTAAATTACTGAAATTTATGTGGACTTTTAAGAAATATGTTTAATGTGAAGGTGAGGAATCTGAATTATAGGGGTAAAACATATAATGATAAAATACTATAATGGGTGGCTTTGGGAATAGAGGTAATAGAATTAATAGTAAGAAATCAGAATTATTTGATATTTAAGACACTATAAGTAAGTAAGATCAGATGTTTAAAATGATGATCAGTTGGTGGAAGAGATGAAATATCAAACAGATTAATCTTTTTTAGCTTAAAGTTTTAATTCTTTTTAGTTTTGAGTTTTAAAGTTAGTTTAATGCTTATTTAGAAATGTGTGCATCCTATGGAAAGAGAATATTAGAACTTCAACTGGGACAAGATTAATTATGCTGTTGGAATGTTTGAATTTAAGAATGTTTAAAGGGGCTATTTAGATGACCTGAGTGAGGGGGGATGTCCTAATTACAGATGTATAAAGTTAAGATTTATAACTAAGTGATATTTTAGGACCCCCTCCGACCTTGGACTAATCTGAATGCCCAGATATAATTGAACTTATAAGGCATAGGCTGTTGGAATGTATGAATTTAAGATTTTATAAATGTGATATTTGGAATTATTTATTTATTTATTATTAGATTTGTACCCCGCCTTATTGTGCCCGAAGGCACCCAAGGCGGCATTACAATATAGATATAAAAACAATATAACAATTCACAATTAAAAACAATTAAAACAGAATTAAACAATACAATCAAAAATTAAGAACACATTTAAAAACAAATTTAAAAACAATATAAAAGCAACAAGCCCCGTGGGTTATAATAACCAGCCAGCCTGTCAACAATTAAAAGCTTTTTGGAATAAAAAGGTCTTCAGCCCCCGCCGAAATATAAACAAAGAGGGAGCAGTTCTCAATTCTAAGGGGAGGGTGTTCCAGAGTTGGGGGGCCACCACCGAAAAGGCCCTCTTCCTGGCCGCCACCCCTCTCACTTCTCCTGGTGGCGGCACAGTCAGGAGGGCCCCCCCAGATGATCTAAGAGTACGGGTTGGATTATATGGAAGAAGGCGGTCCCTCAAATACCCCGGACCCGAGCCGTAAAGGGCTTTAAAAGTCAAAACTAGCACTTTGAATTGGGCCCGGAACAGAACCGGCAGCCAGTGTAGTCGCCGAAGCAGCGGCTCGACAGAGTCAAACCGACGTGCTCCAGCAACCACCCGAGCCGCCGCGTTCTGTACTAGTTGTAATTTCCGGACCGTCTTCAAAGGCAGCCCCACGTAGAGCGCATTGCAATAATCTAATCTAGATGTCACTAGGGCATGGGTCACAGTGGCCAGGTCCGCATAGCTCAGGTACAGCCGCAGCTGGCGGATCAGCCGAAGCTGAGCAAAGGCTCCCCTGGCCACAGCCGCCACCTGGGAGTCCGGGTGTAGCTGTGAATCCAGGAGAACCCCCAAGCTGCGAACCTGCTCCTTCAGAGGAAGTGCGACCCCATTCAGAGCAGGACGATAGTCCAATACCCGAGCCGTGGATTTCCGAACCAAAAGCACCTCTGTCTTATCCGGATTTAATTTCAGCTTGTTCGCCCGCATCCAGCCCCCAACTGCCTCCAGACAGCGATCCAGGACCTCAACCGCCTCCTCAGAATCAGGGGGAAAGGAGAGATAAAGTTGGGTGTCATCAGCATATTGATGGCACCCCACTCCAAACCCCCGGATGACCTCTCCCAGCGGTTTCATGTAGATGTTAAAGAGCATGGGGGATAAGATGGAACCTTGTGGCACCCCAAACCTGAGAGGTCGGGGTGCCGAACAAGCCTCCCCCAGCACCACCTTCTGGGATCTGTCAGCCAGGAAGGAGCGGAACCACTTCAAAACAGTGCCTCCAAGCCCCAACCCGGCCAGCCGACCCAGAAGGACACCATGGTCGATGGTGTCGAAAGCCGCCGAGAGGTCCAGTAGGACTAACAGGGTCGCACTTCCCCCGTCCATCCCCCGGCGCAGGTCATCCACCAAGGCGACCAAGGCAGTCTCCGTCCCGAACCCCGGCCTGAAGCCAGATTGGAATGGGTCCAGATAATCCGTTTCCTCCAGAACCCTCTGAAGCTGGGACGCCACCACCCGCTCAATCACCTTACCCAGAAATGGGATATTGGAGACTGGCCGAAAGTTGTTTAAATTTGTGGGATCCAGGGAGGGCTTCTTCAGGAGGGGGCGAACCATCGCCTGCTTCAAAGCAGGCGGGAGCACCCCCTCCCTCAGAGATGAATTCACCACCCTCCCTGTCCACTCGGCCAGCCCTCCCCGGGCAGCTCTAATTAGCCATGCCGGGCAAGGGTCGAGCGGGCAAGCAGCAGGTCTCACACTCCAGAGAATCCTGTCCACATCCTCAGGCTCTACAAGCTGAAAAGAATCCCAAATGGTAGGATAGACAGGTTCCCCAGGGACATCACTAGATATGCCCACAGCGGCGTCCAAGTCATGCCGGATCTGATCGACCTTATCTGCAAAGTGTTTTGCGAACTCGTCACAGTGAGCCTCCGTGTGCTCCTCCCTACCAGTAAGAGGGGCAAGATGTAAAAACCTGCGGACCACACGGAAGAGCTCAGCCGGACGGTTCTCTGCAGATGCAATGGTGGCAGAGAGGTGTGCCCTCTTAGCTGCCACCACTGCTCTGGAATAAGCTTTTAATTGGGCCCTAGCCCGTGTCCGGTCAGATTCGGCACGAGTCTTTCGCCACCGACGCTCTAGTCGTCTGCTCTGCCGCTTCATCGTTCGCAGCTCCTCAGAAAACCAAGGAGCCGCTCCGATTCTGCGAATGATTTAATGAAGGGAGGGATGTCTTTATACTAGATATAAAGTTAAGATTTAAGCAATATTTTAAGACTACCTTTTGACTTAAATGAAACTGAATGTCCAGATAAAACTGAGTTTATAAGATATTATAACCCAAGGAGAAGATTCTGTATTTTTATCTATTTTCTTTCTTTCTTTGGAACGTTGAAGTTTAGAACAGGGGTGTTACACTGATAGAATTTATTAGATTTTAAAGCAAAAGGCAGGCAGTAGTTTCTCCTCGGCTGCATTTTATATCTCTTATTATTATAATAGTAAATGTAGTCCTTTTTTTTTGTCTTTCCTTTTTTTTTTTAGTGGCAATATTTGCTATGTTTTGCCTGTTCAGTGAGAAAGAAGGTACTATGATAACAGTCAAAACAAGGGAGAGAAAAGGGGCCAATGAGAATCAGGAATAGCGTAAGATAAGAACTGACGTCAATGATAATATTTTTCTGCTGAAATTTCTTGGCTCCAAGCAATTTTAAAGACTGGATTACACTGACAGACAATGGAATATTAAGACTACTAATATAGTTAATAAATTAACTTTGATGGATACATTTGCTTAACATTATATGAGGCTTGGCTTGGCAGTATCATATTATTAATAATTGGTGAAGAAATGCATTGTAGTTAAAGTAGATTTTAATATATGCATGTAATCTCTCCATGACCTTGTGTGTATACCTTGTGTTACTACCCCCTCCCTTTTTGTATTAACATCTTCCTTTTCCCATTACTGTATAGTAGAAAATAAAATCATTTTGAAAAAAAAAAAAAGGATTGGGCCATAAGGAACTAAAATGAGCCAATGGAAGTTTTCAGAAACTTTTTGATAAATTATGGTTTTGAAATAAACTTTGTTGAAACTGGCCTTGCATGAGCAGTGGCGTACGGAGAGGATCGGGGCTGTGGATCGTGCCCCCGGCACGTCGCCCCAACCCCGTGCGCCGCCACGCCACGCCTCCCTGCGTCCGGAAGAGCTCCATTTCGGAGCGCAATGGACGCAAGGGAAAGCAGGCGGGCCAAAAGAAGTGCGGATTCCTCTTCACTCTGCCGCGGATTCCTCTTCACTCCCTCCGCGCTGCCGGCACCCATGCGTTCCGCACCCCTGGCTACACCTCCGTCTGCATGAGCTATAATATGATGCAACTGACAGGATTCCTTTCTTATAAAGGAAGAATTCCATTGATGATGGAATCAAATCACAGTCCCTTGCGAGGACTAATTTCTCCAGAGAGGCCATTTACATCCCTCTTAACAAAGCTCCTTCTAAGAAAGGGGAACAATCCTGACGGTATTTAAGCTGACTAATTGTGATGTATGGTTGGTGGTGCGTTATTGCAATAGAGAATGATATATATTCCAGATGCCCAGATTAATGTGAAAGATACCTATTCTTTGAAAGGAAAAGGGAGTGACAGCTTCTTAACAGAAATAAAATTTTATTTTATTCTAATGTTAACTGAGTGGGGGAGGACAGGACTTGATGACCTCCAGTCCCATTCAAATCCTAAGTATTTCACAATTATATTTTGCCCTTCCTGCAGTATTCTGAAATAAGAACCCATGCTAAAGTTGTGGTTGCTATGCAAATATATTTAAATATAAATTATTAATTTACCAATTAATCAGTACAAGCCAGATGATTAATAAAATGCACAATCTTCAATTAGGTGACAGCTGTAACATTGTTTTTGAATCTCATTAATGTAATCACAGTTTGCCAGATGCTTCTCAATTATTCCTGTGAAGCTTATAGGAAACCTGAATAATTTTTTAAAGTTCAAGCAGAAGAATGAGACTTCCCCCCACCTCTTTCCAAACCCTTCTTTTGGGAACAGAGAACAGCAAAGAATGATTTCTGACTTGTATGGCTAAGTAGTTCTAACATTGTTCTTTGACCAAAATTTACAGAATGAATATGAACTCTACCTGATGATCCTGCTGGATACTTTGCCTACAATGCAGTACAGGGTAATAATTTTTTTTTTTTGTTTCCAAAAAATGTACAGCAATATATAATTCTGTCTAGGACTGCGTCAGAGTTTCCTTACAATAAAGGGTTGTGGTTTTTTTTTAAATCTCTATAGAACAAACCAAATGGCTCTTCTTGCCACGTACAGGCATGCCCCAGAATCTACCACGGATATCATGGATGCTGGGATGCCTATTAAAAAGATTGGGGAACATTAAACAAATCCCTTTTTGTTAACCTTGTTGCAGCAAAACCACTGATGTTCCCCTACCTTTTAAAAAGGTGTCCCCAGTATCCGCGGTTTCAGGTGTCCACGGTGGGTTCTGGACTGGAACCCCAGCGGATACCAGGGCATGCCTATGTAATATTTCTGATGTCTCCTCTGTTACACAGCACAACGCCTAAGTGTCTTTTATTTCTAATATTTGAACATAGGAAGCTACCTTCTTCTGACTCAGAGCCTGTTCCTGAGCTCCCGGGCTACTGTAGGAGCAATAGTGCTGAAACGGCGACCTCTGGAGCCGTGGCAGCCACCCGGATCTCCTTAGAAGAAGGGGATGTTTGTCCCCTTCTCCCAAGGAAAGCTGCAGGCCCTGCAATGGGGCTATTCCACTCTCTGCCAGCTATTTTGCTGGCGGTGAATGGAGCAGTACCATGTTGGGCTGCCTGGCCCGAAGCAGGGCCTACATTTTGGTGGTGGAGGCCACTGCTGGTTCCACCCCCTGCTACAGCCTGGCCCTCCCCCTGCCCCTCTGCTCAGTCCCACCTTCCCCACGCCCTCCCCCTGCCCCCCAAAAGTTGAGCTACTGGCTTGCAGTAACACCATGGTCGGTGGTACAGCTGCAGGTCCAGGGCACTGAGGTGCAGCCCCAATGGGGCTGGCCCAGTGCAGGTGGTGGCGTTCTTGGAGGTGCCGCAAATGGACTTTACAGCACGTGTGTGGCATTTGAGCCAGCGAGACTGAAGTATCACCAGTGAATAGGGCTGTAGGAGGGGGCCCTCAGATCATCAGTCCATCTAGCAAAGTTATACAGTGAATGCAAATATTCCCAAATTGGGAAATAGCCCCTGAAAAGTGGCAAAAAATGCATTTGCCTAGTGCTTGTTCAAGAGTTCATAGAACAGCATTAATGTATTTTTTTCTTTAGCTCACCGTTCTTTGGCTCCAAGCCAACGCTGACTAGTGTCTATTCAAATATTCAGCTGTTAAGTCATCAAGTGATGTTCATGCACGAGTGAGTCCTCCAGTCCTCCTTCCTGTCCGTGTTAAGAGGTGGATGGTGTGGACACGGACGTTAATCATTGCTCTTGTCACAATTTCTGTCTGATATAAGCAGGTGTCCGGAGGAAATGTTAAAGTCAAGTGCAACATGACACCGCCATGCCTCACTATTTTTCTCTGTTTATTTTGTGACATTTTTTTGATGAGAGTTTTACCTCGGAAGCTTTATTCGTTCATCAATTCATCCAAGTGAATGTCATTAAAGTACAAATTCAAGACATGTCCTGGAGCTCCAGTGGGAAGAAAATAATAATAATAAATAAATAAATAAATAAATAAATAAATAAATAAAATAAAATAAAATAAAATAAAATAAAATAATCAATCAATCTGATTTCGAGCAGGGCTCCTATCCTTTTCTCTTGTTGGCATTCCCTAGTATATGATTTCTTTTTCTATGATGACACAGACTCTGCAGAAGGAAGTAAAAGGCATGGAAAAGAGAACAGTGAAAACTCATGAAATTGAAGAGGCCAGGCGTGAAATCCAGCTTCTTGTGCAGAAGTCCAAGTGTGCCTTAGAAAGAAATGAAGAGTAAGTTGTGTAAGTGTGAGATGTTTATATACATACTATTTCTGTTGAGGACTTCTCTTTAAATCAACTTCTTGGGGAGGAGGACACTTGATGTACAAGGCAACAGGTGCTTGTCTGAAATAGGAAATGTCCTGGAGTTCCAGTGGAGGAGGAGGAGGATACGCAAGGATGAGGATAATGCCTTGATGTACAAGGCAACAGGTGTATGTTTGAAATAGGGATGCTGACTCTCTGAAGCTATTCCTGAATATCCTCTCCCCAAATACGATATAATATCATTTAGCCAGGGACTTCCTGTTAAATATCCAAGACTCTTTTTAGTTATTTCCTGAATAATGATTCTATTTTTTAGAGACTTTATTTATTTATTTATTTATTTATTTATTAGATTTTTACCCCGCCTTTTGTGCCCGGAGGCACCCAAGGCGGCATTACAATATATATATTAAAAATACAATATAACAATTAACATTAAAAACAGTTAAAAACAGTATTAAACAACAACAATCAAGATTAAAAACACAAACAATTTAAAAACACTTTAGGTCAATCTTGGCATCTTGGCAACCCTAACCTTGAAACAGGAGTAGAATTTGGCCCAGAAATAGTCCCCTTGCTTGTTATCTCAACCTCCAATGATGATCTCTATAGTCAAACAAGTGTGGCTTCCCACTTATTTATATGCCACCATTTTCAGTGAAGTTTGCAGCATGTACAAACATCAAATCAGAGATCAAAGAACACAGATTAAAATAGAGAAATGTAACAGGACGGATACCGGCAGTAGCTGTGAAACCAAATTCAAGTTCTTTACAACATCAGGAGCTGGTTTGCATGGTACTTGTCCAACTAGCTATTCTCCAAGGGATTTGAACATACATGGATGCATGCATCGCCCACCTCCACCTGATAGCCTGGGAAGCCACTGCCTGTTTACATTGGTGGGATGATCCACACTATCCCGCACATGCACATTTAAAATGCACATGGAGGGCTGATTTTTAATCAATTGAATTTATGTCTGGCCAGGAAATATAGTCTGAGGAAAAGTAGGAAAGGAGGAAGGAGTTCGGCAGGTTTCTGAGATTTTTATTGTTCAAAATCTTTTTAGTAGACTAGTTTTGTAATAACCTTGTTGGAATTTATATGCATCAGCTCTAGGATGCAACTTCAGATTAGTTTTGATCCAAAATGCCTTTTCTTGCAACTTTTTTATAACCCCTATTCTCAGGGGAGAGAAGAAGTTTGAGATGCTCCCATCCATTTGCATGAGTGACGGTGACAGTGGTGGTGGTGGTGGGGAAAGATAGAGGAACATGCTCATATGTTACCTAGACAGTGCAAAACCCAAGTGGCGATTACCCTACTTCCAGATGAGCTTTTCTTTCCCCATTAATGTTCAAAATCTTGCATTCTCCCTGTTTCTTGAAGATGAGACAAGTAATAAAGGAGCAATGATGTAGAAGAGCAAGCACACAGCAATTTGGGGAGTGCATTTAGGCCCTTTTTGCAAGTGTAAGAATCATCCTGCAAATGCATTCGGATGATGAAGCCCTCCAAGTTTACCAGGGTGTCTTTGAAGCAGATGGTGCAAAGCTGAAAAAAATAGTATGAGACTGGAGTTAACAAGAAATGTTTTTTTTTTTTTTTGCTTTTACATTTTAGACTCAGAAATGAGTTGGAAATTGAACTATATCTGAGCCAGTCTGACTCAGAAACTCTGGGTGAGTAACAACATTGCTGTGGATAACAGTCATGACATTCTATTTCATTTATTTAATGTATTTTTATGCCACCTTTCTCAAAATTTCTCAAGACACAAGGTGGTTTACATTGGCAGGCTGTTCATAAACCCCATTTTTTTCAATTGGGTTTTTACAACTATTGTTCTATGTACAATTCACAGAACCCCCAGTTTCTTCAGATGTTTCCCTTTCAATGTGTGGCCATCATCCTGGCTGCACTCTTACACATTCAGAGCCTTCACAGTCCACCACAGATCACACCTTGGCCGGTTCTCAAGATTTTATCCGTCTTCTGTCAGCTGACTCCTCCACACTCCTCAAATTCTTCCACTGGCTCTGCCAGCAAATTCTGGTCTCCCATCCAAGGCCAATCCAAGGCTGATCCTGCTTAGCATCTTCAGGGAGGGCAACAGCTCAACCTCCAGACCACTCTTCTTGCCCTTGTCATATTAAAATGCACACATGTATGCAAAAGAGCTATAAAGTCAGAGTCATGTAGCAGAGTTTTGTGAGGCTGCTGAGAGAGCCCACTGACTGCACTTGACTGCAAGCTAGCCGGTCACTTTTCTTGCAGTGCAATCCTAATTAAGGCCGACATAGCAGGGCTATATCCTAAGCCCAGCAGGAGGCAGCAGCAGCTCAGCACAGGGCAAGGAGAGGTTTTCTCCTTGCACCCGGGTAAGCCCCAGCCAGCCTTATGGGGCTGCTTGCATCTATGCCTGCTGTTTGGCTGGAACAGGTGAATGTGCATAGCAGCGGCCTGAATCGGGGCCGCCCTGGCCAGGGATGGGATTTAGGATATGGCACAATGCCCATCGTGTGTCACTGCCCCCGTCGCCACCCACTGTGCCAACCAGTTATGCCCTCGGTTCGCCTCTGGCATGCCCTTGGTGAGGCCCTGTGCCGACTGAGCACTGCCAATGCTCGACTGGTGCAAGGCCAGCGCTGCTGATGGGCGCAGTGGCACCCGTGCGCCAACGCTGCTGCTTGTGTTGGTCCAGGGCCCGACTAGCTGGCGCAGATGCGCCTGATGGCACGTTTACAACAATGCTGGACTGGCGCAAGGGCATAGCACCAGCGCAACGCAGGTCTAGGATTGAGCTCTCAGTCTTTGCCAGTTTGTTGATCATATTTTGTTCTTCCTATTTTGCTTTTGCCACTGCATTTTCCCAACCAACCAACCAACCAACCAACCAACCAACCAACCAACCAACCA
>JAJKFI010000018.1:6174933-6200678 GCA_029204185.1 Lerista edwardsae | reverse complement strand
CAACCAACCAACCAACCAACCAACCAACCAACCAACCAACCAACCAAACAAACAAACAAACAAACAAACAAACAAACAAACAAATGTTTGTATACTACTTTTCAACAAAAAGTTCACAAGCAGTTTAAGGCAAACAAATAATAAAGTACAAATGGCTCCCTGTCCCCAAAGAGCTCATAATCACAATTTTTAAAGCTGCAACCAACCACAATGCAGGTAATCATGATTTTTGCCCTTCCAGAAGAAGAAGAATCACCGCATTCTGCGAAAGAAGAACCACATCTTTCCAGTATTGAGCTGCTTGCATCTCTGAGATGTAAAATTCTCATCAAGTGGGAGGAGATTAAAGCCATGGAGAAGGAAATTAAAGATACCATGGTCTTTGCTGGCATCACAAACATCAAGGAGAAGACAATCAAAGAATTAGAGGTAGAGTTCAGGTGTGGTGTGACAAGTTGATAGGAGAAAAATAATACAGACATGCCCCGGTATCCGCTGGGGTTCCATTCCGGTCCATACTGTGGATACTGGGGATGCCTTTTTAAAGACAGGGGAACATCAGTAGTTTTGCTGCAACAAGGTAAAAAAAGAGATTTGTTTAATATTCCCCTATCTTTTTAATAGGGGTCCCTAGTATCCATGGTATCCGTGGATAACCAAAACTGTAGATACCGAATCAGTGGATACTGATTCAAGCACACCTGTAAAATATCTATGGCACCAGATTTGGAAATCTAATAGATTCCATAACAGCTAAAACATCCCCTAAATCTTTCTCCCAGAACATTCTCTGCCTTGCCTGTCCAGTGAAAAGCCTGTGACTGTGATGTACTCAGGGCACTTTGGAGCATTGCCAAGAATCAAAGAAAGCTCCGTGGAAGAAGAGTGTCACCTTCCTCTTCCAAGTGGTATGGGTCCACTGATGCTGCTAACCCACAATTTTGTCTCTTGTGGTTGATCCAGGGCTATTTCACGCATTACACTGGTTTGAGCGCATGCAATACAGTACATTTCACATGTATTCATAAGATAGTAACATAGACAGAGGGAAATGTGCGTTTCCTTTCATGTGTTCAAATAGTGGCAAATACGCCTTTGTTGTTGCATAGCGTTTGAGGCAGCCCTTGATATCCAGTGGGCTCCCGGTATCCTGTTTCGTTCTTCCTTTTCTAGGCAGGGGATGAGCCAGTCAAAAAGGTAACTTGGGCCGTGTGGTTGCTGTTTCACTTCAGCCATCACAAAACAGCATCCAGCAGCAACCAGATCCTAAGGTTGCTTCTTGGTTAGACTTCCAGCACTATTCTTAATTATTTTATTTATTTATTTTTTAAAAATTATGCCCCTCCCTTTTCCCTCTGAAGGGGACTCAAGGTGGCTTATACAATTCAATAAAACAATATCAAAATCATAAACAAATACTAAAAAAAAAATTAAGTATAAAATCCAGTAAAAAAATTAAAACGTTAAAGAAGCAGAACGGAGATCACCCCACAATTAAAACCCACCAGTCCACTGCCTCACTCAAATGCCTTCTGGAATAAGAAGGTCTTAGGACCCCACCAAAAGGGCAGCAGTTCTTAGTTCCAAGGGGAGGGAATTCCATAAACAAGGAGCCATCCCTGAGAAGGCCCTGTTCCTATTCCAATTAAAAATTGGAACTGTTGTAGAACACTTTGAAATCATTCTAAATTGACTAGCATTATTTGCCTTTCATCATGTTGCTGTCAAGTTTTCCACTGCCTCACAAAGTTGTCTTTCTTTTTTCTCTCTGAATTCAGACAGGGCTTAGCAGACAGACATCCCCAAAGGTGATTTTTAAGGATCTGTGAAACTATGGGCAAACCCAGGGAAGATCTAGAGCTTTTTTTTTTGGGGGGGGGCATATTCTAAGATTGTTTCAAAGTCCCAAAAACAGAGGACCAATATTACAAGTCTTATGTTCTTTGGCCTGTTTTTTTTTTTAACCTAAATGCTGAATTGCTTGCTGATCAAAATATCTGGTGAGAAACTTTAGAAATCTCATGTTAATGATTTTTGCAGGCTGAAGCAGGGAAGCTGAAGGCCTCTAACAAGTTTCTAAAAAAACAAATAGCGGTAAGTTCACTGAATTAAGGCAGATCCAAAGGCAACTTAAAATCATGTGCATTGTTTATAATTAGTCTGATTCAGAGGCTGTTGAAGATCTCCAGGGATTGTCACATCACAGCCTGTTCCAATTCGTAGGGAACAGTTTACAGTCATGGGACAGCATCTGAAATTATTCTGGTAGAAGCACAGTGTGAAGCAGTGCTCAAATTATGTAGGGGAGGCTCTTAATCAAATCCACATGTCCCATGCCATAATGATGGACTGTAACTCAGCAGAAAAGACTTGGCTTTGCATAAAAAAGGTCCCCGGTTCAATCCCGGGCATCAATGGCAGACCTGGAGGGAATGTGTGGCAGGTTCCTCCACCTGGCTTCTACCAATGACGTGATGGCTAGTCCTGCCCCCTCATCTTTCCTGCATCCAGCATTTGTCTGCAGAAGCAAACATGGAATGTGGAGAAGACTCTCCTCATGATTGGAACCCTGGGAGAGTAAGAGGGCAGGATGGAATAAACAGGGATAAGGCCAGACCAAGAAGCCCATCAGTAACTGTGACTATCTGAATATAGTCTTTTCTTACATGATGAGAGCTGGAATAGTGAGAAAGCAAAGACTGTGGGCACAATCCTAAACTGAGTTAGGTCGGCATTATTAGTTAGGCCAAGCAAAGTTTGGGCAGCACAAGGGGCACGGTAAAGTATGTTTGGACCACTCTTGGAGTCAGAGAGGCCAGCACACAGACGTGAGCCATCCTCCCTGACTCCGAGAGTAGTCCAAACACGCTTTATGGTGGCCCTTGTGCCGGCCAAACTTTGCTGGCTTAGTTTATGCCGGCCTAACTCAGTTTAGGATTGCACTCTGTAAGTGATAAACTAGAAGTTGAATGTTCTAAGCCTCACCTCTGTTGCAACCTCACTAGATGGCCTTTATTAATAGTGTAGTCTTCCAATTCCCATACTGGGATAAATACACTGGCCTAATTTACAGGAATGGGAATTTAAATCTCAGGACTTGAGTCACAAAAAACACATGTTTTTTGCTGACTCGTGTAGACTCAAGTCACGTGTGTCAAGGACTCGGGCACGAACTATAAATCCCTGCTAATTTATAGGACACTATAGGCAGTGGTGTCATTCAAATGATTTAGGAACAGGAACTCACTTTTGATTGGCACTTGTCGGGAACCCGGAACCAGTCACGGAGCCCATTAGGATCCGGAACGCCCGTTCTGGTCTGTTCCCCCTGAATGACATCACTGACTATAGGATTATGGAAAGAATGGGTGTGAAGCGCTTTCTGCACTTGGAATAAGCTGCATAAAAACCAATGTGTTTTTGTTTTTGTTTAAGCAAAAGTACTTAATTTTATTTTAATGTTCTGTTTTGTAGGATGTTGAGCATACGATCACAACTACACTAAACAGGCAGAAGCTCAGCCTGGACAGCCAGCGGTGAGTTTGAAGGTCCTGAAGGGCAGGGCTTGATTTGGGCCAGGGCTGCTCAGCATTTGCTTCGGGTGTCAAATACATACTGCAACCCCCACCCCACCCCGAGCACAGCCAGAGAGTGCATTTCTGTCATCACTCAATACTGTACAGTCTGCATGCATCTGGGACTGGGAGAAAGCTTTGGGGATCCAGAGTGTTTTTACACTATTGTTATGATACCAAGCTAAGCCCCAGGAGCCCTTTTTTCTCAAACCACACTGAACTGAAACCAGGTGCAGCTCTGCTTCATCTGCTACGCATCATACCCACAAAGAGTATGAAAGCACTCCTGCCATGATAATTTGACGCTCATCTCACCATACTGGGGATGAAACTATGACTTGGGGCACAATCCTAACCTGGAATGAGGCCAGCACGCTTAGGCCAGCAAAATTTGGCCGGCACAAAGGACACTGTAAAGCACGTTTGGACCACCCTCCGAGTCAGAGAGGCCGGCATACAGATGTGCACCATCCTCCCTGACTTCGAGAGTGATCCAAATGTGCTTTATGGTGGCCCTTGTGCCGGCCAAACTCTGCTGGCCTAAGTGTGCCAGCCTCACTCCAGGTTAGAATTGTGCCCTCATTGGCAGAAGCATACAGAAGTTTCTGGGTTCAAGAAAGACTCTTGTCTGTTACCCCAGAGAGCCTCTGCCAGTCACTGAGTACAGGTGAACCAGTTGGACCCAGGATCGAACTCTGCAAAAGGCGGCTTCATATAGTCAGCATCTGAAGTTAGTGTGAATTCACATTAAAATGACAAGTCGTTCATAAGTAAAACCAAGCAAAGTCATTGGGCATGGGACAAGAAAATGTAGCAATACAGGTTGAGTATCCCTTATCCAGACTTCTTGGGGCAGGAAGGGATCTGGGTTTTTCTGGGTTTCTGAATAATTGCATAACTAGAATGAGAAATGCTTCCTTTGGCTCTTTTCACTGCTACCCATTTGGGTGCCTCTTTGACATTTTTCAACAATGGCACACACCACAGAGCAGAGAACTTACAGCCTCTATGTGGGAACAAGCACAAGACCTTCATGCTATGGAAGGTTTTGTTTTTTAAATCTTGGACAAAAATGTCTGGATTTCGAATGTCTGGATAAGGGGTAATCTACCTGTATACTCATTCTCACCACCTAGGCAACAAACACAACTGTGAAGAATCACTGATGGTAATATTCCACAGTGAGGATCTTTTCTGAAAGACCTTTTTTTCTGAAGGTGGAGATGGGGTGGGGTGGGTGGATTGGGCCCACACATCTTTCCTGGGCCCAATTCCCCAACAGGAGTCAGCTTGGACTCACACCAGCAATATCACTGGAGCAGGTCCAAGTTAACCCATTGCTTCTGGCGCTTACCTTGGGGTAAGGAGATAAATCTTCCCTTACCCCAAGGTGTCCTCCAGCAGCTACAATTTCCCTGGGGCTACCGCGTAGCCTGCACTGGTGCAGCTGCGTCGCCACATGGGGAAGTAGTTAGCATTGGCTTGCTCGAAAGATACAACTAACTCATGTTCCCGAAAGAATAATGGAAATAATTATTTCAGAAATAAAAACCCAGCAGTGTTATTTTAAAAGCATTAAAATATGGCCATCCTAGAGGTTATTAGAAATAAAATATTATGGCAATTAATTGCAGATAATACTGAAATACAAGGTTAATTAGTCCCACTTTTAGACTAATTATTAAAAGTGATTAGCCCTGAGACAGTTAAGGAATGCTCTCACCGAATATTTTTTTTTCACATGTTAACTTGAAGACTATTTTGAATTTTGCTCCAAGTACACATTTAAACTCTTTGTGCAGTGCTTTGGGATATGTGCATAATTAGACAGTTTATAAATGAGGGGACTCCCAAATTTGGCTCTTTTATTATGATTCTCATTTTGAGAGCTGGTGTAATATAAGCCTTTTTTCATTAATGATTAGGAAGATACACAGATACACTATGAGGAATTTGAGAATCAAAGTGTGTCTTAGAGGCATAACTGAAGGAAGGCATCTGATTGCATGAAGTCAGAACTGTGTCATCTTTTTTGCCGTTGGTACACAAACACTGATTTAAATGACATTAATTATCAGCAAGGGACAGATTGATAATGCAACTATTCAGCCCCAAAATGGCAACATTCCAGGTGTTTTGGTATTATCTACTATCTACTGAACTGAAGGTGGAACTTGTGGCTAATGTCGACAACTGAGTCAATATTTAACAGTGCATGATATACCCACCTTATGGAGTATAAGACTGAGAGCGCAATCCTAACCTGGAGTTAAACCAGCATTGTTAGGCCAGCAAAGTTTGGCCAGCACCAGGCCACCGTAAAGCATGTTTGGACCCCTCTTGGAGTCAGAAAGGATGGCATATGTCTGTGTGCTGACCTCCCTACTCCGAGAATGGTCCAAACATACTTTATGATGGCCCTTGTGCCAGCCAAACTTTGCTGGCCTAAGTGTGCCGGCCTAACTCCAGGGTAGGATTGTGCTTTCAATCCAGTACGCTTCTGTGAGCGTACTATTTTCTGGGTCATCAGGAACCACAGGGGCAAATCAGAAGGTGCATATAAATGTGGAGGCCATCTATTCAAATGGCATTCATTTTTGAATGCACATCCCAGCCACATTTTGGCAGAATTAGTTTTGCATAAATATCTATTTTAAAAGCTGCCAGCATATTAGAATTGAAGTTGAAATGTGCCATTCATGACAGTTCATTCCCTAGTTCCCCCCCCTGCCCTAAGAGCAACACACAACGACATTAATTCTATTGTTATCCTTTACATTTTACTTCAGTCTTCCTGAAGCTCTGGCAGCAATAGTGTTTGCAGATCCCATCCCCGCTGTTTAAAACCTCCCTGCCCCTTTCTTCTTTGACTTGACAATGGGCCTAAGGAGACCCATTGGTGAGCAAGAGGCTTACAGATGGGTTAGGGGAAATAATTTATCTTTCCCGTCCAAAGCATCCTGATCCATTTTACACACACACACACACACACACACACACACACACACAGAGAGAGAGAGAGAGAGAGAGAGAGAGAGAGAGAGAGAGAGAGAATGCGGCTGCATCTCTGGGAGAGGAAAGAATAGGATTGGGTTCTGAGAAATGTGACAATTACAAAGAACCAGTGTCGTGCTTAAACGGAGAAATAATATAAACATGTCAAAAATTAGCGAATACTCTGACAAACCCCCCACCTGCACCCAAGTTGCTGTGGGCTGGAAAAAAGCTTGTGGCAGGCCAGATGTGGTTCCCAGGCTGTAGTCTGGAGACCCCTAGTTCAGCATATAGAATTTGTGTACTATTGCATCAAAACAAGGGCACCCTAGATCAATCTTAGAGATCATCATGACACAGTGCTGCTATATCTGCTATTTTCTGATAAATACATTAATTGTTCTTTTCCTAGAGATTGTCTAGTGTAAAATCTATGTGGAAGGGGAAGGAGATGGAAGAATCGGAGTACTACTTTTCTAATTTGAAGTTATTCTTACGGGAAAATAGCAAAACGTTTTGTATGATTTCTATGCAAAATTCTTGCTTTGGCCTTAACTTTGCTTTTGACTAATGGTGTTGCTTTTGTCATTTATCCTTAGATTTTTGTGGAATTTGGTGAAGGATTTCTTGATACCGGAAGAGGGTGATGAACTTTTGGAAAATCTATTAGGATCATTCTTTCGACTGTGACTTTATCAGGCCTTTAATATTTGCATTTCTAAGATGGGAACCCCACTGTGAAACAGTAAAAGATGCCGGATCTTACAACTTGTGGATTCTATGCTGCTTGCAAAACAGAAAGATGTCTCCCCTTCTCTATGACTGTATATCATGGCTCTTTAGAATGATAATCCTACTTACTTTTGAAGTACTGTAATGATAATGATTACTAATTATAGTTTTGATAGGGAATCTTTGGCCATTTTTGTAGGTTATTTTGACAAATCTGATTTTTAGGATGCTACAAACAATTGAAGCATTTAATTTCTGCTCTTTATTTGATGAGAAAAAATACAATAGACTGAAGATACTATCATTATGAACTATCTTCTACTTCTGAGTTCATAGAAATCTCCCAGACGTCCAGTCCTAACAGTAGGAGAAATATGCCTTTGAATTTACTGTCAATTTCATTTTATTAAAAAAGGACTTGAATCTAGTTCTTAAGGTGTCATTAAATATCACTTATAAAATGTATTGACATACTATTGACTTAATAATGAAGGTCTCATACCAGCATACTTTCCTATATGTAATCCCAATTTTCCATGGAATAAAATTGAATGTGTAGATCTTCATTAGAGCCCACAAGACCAAAACCTCTTGATTTCTTTTTGGAACATGCTCCCATCTGGCATATAATGATCCTTTGGCAGTAAATTTGGTATTATTTTACCTCTCTCCAGTGATATCCTTTATATCAGCAATTTCTAACCACTGTGCTGTGGCACATTGGTGTGCTGTGAATGGTCTGCAGGTGTGCTTTGGATGTTAGCAGGGTCATTGGGGTGTGTGATTCCCCCCACGGCAGCACAGTTTGCCTTGGCAATTTCAGTGCAATGTCAGTGTGCCATGAGATGAAAAAGGTTGAAAATCGCTGCTGTATATAGAGAATGAAATGGTAAAGATGAATTTTCCGTGTCATTGAATTCAAAATGTTTTGTATCTCATTGTATGTTTTGTATGAAGCTCTGAGTATTAAGGAATCTTGGTAGACCCATCAGCTACTTTGGTTCCATTAATTCCATGTGAGTAATCTGTAATCTGGGACGTTCTGGCCAGTGAACTGTTCTTGTGCCTTGATCACTAATTCAAAGCTTCGGGAAAACTGACACTCCTATCCAGGGAAACCTACAGAGGGCGGCTGTGCTGCACAAAGGGCAGAAGTGGGGCAGACGCAAGGAGGGGAGAGAAGATGTGTGGGGTTGTATCAGTCAATGGGCTTATGGAAGGAGGAAGGGTGCAATAGTTGCATCTGCTGCAGAGTAATGCTTCAAGGATGCGTTGCGCAAACCAATGTACTCAATGCTGTACTACATTTGATATCAAAATGGTTCCTGCTGTAGTTTTCACTTTTCTGCTGCCATCTTCCAAATTCCTCCATCGTAGAATTTAGTCAAGGGATACTGTAGGGTCTACTTTTGTTACATTTGACAGCCACAGGACGCTCCATGGAAGAAGGGGACGTTCATCCCCTTTCCCTGTGGTAAGGGCACAGGGCAGGTGATAGGTCTACTTGCCTCTGTACCAGCTATTTTGCTGGGGCAGAGGCAAGGGCCTCTGTGTTAGGCTGTGCCACCCGACATGGAGGTTGGGATCCAGCGGCTAAGATCACTTCTGTTAAGGGCAAACTGTTTTTGTTTTTGTTTTTGTTTTGCATGAAACTTGTTTCTTACTTATTTGAAAGAAGAATCCTTCCAAAATAGGTTTATAGACAACAAAGAATTTAGGGTCTAATAACATCAAATATGTATCACTTCAATAGATTTATATCCCTCCATTCTCCTTATTGAAAAGGAACCAGGTTCCTTTTGATGGTGCTTGCAAGCTACCCTGGTTCCTTTTCAATAAGGAGAACGGAGGGATATAAATCTCAGCCAGTGCAGCAGCCACTACGTAAAGCATGTTCTCAGCACCCAGAAAGTAGTCTGCCGCATTCCCAGCCCCCATTCCCATTCAGGGCATGATCCTAACCAACTTTCCAACGCGGACATAGCTGTGCCAATGGGGCATGTGCTGCATCCTGCAGTGGGGGGCGGCGGTCATGGTGGCCTTCTCAACGTAAGGAAATTTTTGTTCCTTTACCTTCGAGCTGCATTGCCCTTACCCCAGTGCTGGAAAGTTGGTTAGGATTGTGCCCTCAGGCAGATAATTTGCTGAGCGGCTCAGGGGCATGGGGAAGATGATGGGGAGGTGGTGTTTCTGGGCACGGGGAGGGTAGAACAGGCGCAGGAGGGGGGCAGGATTGATGGACTATCCCGCCATATCCCAACCCCCTTCCCAGTCCAGGCAGCCTTACACGAGGCTGCTTGAAACTTCCGCTAGCTAAATAGCTGTCGGTGATCTGAGTAGTCCCGTAGGGCAGGTTGGGGCATTACTTGGGATAAAGGGAAAATACCCCCTTCCCCCGAGGAGACGTCCAGCTGCCTTCTAACCTGTGCTATATACAATGAAGGCCATGTGGCCTGGCTGTGCCAGCGCAGGTTAGGATTAGTCTCTAATATGATTATGTACAATATATTTAAATGCACAAGAGAATAAAACATCCAGAAACAAAAAAGGTCATACAACTGTATTGGGAGACTAGTGACAGCTGGACTATTAAATTGATACAAACGTTTCACTATAGAAATGAATTCTATGGGATAAAAAACTTTCTATTAAGTAGAAAAGAAACAAAAAAAAGCTAAAGCTGGATATTTCTAGTTTTTCCATTTCAAAATATTTCACTTTTCATACGTCTCAACAAAAACTTACCCTGATGGTACTATGAGCCAAGAATGTTGATTTTCTGCACACATAGTAGTCCTATGAGGAAATGTAGGATAGAATTCAATCCATACAATCCTGACCTATTAAACACTATCGAATTTAGTTCCAAGTAGATCTGCATAGGATTGTGATGTGTCTCTTTCAGGAGTGCAGTGGGGAAAGCGTCTGAAGTTCTCAAAGAGAAGATAGGACTTCTCTACTAAAATAGTTCTTTGAGAGGCAAAACCTCCTAGTTCTAGAGGCAGGCTGCTAATACAAGAGAATGGAACATAGGAACAGCTCCATTGGATTAGCCCAAGGCCCATCTAGTCCAGCTTCCTGTATCTCACAGTGGCCCACTAGATGCCTCAGGGAGCACACAAGACAACAAGATACTTGTTGTATCAAGGCCACTCCCCTGCATCTGGCTTTCTGAGTAACCTATTACCCTTGCACCCCCACCCCACCTGTAATGAAAACTCCAGATTATGGGTTGGTCTTAGCTTTATTAAACGCAAGTAACCATTTTTTAAAAACAACAACAACATGAAACCTACTAGACAACCTTCCCTTCCTCATCAGTCTAGGGTAGGCAAATAACAATGGCAAAATGGCGATTGGATGTAGGCATCTTGTTGTCTCATGTGCTCCTTGAGGCACCTGGTGGACCACTGTGGGATACAGGAAGCTGGACTAGATGGGCCTTGGCCTGATCCAGCAGGGCTCTTCTTATGTTCTTAGGTATTCCTAATGGGAAATATAACAGACTGTAGATACATATGGACGGTACTGATTGCAAGAATGCAGGTCATAAAGTATTGGAATCTGGCTTAAATTCCATCCCTCAAGGAGTGGTTTCAGAAAATATGGTATCTCCCAATTATGTGCAAGATGACAGCAATGGCTTGTTTCTGTTTGGGTAGATTAAATGCCTTTCAAATATATATTTTTTAGAAGAATGGACTTAATGAACTATATTCAATGCTTGCATCTTTACACTATCCTATATTTCAGAAGAAGCAACATCAATTCTGGCTAAAGATGTTCCGGAAGGCTTTCCCCCCCCCCCACACACACCATATGTCATGATATTTAGCCAGGAGGCCTTGAGAAAATCTCCAGGATTGCTTGTAGTGGTCCTCCTGGAGATTGGACTGATTCCTGGATGCCTGAGCAGTCCTGGAGGACTTGCAATGCTAGTCAGCAGGGGTGACTTCAAGGCAGGCCTGACTATTTATTTGTACCTCTCACTTAGAAGCGAAGTGCTGCACGGCTCTTAGGCAGTATGTGGTTAGTGACAGGGTGTTTGCCAGTGGTGTGGTGCAGTGGGGCTTCTTGCTGGGATATGAGAAAATCAAAGAAGAGGCAAAATTCCTCTGGTGAATTCTTCTGATAAAATGTTAGGAGACAGAGACCCTTGTTTTTAATGCATTGTCACTCTTTTGATACTCCAGTGCTGGATTCTGTGATGTGCTACGTATAACAAATGCATGTCAAATCCATTTCACCCTATTCACATGTTACAACAGCTCTGGCTATGCTCAAATTTGAGAACTGCTTCGTTTCTTTCCAAATGTCCACTAGGTGGCAGTGTAATCCAAGCCATGAGAGGTGGATGGAGAGAAGAAATTAGGCAAATTGACAGATGGGATTTTCCATGCAATTTGAACTGAAATATCAGTCCTCCAATACTTTTAGTACTTGGCTACCCTTTGAGTGTTTATTAGATGAAACAGGGTATAACTGTATGACTTTTTTCCCCCCAAGAGCAAAAAAGCTTGTGGTTAAATCCTCCAAGGACTAACTACCAATTCAAGTTATACATGAGAGCATGCAAGCTTGAATGCTCCCTGCATGTGGAAAGCTAGCATGTCACAAACAAACCTAGTCCTTAGTAATGTCCTTAACGTTTGATTTCCATGTTCAGGGAATTTTTATTTTTACACAGGGAGCATTTAAACCCACAATCTGCACCAATATCATGGAATGTTGTTTTATGTGCATTTTATGTTTAGTGCTTTCAGTTAAGTGTGTTTTCTGGTCCTAGTTTTGCATAAGCTGCTAGAGCTGCTGTGCAGTGAAATCTCTGGACCGGATGTCAGATGCTCTGTTTTCTGTTCAGCTGTCACTAATATGTTATGTTAGTTGGGAGTCGGACTGTGCGTTCAAGATTTGTGACAGATGAATACACTGCAACATGTCTTGGACCAACTGGCAATCTGTTCTGTAAGATCTTCAGTATTTTAGCAGCTAGAGCAGGGTTGCCATCTTTTTCTGGCAAGGCACTGGTGCCTATTAACAGGCAAAAATTCAGCAGGTAAAACTTTCCATACTTTTTCCTTTAGTGCTGACAAAAACTATCACCTGCTTGAGTCTGTCTGGGCATGGGGCCGCTTAGGTTTAAGTCCAGGACTTTTGGGGCAGGAAACCTGGCAGGACTACGAAACGTACAAATACAAACGTACAATACAATACAAAGGTAAAAGACTCACATTAATAGCTGGATCAATGATATATTATAGCATAATTGCATGCACAATGCACAGAATGTTTAGCATTGCAAATGCTTTGCTCTAGGATGACTAATCCCAGAGGAGCTTTAGAGAAAACTGTCCTCTGGCTCAAACAAATTGTGCGCGGGCAGAAGAAGCAGACACGGTTCCACTGACATGAGAAATAGTGAGGACAGCCAAATCAAGACATTTATACATGCATAGTAATTAAAGGACTTGGTTCCTCTATTCCGGCTTCACACCAGTAATTGCAAGTGAATCATTATTCATGAATACAAATGAAATCCTTCTGTTTAGTTTATTCCTCAACTTGTGCTTGCAACCCAAAACCTTATCAAGCAGAAGACTGACGGTGAATGCAGCTTGGCCCAGTTAGAAGCGGGTTCTTCAGAGCCTTGGGTCCGAGCACATTCTTTCATGCATCAGGCGCATGGCACTGCTGTCCCCACAGATGGCACTATTAACACACCATGGAGATTTGGTTCTGAATTTTGGTGGTCCTTTGAGGAAACGGTCAAATCCTAATAAAATCTTATGCATAAAATGAAATGATTACTTGCAGCATGATTACTTGCAACTAAATGATTACTTGCAACTGTCCATGTTGTGTTGTTTTACCTGACTATTTGATGGCTATCAGGGACCCCAAATGATCAGAGTTTCTTATGAGTGCCTAGATTAAAGGAACAATAAATGGACAATACAAATCCTGAATGTTATCCTAATGTGTTCTGATGAAAGTTCTCACTAAAGGTCCAAATCATGACCCCTCGCAAGTTTAGAGTTGTTCCATTAATTGACCACCCTGTGACCTGCAGGAGGAGAAGAAGCCAGAAAGGCCAACAGTCACCATTGCCACCTCCACCTTCCATGTCTCCTGCGTGGGACTCCTCCTCCGTTCACAGAGCCTGGAAGAATCCATCGCCTTGTGAGCTGGAAAAGAAGACACTGCAAAAATTCCTCAAGGACTTCCAAAAATTGTTGAGTGGTCCTTGACGGGTTGGGTTCTTCTGATGCCAACCACCTGTTAAACCAGCACAGCACAAGAACCTCCTCACTTGCTCTAAAATATCACAGCATTTCCCAGGCCAATTTGCCAGTTTCTGTTCATCCGACACGGTTCAGGAATGGCGAGGCTGGCGGGCCTGCACCATATCCAGTGCAGTATATGGGAGACTGGAGACGCCCTTATGCAAGGGCACATTCATGCCCTTGCACGCGGGGAGGCTCCAGCCTCCCCTATGGATTCCTCGAAACTGCGCCTGCTAAACAGCAGGCACAGATCCGAGGCGACCGCCTGGCCTGGGAAATGGGCTAGGATTTGGCCGGATCCTGGGCCCGCCATCCTCCTGGGTTGGCATGTCTGCCCAGAAATTTAGTATTTCCAGGGCAGCTTAAGCTTAAGGCAGCTTTCTTATGCACACTTACCTGGAGTAAGTGCCATTTAACTCAATGAGATTTACTTCTCATGCCTAGGATTGGGCTGAAACTCCCCCCCCCCCAAAACACTGGCACCAAATCATCTAGATGATGAGGGAATGGGAGACCCTTTCCATCATGAATGTTAACTTGCATTGCTTCTGCCAGCTCACCCAACTGGGACAAACTGGGTGTCAGCATTTCCTTATTCTGTCTCTTCAGTTTGCCCACATGACTGAGAAATACCGAAGAGTGTCTTTGATGCCAGAGATACTAGAAAGCCTAATAAGAACCCAAGCAAGCTCTAAAGGGATTTACAGAGGCTGCTGCTTGGTATATTAAAATAAAGTATAACAAACCTTAATGGAAGTGATTAATCTCTATAACATTCTTCGTGAAACATGGCTTTTTTCCCTCAAAGGGCTTCTCTTCTTTTGCTGTCTAAATGTTTGGCATAACATTTAATTATTAAACATCAATGGCAAGAAAAAATATATATTAATTATGCGTTTGCTAGACCACAAAAAGCTATTTTAACTGATGACAAAATGATTTAGTATGCAGAAAAGTTAACATTTCATACTACCACCACGAACATTTGTTTTAAACATTTTCACATTCCAGTCTTGTCTAATTCATAGTTAGCCATTTGAGAGTTTGGTGATGCTCCTTCGGTTTCGAACCATGTGCGTCTGAAATTTATGCTTTGCACTAAACTTGTGAAATGCAGCTCAGGAGAATTTGCTCTACTGTTTGGGAAATGTGGAAATTTTTTCCATACTCAGCCAAACCTTACTTCATTGTTTCCTCAGGGCGCACTCCTAACCAACTTTCCAGCCTTGACATAGCTGTGCCAATGGGGCATGTGCTGCATCCTGCAGTGGAGTCGTAGTCATGGAGGCCTCCTCAAGGTAAGGGGAATGTTTGTTCCCTTACCTCAGGGCTGCATTGCCCTTTTCCTGATGCTGGAAAATTGTTTAGTATTGTGCCCTCAGACTACCAGGTCAGTTCAGATAGTTAGGACAATGTGGGTTGTCAGATGGTCCCTGAAGAACGTTGCCATGATTGCCATGAAAGAATGTTTCATGGACGCCACAGAAATTCTCCAGCTGGACCCTAATGCTGCAGTCCTAAATACATTTGCTGGAGAGTTACAGCCCAATCCTTTCCAACTTTCCAGTGCTGATGTAGCCATGCCAGTGAGGTGCACACTGCATCCAGCAGTGCAGGTGTGGTCAGGGAGGTAAGGGAACATTTGTTTCCTTACCTTGAGGATGCAATGTAGCTATACCAGCACCGGGAAGTTGGATAGGATTGGGCCCTTAGCCTCATTGAACGACAGTGGAAATGAGTAAACGTGTATTGGATTGTGCTGTTAGTGGCAGACAACCATGAAATGAAAAACAACACATCTGGCAAACTCAGTGGTCATTGCCATTTTTATAAGTTCAGTGCTTTGGTGTGTTGCCATTTATGTCATTTATGTCATATTGACTATTTCACCATTGGCTCCATTAGTGATAGAAGTTGGCTGGTAATGGAATGTGCAGCTCTGAAATGGAGGGCAAGTTTCCACATCATTCATAAAGTATGCTCTATTTAAAACAACAAGGGACGTGGTGGCGCAGCGAGTTAATCCGCTGTTGCTGGGCTTTCGACCGCAAGGTTGGGAGTTCAAGACCACGTGACGGAGTGAGCTCCCGTCGCTTGTCCCAGCTCCTGCCAACCTAGCAGTTAGAAAGCACCTAAAATGCAAATAGATAAGTAGGGACCACTTCGGTGGGAAGGTAATGGCGTTCCGTGCGCTACGGCGTAGAGTCATGCCGGCCACATGATCGGACAAAAACGCCGGCTCTACAGGCTTTGAAACTGAGATGAGCACCGCCCCCTACAGTCGGTCACGACTAGACCATTCGGTCGTGGGGAAACCTTTATTTAAAACAACAACAACAACAACAACATCATCATCCCTCTTTTCTGGTATATGCTTACAACCAGCTAACGTGGTGTGGTGAATTCTGGAAATGATATTGCACAACTTCTAAGAGGGGGGTTGTATTGTCTGAATAGGAAGAAAATGAACCCCATGAATGAATTTTCCCTTGATTAGCTTTTCTTTTCATAGATTGTCATGGAGTTAACAGACTGACGATCTCACGGGCTGCAGCAGGACTCTTGTCTCTTTAGAAAGCAGAGCTGTGGCCCTTCCCCCTTAGGGGTCACGGTTCTCAAGGTTTCCTGAAGGGCTTACACAAATCCCTCAGCATGCTCTTAGTCCTACAGCCCAAGATGCCCTGGAATGGGCTGGCAGGCACTCCCCCGGAGGACCATCTCCCATGGGGGCTCGATCCTCAATGTGTGTGTGTATGAAGGGCAGATTACCCACTCCACCAAGGGGGAGTTCACCTTCTTCCACTTCTCCTTCCTCTTTTCTTCCTCTCCCAGCCACCTCCCTGTCCAAATTACTCCATTTCTCCTTTCTTTCTTCCCAGCCTTTCCTTGCTCAGTTCCTCTTTTGCAGTTCCCTTCTTTGCCTCTGACTAATGTAACTCTCTGCCTCTCTGGTCCTGCCTCCAGCCCTTCTTGCTTTCACTCCTCTTGATTTCTCCTCCTTGGTCCTTTCCTCCTTGGCCTTGGCTTTGCCTGCTCTGTCTCTGACCTCTGCCTCCTTCCTCTTCACACCCCTGTCTGTCTCTGGCATTTTTGCATCCTTCTTGGTGATCCTCCAGTCCAATCTGTGAAACTTCAGCCAGTTGCAGTCAGGTGACACCACCACCAGGGGGCAGTCTTGGCAATCCTATCCAATGGCTGCTTCATGCAGCTGGTCTCCATATAGACTTTCACTAAAAATGGTTCTTCGCATGAAGTGAGGGATGATCAGCTGTACACAAAACACATATAGACATTCAGACATCGGGCACATTCATAAAAAGCAAAAAGAAAACAAAGCCAAACCTTTACAGAAATAGTTCACTCTTCCTTTTGGCAATTAATTTGTGCATGATGTTTTCCTGGAAACTCTCATATTTTTACAGCAAAACAAAGACACATCACCCTGCAAAAGTGTACATGCTTCTTTTCCTTCTATGAGGGTGAGGGGGGTGCTTTGGGCAGCAAATTCTTTGAAAAGGTTAACCAGCGTGTGGATGCTGGCAAACCTGTGGATATTATATACCTTGATTTTCAGAAGGTGTTTGACACGGTCCCTCACCAAAGGCTGCTGAAGAAACTTCACAGTCAGGGAATAAGCGGGCAGGTCCTCTTATGGATTCAGAATTGGTTGAGGGCCAGGAAACAGAGAGTGGGGGTCAATGGACAATTTTCACAATGGCGAGAGGTGAAAAGCGGGGTGCCCCAGGGATCTGTCTTGGGGCTGGTGCTTTTTAACTTGTTCATAAATGACCTGGAAACAGGCATAAGTAGTGAGGTGGCCAAGTTTGCGGATGACACAAAACTTTTCCGGGTAGTGAAAACCAGAAGGGATTGTGAAGAGCTCCAGAAGGATCTCTCCAAACTGGGGGAATGGGCAGCCAAATGGCAGATATGTTTCAGTGTAAACATCTGAAACACAGTGTTACACTGTTTCAGTGTAGTGATGCACATTGGGGCAAAAAAAAAATCAAAACTTCACATATAGGCTACTGGGTTTTGAGCTTTCAGTGACAGATCAGGAGAGAGATCTTGGAGTGATCTTGGACAACTCAATGAAAGTATCGACCCAATGTGCGGCAGCAGTAAAGAAGGCCAATTCCATGCTTGGGATAATTAAAAAAGGGATTGAGAATAAAACTGCCTTTAATAATATTATTATTAATAATATTATTATGCCACTGTACAAATCAATGGTAAGGCCACATCTGGAGTACTGTGTATGGTTCTGTTCGCCACACTTTAAAAAAAAATATAATAGGGGAACTAGAGAAGGTGCAGAAGAGAGCAACCAAAATGATTACGGGGCTGGGGCACTGCCCATATGAGGAAAGGCTACAGCGTTTGGGGCTCTTTGGCTAGAAAAAAGGTGCCTGAGGGGGGACTTGATTGAGACATACAAAATTATGCGCGGGATGGATAAAGTGGATAGGGGGAGGTTCTTTTCCCTCTCACACAATACCAGAACCAGGGACATCCACTAAAATTGTGTGTTGGGAGTGTGAGAATAGATAAAAGGAAGTTTTTGCCCAGTGGGTAATTAATCTGTGGAACTCCTTGCCACAGGAGGTGGTGATGGCATCTAGCCTAGATGCCTTTAAAAGGGGATTGGACAGCTGTCTGGAGGAAAAGTCCATTGCAGGCTACAGGCCATGATGGTTAGTGCAACCTCCTTAGAGTTTGGCTGCCTCAGAGTGCTGGATGCAGGGGAGTGGTAATGAGAGGCACATATATAGTTGTCTTGCATGCTCCCTGAGGCACCTGGTGGGCCCCTGCGAGATGTAGGAAGCTGGACTAGATGGGCTGAGCCAATGGGGCTCTTCTTATGAAATTGGCAAGGGGTGCTCACCTTGGTGACTTGGTCTGCCCACTCGCCTCTACTGCTCCTCCTCCTCCTTCCTGGTTTGGAAAGGGAAGATGTGATGGAGTCAGTGGTGCCCAGCCCAGGTTGGCGCTCAATGCCCCTGCATCAGCTCCCTGCGCCTTCACTGCCCACTGCCACACCCCTGCCACTCCAGGCTCCATTTTGAAGCCATACAGGAGCAAGGGAGGATGGGTGGACCAAACAACGCTCGCCTTTCAAAGAGGCGGACTGCCTTGTCGCCACCCTCCTCCTGCCTGGGCAGCCCGCTGGCCTGGGCATTTGCCCTCCCCCTGGCAAAATGTTAGGACCAGTGGTGTTATCCTACCAGTACGCTGGGCGGGACGTCCGGGTGATCGGCAGCCCGCCCGTCGCGTTCCGCAGTGTTACGCCATTTGCGTAACGTACGCAAGCAGCGTATCTGGTTACGCAAACGGCGTAACACAGTGGTATGCAATGGGCGGGCTGCCGATCACCCGGATGTCCTGCCCAGCGTACTGGTAGGATAACACCACTGGTTAGGACCGCCACGAGATGGAGTGGAAGAGGAGTGTGGAGAAGAGAAAGAGGGGGGCCTCAAGCATTCCACCCTTCGACCCTTCGCCACTGTCCCTCCTCTGCTCCACCCCCTATTTCTCCTCCTTTCCAGAGATGAGAGAAACAGAGGCAGGAAGAGGAGCAACACAAGGGAAGGGCAGGCAGCGTTCGGCAGGCTGCCTCAGCCACCCAGGGACCTTGGACTGACTGGCCGTGGCTGTGAGCAGCTGGTCTCCTCCTCAGGCTGCAAGCCCATTCTGTAGGACAACTTCCAGCTTCCTGGACCTCTGATAGATTGCCTGGTGCTCCTCATTTTTTTCTGTCCCAGCCCTGGGGTTCAGTCCTTGATCAGATTTCACATACAACTGAGCGCTGTCTTTGTAATTCAGAGCCTGGCAAACAAGACGCTGCCCTTCCTAAAATTAATGCATCTAAAAGTCTGAACTGATGGTGCCGGCACGAGGCGAGGAATCTCTGCACTGACCTAAGCGGGAGCGTGAAATGTGTTTGGATTTAATAAAGGCGCCGAGCAAAGGGACAGGACTTGATCAAGAGGAAAGCCTCGATGGCTCTGACAAGGCTTTTCTTTATTCTCTTGAGCTAATTGTGTCATTTGACAGGTTTGCATCAGGGTATGTGGAATTCTGACAGGCTAATTTGAGCCTGCGGTTCCAATGAAACATACATACGACACTCGTTATATTTAGTGACAATCAGTGTCATTTTCTGCTTAAACGCAAATGCTTCCGTACAAATGTTCGGCTACTGCCTCCTGGCAAATGCGAAGCTCCTCTTCCAGTGGAGGAGAAGCAAAAGGCTGTGTCCAGCTCCCTGTCTGTCCATTGGTGCCGCTGAAATAAATACTGAGGGTCCAAACAATCAGATTTGTTGGGAACTTTGTCAAGAAATGATATTAATCAGCTGGTCTGAGCTGACATGGAAAGAGCCTGGTAAGCAGTTTTCCTTTTGATAAACGGGACTACAGAGCTACTACTGGCCAATTTGATAAGATCCTGACAGGGGGCATAAGTCCAATGGCAAATGATTGCAACAAAACACAGAAATATTGGAAGAGGAAGTTTAAACAAGGCGAATCTGCACCGAAGTGAAAAATACGCTTTATTCTAATATGCAAAGTAACCAATGAGGGCATGATCCAGACTGTGTGGTGCAAAGAGCAAAGCAAGATGTGGGGCTTGTCCAAGCACAGCCCTCTGTGGGCGCAATCCTAAACTAAGTTAGGCTGGCATACGCTAAGCCAGCAAAGTTTGGCCAGCACAAGGGACACCGTAAAGTATGTTTGGACCACTCTGGGAATCAGAGAGGCATCCTCCCTGACTCCCAATGCATTTTACGGTGGCCCTTGTGCTGGCCAAACTTTGTTGGCTTAGCTTATGCCAGCCTAACTCCAGTTTAGGACTGTGCTCTGTGTGTGGGAGTCTGACAAGGGATGGGTGCTCAGCAATAGTGGAATCCAGCATGCAGCGTTGCTTTTGCGGGAAGGAAGCCATGAGGCTGATATTCCAAGCCTTCTCTGTCTAATTCAAATAGATCAATAAGGCTGAAGGTAGCAGGAACTGGAGGTACCCTGATAGTCTCTGAACAAAGAAACTTTCATTGATAAAGAATTCTAGATGTACCAGATACAAACAGGGACAGAGTGCCAATACCTGAGCTGTCTCAGCTGCCTGTGAGAGGGGGAGTTGTGCTGGGTGGCCAGCTATTCTTTGGTGAGAGCAAAGAAGCAGATTATCAGCTGGTAGAAGGCAATCGTGTGGCGAGAAGGGAGGACTGGACAATGAAAGTGTCATCTGCATGTAGTTGTTCTTGAAAGATTAGAACTTTGTTTGTGATTTGTAAAAACCCTTGCGGTTTAGAAAAATGCCTGCCTATGTAAACCGCCTTGAATTAAAGTCAAAGGAGCAATCTGATGACCAAGCAAGGCGGTATATAAATACCTATTATTATTATTATTATTATTATTATTATTAATTACCTGTAACCATTGTATAGAAGGGGGAATTTGGGCAGATGCAGCTTTTGAGACCATTCCATGTTGAGCTGCACCTGCCCAAATTCCCACTTCTATACTGTGGTTAACAGTATAGGCACTCTGTCCCAGTGGTGTTATTCTACCAGAATGCTGGGCGGGACATCCGGGTGATCGACAGTCCACCCATTGCGTTCCGCAGCGTTACGCCGTTTGCATAACGTACGCAAGTGGCGTAATTGGTTACACAAACGGCAGAACGCTGCGGAATGTGACGGGTGGGCTGTCGATCACCCGGATGTCCTACCCAGCGTTCCGGTAGAATAACACCACTGCTCTGTCCCCTATAGAGTTTGTATCTATATCTGTTTGTATCTTGTAACCCTATACATAAGGAACAAATGGTCATGGCTAGTAAGTGCATCTACTCCTACCCTCCTTTAGAAGAGAGTTTACAGCTGAAGTCCCAGTGGCCATGTATAGGATATGCACCTAGATGGGGGTGGTGGCTGGCCTTTAACAATTGTGTTGGAGTATCAACAGGTGCAACTTGTCATCTCACAGAAGACAAGTTGCACCTGCTGAAATTTCCCCCTCAATTGGAACTGAAATTCCAATTGTGGAAATTGTTAACAGTCCAGCGGCCCTAAAGCTGAAAGGTTGGCGACCCCTGACCTAGAGGAATATCTCATTGCCGGAAGTGTTTGGAAACAGTGTTTTTTACCTAGGCTGTAATCCTATCAATAGGAACAAAACCAGCAATGGGATCTACACATGACCTGGGGGAACGGAGGGCGGGACTTAGGCAGGACTACAGGTGGCCCCCACCCTTCGCCCCAGGCGAGCAGGCGCCCCCTCCGAGGCCAGGGACGGCCACGGGGCGAGCGGAACAAAAGTGGAAGTGCACGAACGGGCTGCCAATCAAACGGTAGTCCCGTCTAAGTCCCGCCCTCCATTCCCCCAAGTCGTTTGTAGATCCCATTGCTGAACAAAACACCTCTAATTGTGGAGCTACTGATCCTGGGAAAGTCAGATTTGTGGCAGGGCCAAAGCTAAGTTGCACATTGAATAAGTGACCTGCCTAGGCAGGAATAATAATACTAAAACATGATGATGATGATGATGATGAAGAAGAAGTTACATCCAGACCCTTGACACAGTGCTGCTTTGTCATCAGAAGCTCCACTGAAGAATTCTACTCCAGTTGTGGACCCAGCCAATGGGCCACCCAGGGACAGAGGAGGAGGTGGTCTGCCCCCTCTGCTGTTCCCCTGCCCCTGTGCTCTGCTCCACTCCATCCCCAGGCCATGCCAGGCTCCGTTTTGGAGCTGTACGATGGGAGGGGTGGCCAGGAGGGCCGAAACCTCTTGCCTCTCAGCAAGGCGAAGTGCCCTGTTGCCACCCTCCTCCCACCCCAGGAGCGTCACACCTGGGGCTTTTGCCCCCCCCCACACTTAATGGTAGGTTTGCGATTGTTCTGTTCCCACAAGATGTCCTTCCAAGAAAGGAAGCAGCCATGGGTGGGCCAGAGCGACTCTCCTGGCATGAAGGCTGACGGAGCACAGCTGTCTCACAGGTTTGGCCGGAACCCTGCAATAGCAGTGATAAAGAGGCAGGTGGGGCACATGAGGAGGACACTGTTGACGGTGTGTGCGGATCCTACCTGAAATGGCTCCCCCATTGGCTTTATGTGGGCTGGTTCACTGTGCAATCATGTCTACTCAGAAGCAGTCCCCATTGAGTGTAATGGGGCTTTCTGTCAGGTGCGTGTACCTAGGATGGCAGCCTCCGAACTGCAAGATATCCAGCACGGTCCTATGCACGTCTATGCAGAAGTAAGTCCCATTGCATTTAGTGGCTCTTGCTCCCCGGAAAGGACTGCAGCCTGCATCTCTGGTTTTCATCTTTTAAGTTTCAAAGTCAAATATTTGGCGCAACCCCTCTGTGCAATGTGGCACTGTTGCTCTCATATGATGTAAGCACTTTGGAGATTTTTTTTTCCCCTCTGGCATTCAGAATGCTTCAGTGTAATTTATTCCAATCAGCAAGTACATTGATAATTCTGCTGAATGGACTGCAGCTGTTGTAGCAAAAGGCCTCCCCTCCCCTCCCCTCCCCTCCCCATCCACCCCAGCCTTTTCAGGTTCTTCCAGATGCTGCCTTCATCTTCAGAGTGACAAAGTGCTTCTCAAGTAGAGATGTCAGCAGCCCAGCCAATGATAAGCAGGCTGGGTTGGTGAGTAGCAGCCCCATCACACTCTTCACAGGAGAAAAACAGACAAAAGGGGTTGATTGGAATTGGAAGACATCTCACTAGGCTTAGGATCCTTAACACATTTACTGAGGAGTAAGCTCCCTTGAACGGCAGCTGGACTTATTTCTGAGTAGATGCACATAGGATTGTGTTGTGGGTTTTACTGAGGGAACTTCAATGAGATTTTTCTCAGGGAAGTGGTATGAAGGGTGTAACTAACATGACTTCTGCTAATGCTGCATTTCATAAGTATATATGTTTTGTTAAGGGGGCTAAAAGGCTACAAGTCCAACCTCCTAAGGCAGTATTTCTCAATTTGTGAGTTGGGACCCACTTGGTGGGTTGCGACCTGATGTCTAGTGAGTTTTGGAAAGCTGGGGGCAGCCATCTTGGAAGCTGCAGACCTTACTCTTGCTTCCTTTTGTGTGTTAACAGTTTGAATTTTCAAGTGAGGGTGTTGTTGTTTTTTAAATTGTATGTAATTCAGTGCTTTTACAAAATATTTTGTTCTAATCTTGCTTTCTGTCAGGGATGTTGTTCAATTGCTGTGGTCCAAGAATGCATTCCAGAAATATCATTGTATTATGTCACAATGACCGCACTTCCTGCTTGATGATGTCACTTCCAGCTATGCTATCACTTCCGGTGGGTCCAGCCACAAGTGCTGTTCTACAAAGTGGGTCCCAATCTAAAATGTTTGATAACCACTGTCTAAAGGCAAAGCAGAGTGCCCACTGATCCATGGCCAATCCATGCAGTTTCAGAACAGGGCACACCACAAGCTTGTGAACAGCCTGAATGTCTCAGCTGGACCACCCAAGTGTCACCCTCCACAGGATGGCACTGTGTTGACATTCTTGGACTGTGTGCACTAATAATTATAGTGAAGGAATAAATCACACTGAAACAATCATAATACAACTTTGCAGAGGGTAGGTCTATCTGTGACTATTAGCCAGAACAGTGAAGAACATAAGCTCCAAAGATTACCATTATAGACCACACAAATTGTTACATGTTAATCTTCTTAGAGCATCAAAGATTGAATGGAATTGGTGCCTGCTGTGAAGGAAAGGCAATTGAAAGCACTGGGGTAGCACAAATGGATGTGTTAATAGACTTCCAGTGCAAGCCTCGGCATGTTTACTCAGAAGTTAGTCCCACTGTTTTTTGGTGGGTTTACTCCCAAGTAAGTATACATAGGATGCAAGTATACTGAGAATGCAGTTGGGTTATTTCTCAGTCATTTTCCAATAGCAAAGTGAATCAGAAAGAAAAAAAAGCCTATTTACAACCTTGACACAAGCAAAACAACCACATAACCCTCCCCCTTTCCAGCATCCCATCTCCCCATATTTCCAATATGGCTGCCCTAGGTGTTTGTGAACCACCTGAAATTGGCTCATGACCCACTAGTGGGTCCAGACCCACAGTTTGGGAACCACTGGTTTAGACTTTTTTTGGCAATTTTGTGACCATGTGTTTTCTTTCTTTACACTGTAAACAGTAATAATATGATTATGCTGCAGCAGCAACAGCACGTAAGCCCCCAGCAGTAATGACAAAAAATGGGTGTGGACAGTATTGTAAAATTTGCTGCTGTATTTTGCTACAGGACAGAATGCTGGCCTAGATAGTGATAAGATCGGGCCAATAAGGCAATTCTTATGTTTTGATCTTATTTGCTCAATGGGGTAAGAAACCTACAATTGCAGTCTGAAAGAGATCTCTCCATAAGTTAACCCTGGATGTAGGAAGGAACTCAAATCTTCCCATACACAATTCCTGTACAAAAACTGGCTGTACAATTCCAGTTCACTGTATGCAGTTTTGCTTTTGTGTAGGCTCCTGCACATCAGACACACTACAAGATAGAGCTGTGGCATCAACAAGAGGGTCATCAGCCATCACCTTTGAATTCTACCTAATTCTAATGGATTTTTCACTTTCTCCTTCCATGGATTCTGCCTTCCAGGTTTTCAATGAGTTTGTGTCCCAAGTAATGGCGTGATCTATGAATTGTGAGCATCAGATGTGCTGATGCAAACCAATAGTCACTACATGTAGGAAACATCAGCCTTTGTAACCCCCCCCCCATTTGTGGCTGATAATTCTTAAAGTCTTTGTGAACTGCAACGTTGCATTCCCAAGGAAAAATGTGTGCATTTTGCCAGGTAACTTTCTATTATTCAACATGTGCATTACAGCAACGAATGGGGCTCCAGTTATGCAGATAAGTCCTACATATACCCAAATGTATGTGTGGTGGACCCCTTTCAAAGGGATGCTGAGCATCTAGCTGCCTTGGGCATGGTCAGTAGGCACAGTCCCATAGCCCCACTGCAGGGTCATGAGATGGAATGAGTGAAGGGAAATCTGGGAAGACTGGTTCCTCTCTGAACAGCACCTTTAGATTTGCATGACTTACGCTCACATGAGAGTGTCTTCTTGAGTCCCAGCTATTTTCAAAGCTTAATTTAGT
>JAJKFI010000018.1:6156771-6174923 GCA_029204185.1 Lerista edwardsae | reverse complement strand
CTTTTGTTGGTCTCTAAATGGGGATATTCTAACTTTCAAACAATCTTTCTGCTGCTGGTGAATTTTTATCTGGTCCCCCTCTCCCCCCTTTTTTTGTCTGCAGCTAGGAAAAGTTGTTAATATATAGAGTAAGGCAGTTCTCAAGCTTTTTAGCAGCAGGACCCACTTTTTAGAATGACAATCTGTCCGAGACCCACAGGAAGTGATGCCATTAACCTGGCAGTGATGTCATAACTGGAAGTGTCATCATGGTAATGCCAGAACTTGCTGCTTTCCTGAGAATGCAGCACTAAGTTGGATTATTTCTCAGCCATTTTCCAATAGCAAAGTGAATCTGGGAGGGAAAAGAGCCTATTTTAATATTGACACAAGCAAAACAACCACACAACCCTCCCCCTTTCCAGCATTCCATCTTCCCATACTTTCAATAATGGCCACTCTAGGTGCTATGTGACCCACCTGAAATTGGTTCGCAACCCACCTAGTGGGTCCAGATCCACAGTTTGTGAAACACTGGGGTAAGGGACAATGTCTCCTTTCAGTCAGGTGTACTGTAAATGAAGAAAAGCTGATCTGGAGATGATACGCTGACCCTCTGTAAAATGGAAGCAAATGAAATTAAGAATCAAGCTGTAAAGAACTGCTGGGAAATTCATCCTGCCAAGTGACAGGCTGCAATATTTCTTCAGAGTGACCTTATGACATGCAAACAGAGAAGTGAAGTTTCATAGTGAAGGATAATGCAACTGCAACTGCTTTAAGGGCACAATCCTAACCTGGAGTTAAGCTGGCACAGTTAGTCCAGCAAAGTTTGGCTGGCACAAGGGATACCGTAAAGTATGGTTGGACCACTCTTGGAGTCAGAGAGGCCAGCACACAGACATGCACCATCTTCCCTGACTCCAAGAGTGGTCCAACCATACTTTAAGGTGTCCCTTGGGCCAACCAAACTTTGCTGGCCTAACTGTGCCAGCTGAACTCCAGGTTAGGATTGCTCCCTAAAAAGCCTATTTTTTCCTTTTAAGATGAGCATGCTGCGGGGATCCAGAAGCTGTGGATTACGTGTTTACCCTTTTCCACAGAGGGTTAAGAGCACGGAGCACAAATGGATCCAGTCTAGATCCAGTCTAGATCAAAAATTATGTCTGCAGAGTAAAAAGTGAATTTCTTTTTCTGTGGATTTGGGTTCTCCATGTGGTTAAATTCTTCTGCCATCTCTAAAAACGTCCTTGGTAGGTAGAATCCCTCCTCTCCCAGTTCTTCTAGTTGGTCTCCTATCTAATATCTTATTGTAAACGGTGTTAAAATCTCCCAGCAAAAAAAGATCCATTTCTCCATACTCTGGTAGCTTTTGATGTAGATTAGAATAAAAAATTTTTCCTGTTAAGAGTTGGGCACATAAATATTCACTATCAAAGCCTTTCGCTCTTCTATTTGGATTCCATCTTCTGAATTCCATTTCAGTTTAGGGTATAACTCTGATTTTACATAAGTAGCCAATCCCTTCTTCTTTTTCTTAGGATCTGAAGCAGTGAATAGTTCTCCCAACTTCTGATTTTTCAAATGACTTACATGTTCTTTTTTAATATGTGCTTCTTGAACACAAATTATATCCAAATTTAATTTCCTTAGTTGGTTAAAAGTCCTTTTCCATTTATTTGGAGAATTTAGTCCATTGACGTTAAGCGATAAAATCTTCATTTGTCTTCCTGCCATTTTTTACTTTTTACTAATTTGTTTATCTCCTTTCTTCATCATCTTCCTGGTTTGAATTCTTTTATCTTTTGGTGCCACTGCTCCCAGCAAATCTTCATCCTCTTCTTGAGTGTCTTCCTCTTTATCCTCTGCCTCTTTTTGGTCCACTTCACTCTCGTCTGAATTTTCTTGCACTTCTTGTGATTCTTGTGTCTCATCTGTTAATTCTTTCTTTTTCACCTCTTGTGGACTCAGCTCTCCCAGTTTCTCACCAAATTTATCTCGAAATTGTTTCACCTTAAAGATGGAGGTGATGCTATATCTTCTTCCCTTGTATGTAAAAAATAAGCCTTCTGGCAGAATCCATCTGTATTTAATTGAATTTCTTCTCAACATGGCAGCAAAATTTTTATATGGAAATCTTTTCTGATGAATTTTCCAAGGAATTTATCTGAGTATTCTAAGTTGATTATATTCCACAACACTTTGTTTCTCTCTCGGTATCTTCAGAACATTATCTCTTAACTTCCTTCTGTTAGATCTGATCATGATCTCTCTAGGTTTATTATTGACTTGCATAGCTCGAGCTTACTCTGAATATTGAATCAATTCCTTCTATTAACCACTCTTCTTCAATTTCAGTTTCTGCCGCCAGCCATGTTATGATTTTCTCATTGGTATTTTTTTTGAATCATTTCTGGAAAGTTTTGAATTCTAATCATCAATGTAGCACGCTCCATACTAGTCTCCATTTCCATATTCCATTCTTTCAACTCTGTAATGTCCTTTTCAATTGTCTGTACCTTTTGGTCTATCTTTTTCTTACCTTTCTTGATTTCTCTGACCTCTTTCTTAGTTTTATTCATTTCTTCTTGTAAGTTAGTCAATGTTTCATCTATCTTAGTTATCCTGGTAGTGATTCTTTCTTCAGACTTTTTTATATCCTGTCTTATTTCCTTCAGTATGTCCATAACAGATCCTTGACTGTCTCTTCTCTGTTCATTTCCTCTTTGCTCCTGAGCCAACGTTGTAGTAAGATGTGTTGTCACTAATGGGGAGATTCTCCCCATTGTTCTTCCTACCGCCTTCTTTTCTTTATCTTTTTCTTTAGTTGCCGTGTTCCATTTTTTACTCAGTTATATTAGTCCAAGCAGTCTAAGAGAGACTTGATTTTACAATTAATATAATGTCTTATGTTCTTATTTATTGCCTCTCTAATCCTTCTCTAAATTACTTGATAATTTACTTTAAAAACTCATACACCATATCCAGTCTTGAAAACTTCAATTCAATTCATTCAATTCAATTCAAACTTCATTTAAAATCTCATCAAAACCAATCAATTGCAAGCATAAAAATGTCTAAAGATGTCTTATCAATGTCCTTATATAAATCTCCTGTAATAAAGAAAAAATCAGTTTACTATCATCCCAATGCTTCACCCAGATATTAAAAAAAAAGTCAGCCTCTATTACAATCTGGGTACATTCATCAGTTTACTTCATCTTTTAATTTCAGCTTCAAAAGTCATTTCATTTCTTTAAACATGCCTTCCCCTTTAAAAAGTTCAGTTCCAACAAATTAGATCCGTCTTTAACTCACGTCAGCCAAAGCTCTGCCACTTTCTCTTGTTATAGTTCCCAGCTTTGATGGAGACACCAATATCCCTCCGCCAATGAACTATAAGTTCCAGCAGTCAAATCTCAATAAAATCAAGTTCCTTCATCCAAATTAAGCCAAGATTTTTGCCATCTAGTTCATCAATATTTATACTCCTTAATGGCCCTCTTCACAAACCCCAACAGCCCTTTTTAAGTGTTAAACGTTAAATGTTAATTCCACACTTTCTAATATAGGCACCAATATCCTTCCGTCAGTAAAAGTGAACTCCAGTCGTCAAAGTCTCCGTAAAACACCGTCTCCACAAAAATTAATCCACAGTTCTTACACACCTATTCAACAATAATTGTAATCCATAATGGCCCTCTTCCCAAATCCCGACAGCCTTTTAAAAGAAAAAATTCAACCCTTAATTGTAATCCAGCCTTGTCTCTTCCATTCCGTTTGTCCTTCTTCTCCCCCTCTTTGCTGCTGCACTGCTACATCCATGTCTCTGCCCATCACTGTGCATTCCGTTCAAAGCAGGGGAAAGAAAAGATGCCAAAACACAGCAAGATTGCCCGAGTTTGTAAGTTATTTAAGTCTTTGGGATCTTCCCAGGGAGAGTATTTAAGTACATTAAATTGCCAGCTCCTCTCCCTGGATGCCATCAGCCGTCCTTCATAGCAAACTTCACCCCTCTCCCTCTGCCGCTCCCCCCTTTTTAGTTCATCTCGTACTTTAAACTTTTCGCTTTATATTTCCTAACTTCCAGTCAGATCATAGTTTTACTTTCTTTTATCCCCAAACAAGTTGATGAATTTTTAGCTTAATACTTGCTTCTTTGCCGCACTTGGTGTAATCGGCGTTGGTGGTGGGCGTCTTCAGCTGTCCCAAACCACCATGTTCCAGCGCTCGGGTGCAATTGTCTGTCCACTCCGGAACTGCCCCACTCCCTCAGCTTGCTGCCACCGCGTCAAACTGCTAAGTGGAGGTACGTTAGCAAGAGGCACCTTTTCAAGTGGTGCTCCTCTTATATTTAGCAGGGGGAGAATAATTGTCCCTATTCACCCCTATGCAGTGTCTTTTCTAGTGGCTGTTGCTGGTGGTGTTCTGCACTTTTTTTTTTTTTAGATTGTGAGCCCTTTTGGGACAGGGAGCCATTTAACTTCATTATTATTATTTGCATGTAAACTGCTTTGTGAACTTGTCTTGAAAAGCGGTATATAAATATTATTGATAGATAGAGTCACTCCTCACTCTTCCTTCAAGGCATTCAGAGCAGCATACCAGCCCACCCACCCCCTGTTAATCCTGACAACTCTGTGAGGCTGAGGGAGAATGTGGCTCGCTATGGGACACTCAGCAAGCTTTGAGATCTGAGTGAGGATTTAAACTGGTGTCTCTCCCATCCTACTGACACCATAATCCAGTGTTTCTCAAACTGTGGGTCAGGGCCCATTTGATCAGTTGTGATCTAATTTCTGGGAGGTCCTGCAGAGCCTGCAGAAATGCTATATAATGAGTAAAAATTTTAAGTATTTTAAGTTGCTGAGGGCCGAATAAAATTTTGTAGCAGGCTGACTTTGGCCCCCAAGCTATAGTTTGGAGACCCTGGTTTAGTTCTAGAACACAGGAACACTCTTAAGATGCAGAGACTGCCAACCTAAGACTGACAAACAGCACTGTTTTCTTGCTTTTTGAATTTTATGGTTTTATTTGAATTATTTTATTACATCTAAGACACACTGAGAGATCCTTAATGGAATCTCTTTAATGGATGAATGGAATAAATTAATGAATCCAAGTAAGGGGTTTTGTGCCTTGTGCCAGCCCAGGGGTGTTGCAAATGCACTGTAAAGTACGGTTGCACCACTCTCAGAAGCAGGGAGGATGGCACACGTGTGTGACACTCTTAGGCCAGCACAAGGGACTTATGCCGGCCTAACTCTGGGTTATGTGGTATGACTAGGAGTTCGATTAAGGCCACCACTGCTGTGTAAATTAAGGGAGAAAAAAACCAGAAGCACCAGGAGATAGTAATTTTGTATGACACCTCCTCTGAGCAAGATTCCAGCCAGTGGTCCCAGGCAAAAGACCTGTGAGCCATCCATTCCCCCATGACCTTGGCTCTTTGTTGCTGCATTGTGTCCTTGGGGGGTGGGTGGGATGTCCGTGTCATTTTGAAACAAGGTCAGATTTTCTCATCACCTGAAAAATAACAAGTTCACTCATTTTTATGGTTCTTGACAAGCCTCGAAGACGTGGTTCATTCCTCATGATATTCCCATTCGCACTCGCACTCGCACTCCAGTGATTCTATTCTCCTTGCAATCACAAACCTAGATGAATTCTTATGCAAGCCACATGGTCTGGGGAAGGCACATAGGTTCAGAAGTAACTGCAAACAGTATGGTTGAATTCTCTCTTTCCCAATGAAATGAAATGCCCATGGTGTACAGAGTGATGCTGTTACAAAACGGAATGACCCTTAGTAGGCGTATTTTTCTAAGAGCACAATCCTAACCTGGAGTTAGGCTGACACAGTTAGGCCAGCAAAGTTTGTCTGGCAAAAGGGCCACTATAAAGTGTGTTTGGACCACTCTCAGAGTCGGGGAGGATGGCAAACATCTGTGCGCTGGTCTCTTTAACTCCAAGGGTGGTCCAAGCATACTTTGTGGTGTTCCTTATGCCAGCCAAACTTAGCTGGCCTAACTCCAGGTTAGGCTTGAACCCTCAATGCCACAGAAAAACAAACTGATTCCAGATCCAAAAGCAATCAATATTGTTCTTTTGCTAATGTGGCCTGCAAGGAAGATGTTCAGGGTCACGGTTGCTTATGGCTATGATCTTCCAACAACTTGCATCAGGACAGCAAGATTCTGTTTGCCTCAATCGATCTTACTTCCTCCCAACATAGTGGCCAGTCCTGGGAAAAAAAAATGACGTTTTCAAGGTAGCATTAGCTGAAGCCAAATCTCCATTGTTTGTTTTTAGGGAGAGCTGTACGCTGAATCCAAGAAGAAACAAGCTTCATTTGGCGAGACTGTCGGATACGATTAAAGTTGGTGAACAGAATAAGTTAATAAGACTGTATCTGTGTAAAATGTTTAATGAGAAAGCTCTGATCGCCTGTGAGCTCATTGATCCACCTTAATGGCAAGAACTGGCTCTGATCTGATCAAATGGCTGAAGGAAGTTGTTTCTGCCAAATTCTAAGCAGAGTGTATCAGCAGAATCAGTAGTTGGATGATAGCTCTAGTCAGGATGCTACAAATTATACATTTCCATGGCAACTAGTATCGAGGCATTCCGCACAAAACCTGGAGGTAGTGCATAGCCATCAGTCAGAGGTGGAGTGTCCATGTGGCACAGTGTTGCACCTGCCATGGGCACTGTCAGGGGCGGGTGCTCCAGTGGGGGAGCGGATGAGAACGCCAGAGCTCCATTTGGCCCTCTTGCCCACCCCTGTCTCCGTTGGAGTGATTCCAAGCGCAGGGGGTGTTGCTGAGGCGCAGGGGGCACAGTGACACATAACATCACTCTGCCCCAGGCACCGTCAGAGCCTGCAATGGCTCTGTCATCAGGACCAATAACCACTGATGGACATCTCCTTCATGAATTTGTCCAACCTGCTAGTGGCCACCACCACATCTTGTGATAATTGCGAGCTGTGCAGAGAAGTACCTCTTGTTGACTGTCCTCAATTTCCTGTCAATCATTGGATGATCCCCAATACTAATATTGTAAGAGGAGAAGCCAACCTTTCTTACTGGGGTAAGGAACTGTTATCTCCTCTTCATCAGTCTTCTCCTGCCTTATGAGCCAGTGACTCAGAAAAACAAATAAGGCATCTGCTATGCAAGCTCAATTCACGTGGGCTCTGGGAGCACAAGTGACTATTAAGACCATCCATGGACTTCCTGCGAAGGACAGATATCATCCACCAGCTGGTTCACAAATCTGTAAACCCTGGTGTTTATGGCTGCCCTCAGTCTTTTTGCTTCAGATAATTCATTATTCAACTGCCATAGAGCGGCACATAAGCTGCAAAACACCCTACACAGAGAAGCTGGAGACTGCTTGATGGATTTTACACAATGTATCATGTCAATCAGTTATACGGAGATGTTAATAAGCGGATCGTGCTGACAAAGTATCTTGTCATTCCACAGCTTGGAGATTTGCATAAGTCGAGCTTTTGATGTGATGCTTCGGAGTGGCTTTAGAGAAGCTATTTTACTGTGCTGTGTTAATCCGTTCAAAGACCTTTGTGAGGAACGATGCTGAATTTGGCCCAGCACTGATCTTTGAGTGCAGTGTGGTTTCTTCCTTTCAAAAATGGGCAGCTAGATGCTTCAGTTTGCAGTATTTCTTTTAGGTGGATTAGACATATTTCCAGTTGCCCCAGTCCAGCATTTGCATGGCTGACAAAGATGTATATTATAATCCTTTGTTGGTCTCCCACCTAGAACTTATGCATATTGTGACATGGTCAATATTTTCTTTCTGTTTCTTTTAAGGTATGCAGGAGACGTGCACAGCACCAAGTACGTGTGTATAAATACACCTATAGGCACACCCAGTGGTGTCATCTAAACGATTTAGGAACAGGTACTCACTTTTGATTGGCACGTGTCGGGACCCGCCCACCGGAAGTGACATCATAAGCCGGAAGTGATGTCGTGGCAGGAAGTGACATGAAAAAAGCCCTTTTTGAGGCCTCAAACGATGTTAAACTGACCCAACAGTTGCAACAGTATTCCACAGCACCCCCAGAACATGTTAAGGAGGCCTGGCATCATGTTAAAGTGACCCAACAGTTCCAAAAGTATTCGAGAGCAACCCCTGAGCAGCTCATTTTTCAGTGGCAAGGCAAGGCAAGGCAAGGCCTGGCCTGGCTTGGGAAGGCAAGGCAAGTTTAAAAAAGCCACCAGTTCATTTCAGCAATTACAAAATCGTACAGAGCAACAGCACAGCAGTTTAACAAAGACACCGGCTCATTTTTCAGGGGCAAGGCAAGGCAAGGCCTGGCCTGGCTTGGGAAGGCAAGGCAAGTTTTAAAAAGCCACCAGCTCATTTCAGCAATTCCAAAATCTTTTGGAGACAAATTCCAAAATCCTCCCCCCCCCAGGAACTGCTGCGCCTCCTCGGGAGAGGGAGCCCCAGGCAGCCTACCTGCTCACGCTTCTGCCGCCGTCGGTCTCCCTCACTTCGCTTCGCTCCACTCGCTGCCAGGCAACTCAAACGTGCAGGAAATTCAAACGTTGCAGGGGGCGGAGCGGAGCGCCAACGGAGTCGACGAGTGGGCGGGCAAATGGGCGGGGCCAGCCATAATCCTAGGAACGGGTACTCACGTACCCCCGCATACCCCCTACATGACATCACTGGGCACACCCCTTGTCAGTATACAGCCCTTGGCTGAGGCTGCAGAGAGCTGCTTCTTCTCAGCCTCAATGTTTGGCTGCTGCCTGAACCTTAGGAACGTTCCTCCCTTCATAGCCACAAATCCTGTCCTTCTCTGCAATCCAAAATTTGCCCTTCCTTCCTTCCTTCCTTCCTTCCTTCCTTCCTTCCTTCCTTCTCCTGGTTCTTCTGGGAAGCCCAACTAATCTCCCAACGTCTTCCTTCCCTCTTACCATTCTGACCTTCTAAGGCAGGGGGGTCTCCAGACTTTGCAGTATGAGGGCCACATTGCATATTTTACAGATTTTTGTGGGCTGAAAAAAAATCAGTTTTATAAATGAATGAATGAAATTTGAGTGAGTAAGTTTTCCTTGGATTTTTTTTTTTTGTTGTAACCAGCATGATATGATTAGGAACAAAAGAGAAATGTGACATTTACCAAGAAGCAATGCCGTCACTAACCACATGCACCAAGCAGAAGTGGTATCAATATGATCTTAGTCAATAAACCCTTGGATTCAACCCTGGGTTCAAGCTGAAGTGGGAGCCCTTTGGGGCAGAAAGGTGACATATACATCGAGAAGCAAACATTTCTTCTTGTGCCCCTTCTCCCTCAAAAGGTACCAAGGCCGTATTCCTGGATATTCACAGGGTCTTAGGAAACGATCCTAGTTCCACTGGGAGTATTTCTCAGCTACAGAGATGTGCACTTTTTCTCAACCCACCTGCTTTTGTATTCTTCTCCCCAAAATACATCACTATAAAGCAATCATGTCAGTTCCTTGAAGAGTCATGCCTTATTTTCCAGTTATTTTTCAGGATGCAAAGAATTTATTCCTGCCTCATGGAGGGTATAGATCAGCTTTCAAGGAGTGACCTGAAATGGGCAGAGTAACTCACATTCAAATTTGGAGAAATTTTCTTGTCTCCCCTACAGTTGTGAACTGAATTTCGTTTAAGTGACAGAAAATACAGGCTTTGTTTCTGCTGTTATTTTCTTGTGACATTGTTCACATCTAGGCAGGGATAAGGAGAAAGTCATGTTAATGATCAGTGTGTAAGGTTTTGCAAGAGATGGGGTGAAAATGCATTATGGGTCACCTTTCCGATGGTGATTCTCCACTGCCCCGTATCAATTTTATTTTCAACTGAACATAGTACCATAATCACCAAATCAAAGCAGCAGCAGCAGCAGCAGCAGTGCCTCAGCTCTGTTTGGGGAGAGAGTGAGAGTCATCCTTTTGACTGTGCCGCCACCAGGAGAGGTGAGGGGGATGGCGGCCAGGAATAGGGCCTTCTCGGTGGTGGCCCCACGACTTTGGAATACCCTCCCCTTAGAATTAAGAACTGCTCCCTCTTTGGCAACATTCCGGAGGGGGCTGAAGACTTTTTTATTCAAACAAGCCTTTAACTGTTGACAGGCAGGCTGGCATTTTTTACATTCTGTCCTTATATTTTAAATTGTGGGATCCACGGGGCTTGCTGTTTTTTTGAATTCTAACTGTTTTTAATATTGTCCTTAACATTGTTTTAATTTGTATACATTGTGGTTTATTGTGTTCTTTTTAATGTTGTAAGCTGCCTTGGGTGCCCTTGGGCAGAAAGGCGGGATAAAAATTAAATAATAATAAATAATAATAAAATCTGAGTCCCTGTTGGTCGACCCGCCCCAGGTCTCAAGGGCGAGGAAGGTTCCTGCTCGACTGGATGAAGCGGCAAACAGGGATGTGTGCCCCTTCCAATCCTCAGAAGACTTGTTCCGTCAAGTCTTCTATGAGATGATTGACCACACTGTCCAGTGCATAAGGACACAGTTCCAGTCCCCTGCATTTGACCTTCTGGCCAAGGCAGAAAGCTTCCTAGTTGAGGCTAAACGGGAGTTTCAGGAGGAACTCCACGAGCATTTCAGAGGGGATGTGGTTGAGGACGGGCTCCTCTTACACAGGGACATGTTGCTGGACGCCGTCAGACGCTCGGGCGAGAACGTGGGCAGTGTGACTTCCGTGCTTGACTTCCTGAAGGAACGCCCCCAGCCCAGGGCTAGGCCCCCAGAGTTGGTGAAGTGCCTACGGCTACTCCTCACAGTTCCCGTGTCCACCTCTACCACGGAAAGGTCTTTCTCCACACTGTGAAGACTGAAAACCTTCCTCAGATTGACCGTCACCCAGCAGCGGCTGAACCATCTGGCCATGCTGGAGGTGCCCGGGCAGCAGGCCGATGAACCTGATGGAGCCGCTGCTGCTGGGTGCTTAGCAGCAGCAGGCCTGACATTTGGGGACGCACAGTTTGCTCTCCACTGCTCATTGTCAGAGAGAAAGAGAGGGGGGGTTGATTCCTCACACCACTTTAACGTTTCCTTTCAAAGAACTTTGTGTTTACGTTTCTTTTGCATTTTTTGCGGGGGGTGCTGGGCGTCCAGAAGCAGTTATTTTTGGGTGGGTGGGTGGGTGGGTGGTGGCAGCACTGTGTCTCACAACAAATGAGAATCTGGCCCTGCTGTGCGGCCTGCCTGTGGGCACTGGGTGAAGAAGTCCACCTTCCCCATACAGTTGTGCTGTGCTGTGCTATGCTGTGCCACCAAGGAGCCCCTGATCTGTCTGGGTGTGCACTGCCTCCTTGTTCTAACCCATGCACTTTTATTTTGGGGCAGGGCAGGGGCACCACGCGTGAGGAGACCTAGAGAGCTGCTGCTATTGACAGTGAGTGGAGGATGCTGTGTTTTTCTGTCGAAGTGGCTAGTTGGCGTTGCAGCAGCAAGACCACACAGTCTTGGCGAGTTAACTGCTGCAGCAGTTGAGCTTCATTCATTGGAAAGGCCATGTGTAGTAGGCCTGACTCGAAACTTGTGTTTTGAGGACAGGCTCTCTGCAGCAGTTGGGTGGCGGCCAGTCTACCATGCCTGCAGAACCTTTCCAGACCTTTCCTCCAGTTTCAGATCCCCTCCCCTGTCAACTTTCCAGTGATGGAATGTGTGTGGCTGGCTCCAGTGCACCACTGCAGAATATTGCACTTCTAATCTAGCCAGATGTGAGAACCAAGGTCTCCTCCCCAGCCAGCCACCCTGGGGTGATGAATGATGATCAGCAATGAGATGCTGAGCTGGGGCCTGAGACACCACGTCACCTGTACCTGGGTGATGACGACAACATCTGGTATTGACTCTGGCCGGGCTGCCGGGTCAAGCACTTTGCCATGTGTGAGCTCATGCATGTACTTCACAGCCAGCAGCACACTTTGGCTCGTACCTATGTCTGCCATTTCAGTGCACGCAAAATACTCCTTCAGTGGTGCAAAGAGTTGGCAGTGGTGGCACTGACTGGAAGGAACACTCCAGGACCGTCCCCGCAGGAGGTCCATTTGGAACCAAGGAGTGGAGTCAGAAGACGGCCAAGAGCCTTTTTTCAGTTCACAGCAGCTCACAGGAGAAGACGGGAGACCCGTGTGCCCATGTAGCTTGACACATCTTTGTCTTGGGCTGAGAAGCCAAAGATCCTTTCTGGACCTGTGCACCACAAATGGTCATCTTTAAAAGATGGAATTGGACTTCGTGATTATGGTCTGGACCTTTTTCAGCTTGGCTGTCCGACTGAAGTCCCCCCAACACTACTTAATTCCACCACGTTTATTTTTACTGCTCCTCCTGCCTGGATGGAGACCTCAGAAGTGTTTTCCACCATCACCGTTGTGTAATGTTTGGCCTTACTGATATGAGAAACCAAAGAGTGGTGTGACTTGGTGGCTCATGATCTCACGGCTAGGTCAGGCAGTGACGGTTGCAGGATGCCTCCCCTCCCTGTCCGTTCCCTATCCAGCCCTCTGAACATTGGGCGTGCCCATAGCCACGATGTTGATGTAGCCACGCCCCCCAATGTGGTGAGAGATTATGACCCTTCTTTGTTTCACTCTTGCACTGCCCCTTCATCCATGGGAGAGCTCGGCTGTGCAAATGCTCCTTGAAGGGGGGTGAAGAGATATCGGATATGCAGCTCCACAACATGCCCAGCAGCTTCTGGCCAGCCCCTGCTGGAAATCCGTAGTGGGCTGGATGGAGATGGTTCACTCTTTGGTGCACTCTTGCACTGCCCCTCCATGGGAGACCTGGACATTCTTGCCACTTAACTGCGTGCAAAGTGGGTCATCAGTGGTGTTGGGCTGGGCAGCCACAGCCGGGCCACGCATGCTGGCTGGCACACTTGCCTCTCCTCCTGTCGGTCCCTCACTCAGTAGCACCAGCCCCAGAGCTGGGCACCTCTCTGGGCCAGGCACTCTCCTCCACCTTTGAGAGTGTCCTGGGTCCCTCAGCACCGCCCGCTGTGCTGTGCCACTGTGGCTGGCCGGCTGGCCTCTCCTCCCTGTCCGTCCCTCATTCACTACAGTGTCCTGCATGCATCCTTCAGCAGTGTGCCTCTGCCAGGCTGGCACCCACGCCACTCTGCCCTGCCCTGTCCTTCCCATCATGTCAAGGCACCTCTGCAGAATCACTTTGCAGTGCAGAGAAGTGGCAGATATGCCTCTGCCAGGCTGGCACCCATGCCGCCCTGCCCTGCCCACCATGTCAAGGCACCTCTGCAGAATCACTTTGCCTGCAGAGAAGGGGTGGATGACTGCTTGGAACTGTTCCTCACTACCACGTCAAAGTCCCTCCCAACACACTGTCCCGAAATTAGGATGAGAACATATAGCACGGTACTTTGCTATTTTAATTACATCAAGAAAGTTAGGGGGGAAACCCCAAACCCACCCCTGACCCTTGCTTCAGACGATTCAGTGGTGGAAAGGGAGATGGGGCAGAAGTGATGCAGAGACCATCAGCGTTCAATAAATTGTGCACATGATTTGTGTTATTTAATTGGAAGAAGCTGTTTCACTGTTGCGTGTGCGTGGCGATGTCGGGGGGTGGGGTGACGTCGACGTTGGGGGTGGGGTGACGTTGGGCGGCATGGCTACATCAACATCGGGGGTGTGGCTATGGGCACCCCCAATGTTCAGACCAAGTCGGTGCCCCTGAGAATAAGCAATAGTGTTTGCAGGGACACCTTCCATTGAAAACAACAAACAAAAAAGCCAGAGTTGGGAGGTAGGTGGGATGCCAGTCTTTAATGTGCATTTTTTTAAAAAATCAAACAAAAATAAAAGAAATGCATACATATGAACCACTCAATGCCATCATGCTTAAATTATCTTAGACACACTGATAAAATCTACCAAGATTTCAGTGATTTTACCTCCTTTTGTTCCCGATAGGGTGACTTATGTACTTATTTTTAACATTACCCCACACCTGTTCCACCGATTCAGGGTGGCTGACAATACAAAACTGTAAACACAGGACAACCCATTAAAACAGTGACAACATCAGCAATAAAAACACAGAATCATAGCAGAGATCAGAGACAGAGGGAGGGAAGATTCAGAGGGAAGAGCTCTTCCTTGCCGGCATTTTATTTTGGTGTTTTCTTTTCGAACGACAAGGACCTCGAGAATGCACACAGGGTCCCACTTGCTGGCCGTGGCTGATGTATCTCCCTGAGCGCATGAGAACATATTTGTATAGAAGGTCTCTGAGCACCGGCCTTATTCCTTCCAGAGGCAGTAGCAGAATCCACAATGTTGTCATGTTTGATTGCAGCCACGAAGCTTTGGTGGGCTTGAGATGGTCCATAGTTAGCCATAAGGCATGAAGTCATGCAAAATGCCATATATATGCTTTTATATATGTCACATGACCACTGCCGTACTCAAAAGGCTCTTCTTCCATGTGATAGACTGTGTATGTGATCTGTGGCCCTGTTGGATGCGGCTTTTGTCTGCACATGCGATGAGAACCTTCTAAGCGTTATGCTGGCTACAGAATATCTGTATGAAAAAGTGCTTTCATCTGGCAGTACTCTATATAAAACTGCCTTCAACCAAATCAGACCAGTGGTCCATCTAGCTAAGCATCCCCTCTCCAGGCTTTCAATAAGGGATGCTTCCCAGCCTACTGGAGACACCAGCGATTGAATCTGCATGCCAGGGATTGAATCTGGGATCTGTATGCCATCTGCCTGTGGGTGCTCTACAACTGAGCTGTGGTCCCTTTAAATTGGGTTTCTGATATTGAGGTCTGAAAATTCTAATCTTGCTGCAGGATTCTACAATGCCAAGTTTAATAGGAAGTAAATTAGATAAAAGTAATTAGTGGAAACTTTCAGAAATTCCTCTCAACACGCCCCCCCCCCCCGACCTATTAAAAGACTTTGGCCATTTCATCCTCTGCATTTTCTTGTTTTCTGCCTTCAATCATGCTATATCAGAACCTTTTTTAATTGGATTAAGCTGGCAGCTTATTATCCAAATTAAGTGGACAGCAGCCACGGCAACTAAATAGCTCTTCTGATTAATACAGGGCCATTTAAAAAGAAAGCCAAGCTGGGGGGGGGAATTCCAAATGACAAAATACTAAGTAAAATTGATAACCACTCTAGTTTAGTTTTATTTTTAATGTTTTTTGTTGTTTTTTTTAAAGCAGAACTGGACAACAACTACTCACTGATTAAAATGGTCCCAATTATGGAGAATACGCCATTCAGCAGCCTCCTACGTTGTTTAAGTACTAAACTTTACCTCTGGCCAATTTGAAATGCAAACTATTATCTATTACCATTTGTCACAGATGTCAGTTGGAGCATTCTGATACTTTGATGCCAAACGCAACAAGGGAGAAGGCCAAATCAAACAAAAACCATTTGAAAAGCAGGCTCAAGACTTGCTTCTTCTAGAGCTGTTCAACATCCACAGGGTTTGAAAATGAAGATGAAAATATAGAGCTTCAGTTGGGCAAGGTGGTCCAAGGGAAAAGTCCATCTTCTGGGCGGAAAAGGCCATCGTGGGCTATAGGCCATGATGGGTGGTGCAACCTCCTTACGTTAGTAGTAAGTGCCAGATACAGGTGAGTGGCAATGAGATGTTTTATCTAGATGTTTTGTGTGTTCCCTGATGCATCTGGTGGACCACTGTGAGATACGGGAAGCTGGACTAGATGGGCCTTTGGCCTGATCCAGGGGGCTGTTCTTATGAGGAGCTGGCTGAGGTGGGTTGGCTGCCTCAGGTGGCAGATTGGCAGGGGTGCAGCTTGCCCTTCTCTATCTGCCTCGCCAGCTTCTCCTTGTCCCCTGAAACCAGTTTTTGGATTCAAAATGGATGAGGGGAGCAAAGCTGAAGCAAAAGTATAGAGAGCACTCTAGTTCATCCGTCCACACTCCCTTCTCTGCTCCATTTGTGGCCAAGATGTCGGTTCACGCACCTCTGGCTAAGGGTGGTGGTGGCAGTTGGCGCATTGCCTCAGGTGCTGGAGAGGGGTGAGGTTGGAGTAGACCCTGGCAATGATGTACCATAGGCTGCAAACATAAAGTATCCAAATCTCCTGAAGAAATGAATCTCTGACAGAACAGAGCTGTTGAACCAGGGCTCCTTTTCAGAATGTCAAGCTGAAATTTTGAATTCGTAATAATTTGAAATCAGCATTTAGGAACAAACAAAAGATGGGACGTTACAGAGACATGCACCAACTACTAGTCTGCAAAACAGCAAATAACACAAAACGAGAAGTGGTGCATGGGGCACAATTACCGGTGACTGCTGAACAGATCCTCCATGGTCTAGCGTATTTCAAAATGCCACCCTCAGATTTCTGACTGGATGAGCACGTTTCATGCTCAGGATCCTTCTCAGGGTGTTGGCAGGATGTAACCAGCTGATCACATTGTTACCCCTACATTTCAGAGTGCAGTCCTAACTTGCCACTGCACCAGCTGAGGGTGTCACAAATGTGCAATAAAGCACATTCATCAGCCTGGAGAGTAAGTAGTGCCGGCGGGGAGGCCTGTGACACCCCACCGATGCTTCATCCGCCAGGGCAGCTGCAACTGGAGGTAGGAAATGCACCAGGCAGCAGAGGGATGGTGGGAGGATGGGCCAGAGGCAGTGAGTGTTGGGATGGCGGGAGGGTGTAACAGGAGGTGGATCAGCCTCCTGCCTTGTAGCAGGTGCAGAGCCAAATAGCCCCGTAGGGCTGCCCATCGCTTACCACCCTTGGTAGATGGTCATTTGTATTCACCCACCACGGCAGTAAAGTATAATGCACCTGTTTAAGTTTTTGAGAGACTAAGAAGCAGAGAGGGAAAAAAACCACACCTGGCATTTATTTATATCTGAAAGAACAAGATGGGCATTCAGCTAGAATCCCATTTCATTTCTGGGCCTGCTGAATAGCACCACACAACCCCAAGCACTCTACATAGATCATTTGTTTGAGATGTCACTTCCGTGCTTAATGATGGGTTGTCTCCAGTTTTGTGTGTCCTGCATTTTCCCTTTTCCAATTTTCGAGCGTAATGTTCTGCTGCTGCTTCCAACAATTTTGCTTCTTTTTGCCATCTCGTAATGCCACCTGCCCAAATGACTGTAACTGAACAGTGGCTCCTGACACCATCCAACAAGTGAAGGGGAAACAAACTATTTGGATTGCATTTTGTACCACTTTGGGAAGGACGCCTGGCAACCAGAATGGGGCCTCTGCACCATTACCTATTGAAGAATCAAGAAAAGGAGGCTCTTTTCTATCACATTTATGTGCTATTTGGGACAACCTTGTGTCATTATTAGCTCACCTTCCAAAATTGCAACAGCTTTTAGCTTGATTTTTCTAAGTGCTGCATTTTAAACATCCCACCTAAGTACTTAAAGCAAATAGCATATTTGCAAGATACTGGGCGCCTCTTTCTCAAGACCTTCTCTTGCAAAAGCCCCATCAAAAAGGATGGAAACTGTGTGTGAGCATCTTTGCATTGTCATTGCATAAATCACCTTCATTTTGTTAGTGCTTTCCCAGATATCTCCCCTTGTGTGTCCTTTGTATTGAAATTGCCAATACTGGTAACCAGTCATCCATCAATTGTTGTAAATACAAGTATAAGTAAAGGCGCAATCTTAACCTGGAGTTAGGCCAGCAAATTTTGGCCAGCCCCAGGGCCACCATAAAGTAGGTTTGAACCACTTTCGGAGTCAGGGAGGATGGTGCATGTCTGTGTGCTGGCCTCTCTGACTCCTAGAGTCGTCGAAATACGCTTTACGGGGTCCCTTGTGCCGGCCAAAGTTTGCTGGCTTAACTGCTGGCCTAACTCCAGGTTAGGATTGCCCCCAAGTATAAGTACAAATATGATCTTTCTATACCACTTTCCGTATATGATGATGCTAAACCTTTGATGGACCATGTTTTGCAGAAGAACAACAGAAACGGAATCCGCTAATATCCCCAAACTAGAGAAACTCTTTCTATCCTCCCTTGATTTTGTTATGCATTATACATTAGCAATTATACGTTAGCAACCTCCAGTCTGAAGGAGCTCAAAAACATCTGTTGTAGCAACACAATTTTAAAACACATAACAAAATGCACATACTACATGTTC
>JAJKFI010000018.1:6140760-6156761 GCA_029204185.1 Lerista edwardsae | reverse complement strand
CAAAGTTGTGCAGGAACAGGATGAGATTTTCCATGCCATGTCCAAGGGCGCAATCCTAACCTGCTTTCCAGCACTGACATAACTGTGCCAATTGGGCAAGTTCTGCATTCTACCGTGTTGTAGTCACGGAGGACTCCTCAAGGGAAGGGAATGTGTGTTCCCTTAGCTCAGAGCTGCGCTGCTTTTACCCTGGTGCTGGAAATTCATTTAGGATTGCGTCCTAAGTATTTTTAAAATGCATAAGGGGAATATTTTGATGTGAAGGATTGTATGGCGTTAAGACTGAGGGATGAGGCTAAGTGTTTGAAGAGGAGCTGAACAATGGCTTATGCCCATTCAGTCCAAATCAATACGTTCAAGCAAGAGGATTGCAGCGGCATACATGTGTGTTAATTCAAGGGGGATTACTGGTATGTTCACACAAAGCCTTTCTGTTTCTCACCTGTAACTTAGGCCCAATCCACAAGTACCAGGAAGTATGGAGGAATAACCTGCTACTAAATTATTGGCTCATTTAGCTCAGTATTATCTACATATTCAGACTCTTGAGGCTCTTTCCCACCCTACCTGGAGATGCCAGGAACTGACCTGAAGACCTTCTGTTTGCTTTACCACTAAGCACTGGATTCCACCCACAGCACAACCCCTTTCTTTCTTCACAGGATTAATGTCTACCTTTTGAAACTATAGGATAATACATTCCCTTCATTCTGGCATTGTCTCAATTGCCCAGACTATAATCAAGTGGCTCCTTGTATCAAGGTCAGCTGGTCAACCCACTCACCGAGGTTGGACAACGGATGAGTGAAGAGTGTGCTTTTGACAGCACCATTCTCCCTGCAGTTGTGCATTGATCCTGTGACATAAACAGAGGCTGCCCTGTGACTTTTCTCTTTAATTAAATAGGATCTTTTTAAAGAGCTATTGTTCAGCCCATATTAATGAACCAATATTTTGCCACTTCAGCAAAAGCAGAGGTTCATGATATTACAGCATCTAGATAGAGCTATAGCATCTGTTATACTAACTAAATTGGACTACAAAGTCATTACTCTTCCTAAACTGGTACCTTAATTTTTTCTCCCTGACTTGTATTGGAAGAATAGCAGAAGATGACCAAGTATCATTCTCCCTCTCCCTCTCTCTGGGCTTCTTTTAACATGACGCCTATTTCTTCTGAATGGAGGGTGAAGATGTCATGTTTGCTGTCATTTTAGGACTGAGATGAAACTTGGCATGCTTGGTTGGGCTTTGTGGGGTCCTCATGCTCAAATAGGGCCTTATCTTGCTTCAGGTGGCAAACATGTACCCACCTGCCCCTTAGGATACAGTGCAGTGGTTAATTGGCCATCAGGACTTACTCAAATTATTTTCCTTTCTACTCTGATGAACCCTTGGATAGAACTTAGTTCAGACTGTGATTGTATAGCATATTCTAGACCAGCAATTCTTGAATACTAATAGATCCAGTAAACCAAAGGTAAGTTGTTCAGACTAGGGGTTTGGTCAACCTTTGGTGGTTTGGAATGCTGTCCATTCACAACCTTTGGCTTTAGAAGAAGCGTAATAGTTAGAATCAGGAATGTACTCATAATGCAGCCATAGGACCTTGAATGGTTTAGAACTGTGTGAAGACTGGAGCTTCTGTGGGTCTAAGGGATTCTGTGGGTCTAAGGTAACTGCTCAGGAGTTGAATACCGCTATTTTTGAGGTCCATCTCTCCTTTTTCTGGCATGTGCCTGTGCATATTCCTGGAGAGATTCCTTGCACACTGCTGTATGATGCCTTGAAGGTCTGTGGGCCAAGATGAAATCATGTGGGGGTCTCTGAAACCCCCAAGCTTAAAAATTGAGAATAAGATTTTGACTCCAGATGCTCATAACTCTATATGCAAGTCACACACAAAGTTATCAACATCTGGAGTAAAAATGTGCACCCTGGAAGTGCTTCCCTCCCCCAGTCCAGAGGCCCATGTTGCTCAGGAAGGTTCAAAAGATGTGGGACTTCTGCCAGGTGGGGACATCTGATTGATCTTTGGGACACAGAGAGAGTGCTTTTCCTCTCTTTCTCAGACATCATTGCAGCAAGGATGGCAACCAGCAGACCTGCCCGGAAGGATGGAAGGAGAGGATTGCTCACCTGCTGGCCAGTAAGTCAGATGTCTGCTGTCACTCTGCTTTTCAAGCCCTAGAGTGGTAAGTGGGGGTGAAGGCAACTGGTGGCAACAATCTTCTTGCCTTCTCTTTTTCCCATCATCTGTTTTCCTCCCAGAACCAGACCTGGGAAATGAAAGCAGTGTGTGGGGGTGGCAAGTGGCAGCCTGCACATGCAGGGGTCCCAAACTGATCACTGCTCAAGGATACCCTGGCACGACCACTGCACCTCCAAAGGTGCAAGTGGAAAGGTGGGCTGAAAGCCCTGCTCAAAAAGAACAACATCAGAAGTCGTTTTGCTTATGCTGCCGATACTGTAAATACAATTGTGGAAGCAGCTTGTTTGCGGTACCTTGGTGTTTCTGAATTGGTGAATTTTCTGAATTATCTGTCCTACTTGAATTACAGCCCAATCCCGGGCTGCCCTTACCATTGACACTATGACGTTAGCGCTGGCACAGTGTTGCCAAGCAGCACCTCTGCATCAGTGCTAAGGCAACGAGGCTGGCAGCGCCAGTCCCATTGTGCCCGCGCCGCGCCTCCCTTGTGCCTGCCAAAGCCAGCTGGTGCAGGGGAGGTGCCATGTTGGGGCGAGAGAGGGAGTGGGCGGGGGAAGGGTGGTTCTGGGCAGGCTGTGGGTGGGCTGGCAGCAGTGGTGTCATCCAAATGATTTAGGAACAGGTACTCACTTTTGATTGGCACTTGTCGGGGTCAACCCACCGGAAGTCATGTCATAAGCTGGAAGTTATGTCGTGGCAGGAAGTGAGGTTATAGCCGGAAGTGATGTCATGATGCCGCCACTACCACGCTGCCTGCCTGCCTGCCTGCCTCCTCACAGAAAGTGCAGGCAACGGCTGCGGGCGTGCAGTACACATGCGCAGCTGCTGAGCCAACCAGCCGACGGGGCCAACTTCGAGTGGGCGGGGCCAGCTCAACTTCTAGGAACCGTTACGCAGGTAGTGGTGCGTAGTGGGTGCATGACATCACTGGCTGGCAGGTGTGCTGGCCCCGGAGGGGGGCAAGCGTGGGATTGGCAGGCTGTTTAGCAGGTGCAGATCCAAGGAGCGCATTGGGGAGGCTACATTGGAAAGTACATATAAGTACTTTCCCCTTTCTCAAGGGTTGTAAAGTGTGATCACCCCTCCCATGTCACTGGGTTCTTTTTTTTTCTTTTTTTTAATGCTGAAGTAACTCACTTCTGTACGGTGTCACTAAAATGTAATTCTGGGAGCTAAGTAATGTGACTGCTGGCCAAAGGAAATAACTGTTAGTGATGTCTGTTGACCTTGTTCAATGTGATAACACTCTTCCTGGAATACAGATACTGTAATAAGGACAAGATCTATCTAGTGTTTAGAAGGCTGAATGGTGTAACTGAATTGTCATCAAGAAGATAAAGTGTCGTGTTCTGCTAAATTGGAAGGGCCTTCAGTGCTGGTGGGCCATGAGCTCAGGCAAGCACTTTTATGGGCTGTGAATCTTCCTTAATTTCTATGGTTATTGCTTGCTATAGTCCGGGTAAAGGTCTACAGCTGGGGAATACCTGCCAGGCTAGTCTCACCAGGGACATTTCTCATACCCATTGACGCCGACAAAACAAGTCCCTGCAAGTTGCTAAGTGGCAGCTGCTGCTAATGAAGGATTCATTCACAAGCAGACCCTGCAAGTACAGGTGTGCTTTTTTTTGTTTCACCTTTTTGCAGATTTGTGACAAAAATGAGAAGTCCAGAAAGCCGTGGTGTGTGTGTGTGTGTGTGTGTGTGTGTGTGTGTGTGTGTGTGTGTGTTTATTGCAAGGGTGCATTTTTATAAATTCTAAGAGCGCAATCCTAACCTGGAGTTTGGCTGGCACAGTTAGGCCAGCAGAGTTTGTCTGGCACCAGGAACACCTTGAAGTATGTTTGGACCACTCTTGGAGTCAGGGAAGATGGCGTACCTCCCTCCCTCCCTCCATTCATTCATTGTTATCCCATCTTTCACGAGTAGTCCCAAGCCAGCTAATATTAGATACATTATAGACCTCTGCATTGGTGACAATGTCCTGAAAGTGGCAGCATCTGTCTGTGTGTTGGCCCCTCTGACTCAGACAGTCGTCCAAACGTACTTTATGGTGTCTCTTGTGGTGGCCAAACTGTGCTGGCCTAACTCTAGGTTAGGATTGCACTCTAAATTATAATAACTTTAAAGCATGGGCTCACATTTTAGAGTAATTGATTTTCAGTCCAATCCTTCCCTACAGTTTTGCTGGCAGAAGTCTGAGTGGTCTTAGGAAGGCAGGTTGAGGCCTGGTATGGAGCTAGCATATTGGTGGTACCTCTGCCACTGACATTGCCCCTTCCAGCCTTCATACTGCTCCCGTTCCATCCTGTCTCCTCTTCATCCCTCTCCACCCCATGTAGCCTCCTCCTCACCTCCCTCCCTCCCCCCTCAATGATTTACCTGGGCCAAGGGCCTCTGCCACTCTCTGGTTGTGTGAATAGCCCAGCCACTTCCAACGGAGTATCACGTTTATGACAGCCACAAAGCACTTTACATGCTGGAATGTTAGTTCTGGCAGCATAAGGGCAGCTTGGGATTGAGCTGCCCAAGCCATATCCGATTTGCTCCTAAAACAGAATGTTTGCAAGAAGAGCAGGCCAGAAGAAATACAAATGTGTGTGCAATGAGTGTAGAAAGTCACCCAAACCAGGAGGCATTTTTTTGACATGAAAATAAATGCAGAAGTTCTAGTTTCTACTCAGTTCTTAGGCACAGCTCCAAATTTCAGCTGCCAGGAAGAGAGATGAATCTTCCTTCCTTCCTTCCTTCCTTCATTGTTATCCCATCTTTCACAAGTAGTCCCAAGCCAGCTAATAGTCATTAGATACGTTATAGACTTCTGTATTGGTGACAATGTCCTGAAAGTGGTAGCATCACTAACTTGCATGTTTTTACAAATGCTAAACCTTGGTAGGGGCCAGTACAGTAAAGACACCTATAGACATCAGTTGCAGGCAACAGTAAAGGAAGCAATGTGTTTGGGCTGTGCTGCTGTGCTAGTGTGTCCTTGATCACAGGCACAGTGGCAAAAGGTATGGGGTGAGGGTTCTTGTGCGCCCATTCTTGCCCTGACACATATCTAGTCTCACAGTCTTAGTCTCACAGTCTTACAATGATTTACACAGCCTTACAAATGAGCCTGAAGCACATTTTCTCGCTTGTACTAATTTTTTTTCCAGCCAGTAACTCTATGTATGCAACACCTATAGACACAGGTGAGAGAAGGTACACTCTCACTTTGCCAGTTTCACTTGTACTTTCAAAATATCTGATAATGAAATGGACTAGTCTTTTTTTAGATATTCAGGAAAGAAAAGCATTGCAACGCTGAAAACATGGAGTAGACATGCATTCTGCATACAAGTGCAGCAATGCCTTCAGTGCAGAGAAGAAGAAAAAACAAGGCAACTACTCTAGGGGCAGTTTTCCCATATATCCCTATATAGTTGCCTTGCCTTTTCTTCAGCACTGGATGGTCAGGTGTGGCTGTTGGAGGAAACATCATCTAAATATAGGAATAGTTCTGTATGCTCATTACAAGATCTGCAGTGGTCTGCATCCTTCACTGAGGGCACAATCGTAACCAACTTTCCAGCACTGCCATAGAGGTGCCAATGGGGCATGTGCTGCATCCTGCAGTGGAGTGGTAGTCGCAGAGGCCTCCTCAAGGTAAGGGAGTGTTTCTTTCCTTACCTGGGAGCCAGAGCCATTCCCAGCTCTGAGCGTGCCCGGGGGCAGAGTGATGTCACCGTGCCCCCAGTGCGGCTGCCCTGCCCCCGTGTGTCACCCAGCCACGCCTCCCTGCACCCAGAATCGCTCCATTGATATGAGCGCAAGGGAGGGCGGGGGCCCAAAAAATGTGCGGGTTGTTGCGCAGCAGCACTTCGCCTCTGCTGGAGCCCATTGCGCATGTCTCCCCCTGCAGCACCTTCCCTCCGCCTCTGCTTGGAGCTGCATAGCCCTTACCCCAGTGCTGGAAGGTTGGTTAGGATTGCGCCCTGAGTGACATATTTGCTCACAGATCCTAAGAAGATATTGCTGTAGCCGGCCTCTTTACTGAGCTTAGCAGCCAGCTCTGGAAAATCCATCATGCTCCGAAGGCAAACAACAGGGTCGGTGGTGGTAGCCTTTATTTACTCTTTATCTTCTGTGATAGAAGACTACTGACACTCTGTACTCCTGCATTTTCCAGCGTGTCTCCTGCAGCCACAGAGCCCAGCTTTCCTTTCGTTAGCTGGGCTATTCAGTATTGAATGGCTTTCTCTCCCCCCTCCTCCACAAGTGCCACTAGTCAATAAGTCTGAGAGGATGTTTTCCCTGGTGATGGGAAGGGAATGTGGAATCCAATGTTTTCAGCAGACCTGTCACAGCTAGTGAATTCGTTAAGACAGGTAGGCCTCTATAAAAGGTCAGGAACAGTGACCTTTTCAGCTTCACTACTCCTTAATCTCATTAGCTACCTTTAAAAGTTATAGTATCTCTTTTCAAGGGATGAGGTTTGCCATCCTGGCTAGCTAAAAATAGCTGCCGAGCTGGCCTCAGACCATCTGCAACCACTTCCCCAATGACAGGGAGGTTTTATGCCATTCTTGGTATATACGTTTATTGACTAAGCTTTAAAAAGGATCAGTGGAAGGACATTAACTAGGCCACATTTGCTGAAGGATGACAAACCAGCTGCAACCATCTTTGCAAATAGTTCCCACAGGATCCGCTTCAAAGGTGACATCACCACCATCAGTCTGTTGTGTCATTTCTGCAATGTGTTGCAGACTCCAAGTATAGTAGTAATCAGGGAGCAAAGGTGCCAGATTAAATGATATGTGGGGAATCCTAGACTGACTCATCGTAAAATTTCTTTTTGAATGAAATACACACTGGGGAAAGGGCTGCTTCTAATCTGAGATGAGCAGTGATGCTGGGAGAGTGTTGCTGCCTTCACCCAGCAGTGTCGTTAAGATTGGCATCACCTGGTGCGAGAGCTCATTACATCACCCCCATGATGGATCTCCTCTCCCACCAGATCATATAGAATAAATTACAACAGTGTTATTCAAACTGTGGGCCAGGACCCACTTGGTGGGTCACAACCAGTGGTGTCATTCAAATGATTTAGAAACAGGTACTCACTTTTGATTGGCACTTGTCAGGGTCCGCCCACTGGAAGTGACATCATAAGCCGGAAGTTATGTCATGACAGGAAGTGAGGTCATAGCCGGAAGTAATGTCATGACAGGACGTGAGGTCATAGCCGGGAGGGAGGTCATGGCAGGCTCAGCGAGAGGTTGGAAAGGGGACACACTTACCCATGTGTCAGCTGCCACATGGTACCCAATGGGGCTTCTCAGGGCTACCCCAGTATGACTCTTCTGGTGTGCCTCCGCAAAACTGCTGGGAGCATGTCCAGCCTAGGACTGGAGTTTGGGATCTAGCCTCATCCCACCCAGTCATGCCCTCTCTCCAGCCAGGAGGTCAGCACAGTCTATTATTGACTTAGAAATATTCTCAGGTTCCCATAAAACACTATTTTATTGTTCTCAAAGAGAATTAAACAACACTTATGTTCCTATTAAAGCAGAGCTTCTGGTTAGGCTCTTACCAACTAAGTAAAATACAATTAAGTTTTTAATCTGATCTTTCCTCCAAGGAGCTCAGGATCATATATATCCATCCCTCTTCATCTCCACGGCAACCTTGCACAGTAGTACTGAGAGTGTGCAAGACTATCTAGCAAGTTCTATGATGACTTGTTCTATGATACAAAACCCAGGTCTCCCTAACCACACTTGCTTAATAAATACTACTAAATTTGAGTTCACCTCCAGACACTTTTTCCAGCAAGCTGAAGCCAGTGATGCTACTCATGATTGCCTTTTTAGGGATGAAGTATCTAGATTGCAAATTACTGGCATGCCTCCAGTCCTCGTTGCAGTCTTAACCAACTCGTATTCTTTGCCCGTCTCTCCCCCACTGTCAGCTCGCGTGTATAAATAAACTGCTCCGTCCTATGCGGTCAGATAAAGCCTACGCGCCCCACTGAAGGCGCAGCCTTTTCAGCCACCCTCAAGTGGGTGGAAAGGGTCGCTTTCGCAGCCCGCGGGGCATGAGGAGCAAAGCTTGCAGCTTCCCGCCAGTTCAGGCAAGGCGCCCATTGACACGGGGAAAAAAGCGGGAAGAGAGGGGGAAGAAGAGGCGGCGGGGGAGAGAGACTGCCACTCACTGGAGCCGGACCGCGCGGGTAGTGGTGGTGGAGAAGGTGGATAGGACTTTTGACGAGGAGGTGGAATTCTCTCAGGCGCCAAGCCTGTTGCTCGTTTGTGCCTGGGCGCGCTCTGCAGCAAGCCCCGAAAGGACGACGGCAGCGCGGGAGTCTGCCACGGAGGTTCCCCTGTGTACACCCCCGTCATAACCCCACCCCGCACTGCGTTTTCACGCCCACCTCCCGCTTTCTTTCCCCGGGCAGCTTTGTGAAGGCAAAGCTCTTCTAGCCAGTGGGGAGAAGAGGCGGTGGTTGGTGGTTGGCAACTCTTCGCTTCTACGGCAACATTCTGGGCGTGGGGCGAGTGAGTGGGAGCGCAGCGCGGAGCAATGAGTTGTCTGTCCCCGCGCAGCGGTCTGAAGAGGGGGGTGCTGCAAATGAATTCGGCACGTTTGTTTGCTGTATGGTTGAATCAGTGACGGAGCACCAGAAATCCGAGCATAATGGAGCGTCCGCAGCTGGGCCTGGCGAACACGTGGGCGCCCGCTGGAGCACCGGCCGGCTCGGAACGGGATCGCCGGTAGGCCCGGCGCTCCAGCGGGCGCCCACGTGTTTGCCAGGCCCGGCTGCAGAGGCCCGATGGAGCGTCCGCAGCCGGGCGTGGCGAACACGTGGGCGCCCGCTGGAGCGCCAGCCGGCTCGGCAAGGGGGAAAAAAAACCCGCCCCCCAGGCAGCTTACCGTCACTTGCTGCCGCCCGCTTCTAATCAATTCCGCTGCGCTGCTTCTCACGCTGCCGCCGCCACCACACTGCCTGCTTGCCAGCATGGAGTAAGCAGGCGAGCTTCAGTGGGCGGGCGGGCCAGCTTCCAATGGGCGGGAGGGCCAGCCTCCAGTGGGCGGGGCCGCTCAGGCAGCCAATAACCGGTACGCGCGTAGTGGTGCGTACCGGTAGGCTGACAACACTGGTCACAACCTGATGTCAGGTGGGTCACAGAAAGCTGGGAGCAGCCATCATGGAAACTGCAGATCTTACTCTTGCTATATTCCTTTTGTGAGTGTTTGAATTTTCAAGTGAGGTTTTTTAAAATGTTGTTGTTATTGTTGTTGTTCAGTCGCTAAGTTGTGCCCAACTCTTCATGACAACTATGGACCACAGCATGCCAGGCCTCCCTGTCCTCCACTAGCTTCTGGAGTTCGCCCAATTTCATGTTCATTGCTTCGGTGACACTGTCGAGCCATCTCATCCTCTGCTGTCCCCTTCTCCTTTTGCCGTCAATCTTTCCCAGCATGAGGTCTTTTCTAAAGAGTCCTCTCTTGTCAGGAGGTGGCCAAAGTATTTGAGTTTCAGGATTTGTCCTTCCAGGGAGCAATCAGGCTTGACTTCCTGGAGGATTGACCGATTGGATCTCCTTGCAGTCCAGGGGACTCTCAAGGGTCTTCTCCAACACCATAATTTAAAAGCATCTATTCTTCGGCGCTCTGCCTTCCTTATGGTCCAGCTCTCACGGCCATACATTGCTACTGGGAAAACTATAGCTTTGACTATGCAAACCTTTGTTGGCAGGGTGATGTCTCGGCTTTTTATTAAGTTGTCTAGGTTTGCCATAGCTTTTCCCCCAAGAAGTAAACATCTTTTAATTTCATGGCTGCAGTCATCATCTGCGGTGATCTTGGAGCCCAGGAAAATAAAGTCTGTCATTGCTTCCATTTCTTCCCCATCTATTTTCCATGGAGTGGTTGCCATGATCTTAGTTTTTTTTAATGTTGAGCCTCAAGCCAATTTTTGTACTTTCCTCTTTCAGCCTCATCAGAAGGTTCTTTAGGTCTTCCTCACTTTCTGCCATTAGAGTGGTATCGTCTGCATATCTGAGGTTGTTGATATTTCTCCCAGCAATCTTGATTCCAGCTTGTGAATCATCCAGCCCAGCCTTTCTCATGATGTACTCTGCATATAAATAAGCAGGGTGGCAGTATACAGCCTTGTCGTACTCCTTTCCCAATTTGAAACCAATCGGTTGTTCCGTGTCCAGTTCTAACTGTTGCTTCCAGACCCGCATACAGGTTTCTCAGAAGAGAGTTAAAGTGGTCTGGTACTCCCATCTCTTCCAGAACTTGCCACAGTTTGTTGTGATCCACACAATCAAAGGTTTTAGCATAGTCAATGAAGCAGAAGTAGATGCTTTTCTGGAACTCTCTTGCTTTCTCCATGATCCAGCGAATGTTGGCAATTTGATCTCTAGTTCTAGTTAATTTTGTTTTTTGTTCAGTGCTTTTACATCATACTTTGTCCTAATCTTGCATTCTGTCAGGGATGTTTTATGCTTGTACAATTGCTGCAGCCCAAGAATGCCAACTTGCATTCTAGGAGTGTCATTTGATTACATCACACTGATGGCACTTCCTGCTTGATGATGTCACTTCTGGCTATGACATCACTTCCAGGTTAATGACATCACTTCCGGTGGGCCCACACACAAGTGCCCTTCTAAAAGTGGGTCCCAATCTAAAATGTTTTAGAACCACTGAATTACTATATCATGCACACAGCCTAAATGCTGTGCCATCACTAGGGCTGGTGAAGCCCCCATTAATCTTTATTTATTTGTTTTAATATATAACAGTACAGGTCACCCAACAAACAAATAACAAGAAGAACCAGTGGCCAATGTTATAACACTGATATAAGAGTTCTTGTATTAACTTTGATAAATGGAAATGAGAGCTGAATCTTATTGGTTCTCTGCTGTGTTGTAACAACATCTCATTGGCTTTCGGAATAATCAGTCTCAGGGCGCAATCCTAAACAGCGTTGGTTTCAGAGCTTCAGTCCTGACGCGGGGGTGCTGCTCGGCACCTGCGTGCCGGTGCTCCGCCCCTTGCGTTGACGTGATGACGTCGTGTCAAAGCAAGGGGCACACTAGGATTGCACTGCCTGAGTTCAATCCTAAACTGGAGTTAGGCCAGCATAAACTAAGCCAGCAAAGTTTGGCCAGCACAAGAGTATTTTTGGACTACTTTTGGAGTCCCAGAGGATGGCTCATGTCTGTGTGCTGGCCTCTCTGATTCCGAGAGTGGTCCAAACATACTTTATGGTGTCCCTTGTGCTGACCAAATTTTGCTGGCACAGTTTATGCTGGCTTAAATCAGTTTAGGATTGCACCCTCATTGATCAATGTTAAGGAAATCCGCATTTTGTTACATAAGAGAGTTTTCTTCTTCTTCTGGTTATTTGACTGTAACTTTTGATAGAATAGGACTAGATTAGAAGCTTTTATTCTAGCATCCCAAAGTGGGATTCCACACCAAGGAGGGTGGGACAGGACATGCCTAGAGTTCTCTATGCTTGAGGAACCACATGGGGACTGGCATATGCTTCAGGGATGGTTTATTGTGTGATAGGCAGGGAGTGTGCACCTGCAACAAGGAGCCCTCTTCACCTCCTAGTTGCCTTCACTGGGGTTGTAGCACGTTGAGCCTCACAGGGATCTCTGCTGGGAGGACCACGGGGCTGCTTCAGGGCTGGCCCCAGTGAGGAATCACTGACAGGCTGGCCAGGGCTGGCTTTAGGAGCTGTCTTGGCTTGCTATTGGGGCACTGGCAGGGCCAGTTTGGGCAGCCTTTCCCACAGCTGGTGGAATCACATTCCCGCTAAGCAGAGGGATTTGTCCTTCTGCCTGCTCCTCTGCCTTCCCTCTGGCCTTCTTCAGTCTCTCAACAGCCTCCCTCTCCTGGTCTAGCCAGCTCCTTCTTTGGGCCTCTTGCATCTTTGCATCCGTTGGCTCTTGTCTCACCTGGATTCCTTTCTTCTTCCCCCCTTTCCTCCACATCTGGGCTGTTGCCCTGTTATGTCTTTGCTCTTCCTTCGCTCCTCTCCCTCTTCGCTTCCTGGCCTCCACCTTGATTTCTCTTGCCACTCTGCTTCTCCATGCCTTGGATGTTGCTTGCACCTGCAGGCCCCAATCCCTACCACGTGTTCGGACCAGTCCCTCTTGGCTTGGCCTCGATCAGCTTCCAGATGCCCAGAGGCCCCAGGACGCTTCTGATGCACAGCGACTGTCACTCAGCACAAAGGGTGGGGCCAGCGGCGTCGTTCAGCCGGTACGCTGGGCGGGACTTACCTTTCAGCGGCAGTCCGCTTGTTGCGTCACGCTGCGTTCTGCCGCTTTCCTGCCTGCCCGGTGGGCGGGAAAGTGGCGGAATGCGGCGTGACACAACGGGCGGACTGCCGCTCAAAGGTAAGTCCCGCCCAGCGTACCGGCTGAATGACACCGCTGGGTGGGGCCCTGTTTGAACCAGACAAGTGCCGTCTACCGTAGCGAGGGAGAACACGCAGACCAATATGATCTATAAAGTTCTGCTTTATTGCTGCACACAAGCCCATATTTATGCTTGGGTTTACAGAGCACATGCCATTAATCAACAACTCGGCAATTTGCACTAATTAATAACTCAGCAAGTTTCGGTAGACAAGCTTAACAGGCTTTAACAAGCTTAACAAAGTTAACAGGCTTTTGCTATCTTCCTTCCTTGTTAGCGCAGGCTGCTTCGTTTCCGATCCCGATCTCCTTGTTTCGTGGGTCAACGTGTCATGCAGGGGTCAGCCGGTTACAGCGGTTTTCCACTTTGCTCTGGTTCAGCTTCTCCCAGTCCCATAATCCTTAGCAGAAATCAATCTTTCTACAACATCTCCCACAGACAAGCCTCAGGCATTTATTTAAAAGCCTTTGCATGTAATCTTGTGGAAGGCTTAGGAAATACAGCTTTAATGTTGAAACAGCAGACAGACTGATTGCAAACTCCTAAGTGTGGTGACATCTGACTGTGGTATCTCAGGCTCTGAAAGAAAAGAGTAAAAAGAAAAGAAGTATCATTAAAAGATAAGAGTGTCATGTATGTAAATCTTTCCACTGAAATGGCTTCAAAAACATTAAACCAGCAAAGGGGGGAAGGTTGATGGGAAAGCAGTGGCTGAAAAAGGCTGGAAAAAACAGCGCGAACACTTCAATTTTCTTTGTGCACATTAGCAATACTGCTGAAACGCCCTTATCCAGCTACTCCAGAGCTCATGAAATGTGTGCAGGATAGTGGAGTGTCCAAAACACAGAAGGAATTAGCTATCAAGAGTACTGAGTGACAGAAAGGTTAAGAGTGGGGATTAGAGAAGTCCTTCTATCATCCCCTTTGCATTGACCAGGGAACTATTTTTAGGAGCTTTCTCCCCTTCAACTTCCTTCCTCTGGAAAGAAAGCCCAGCTGGCACCCCTCCAGATTCAGCAGCCGAAATAAAAGGCCGCAGCAGCTCTCCACTCTGGCTCCAGCTTTGCCTATTGATGGAGAAATGTAACCGGTGTTTTTCTTAGAGACCGCGTATCGCAAGGATTCTTTTGGCTGAGTCATACATGCCTGCACAGAGCTTGATGAATGCGCACTTGATGACAGGCAAATGGCTGTGCAAACTCAATTCCTTGAAATACATTGTGGTGATGATCTGAAAGTTCCCTATTTTTCACCTGTCCAAGTAATCACTTGGTGATGCAGTAATCTAGTCATGAACATCCATGTGGAAATCAAACCTGAATGGATGCCATATTGAGCTATACTGGTCTATAGGGGGGTCCGTCCGCTTCCATGTTTGCTTGCAGCAAGATGACTTATAGTTTATCTTTGCAGACAATGGAAGCAAAGCACTTAGAGCCGGGGCGTAGTAGCTACACTGGTGCTGGGGGTGGTGGTGTTACAATTGCACTGGGCAACAAGCTTTAGGTGGACAGCCAGCTTGTGGCCAAAACTGTGAAAACCTTGATAACAACAAATAGTACGATCATGTTATATATCATTGGAAAGCTAATTTAATGCAGAATGCAATGAAAGAAACCAAAATGTAATATCTTTATCAAAAATTATGGCCCAAACCCCAGAAAACGATGCGACGGTCATGTAAAAATTGTGGTTTGTAAAAATCACAGTTATTAGGAATAATATTATCACGTTATATATCATTCAATATGGAATTTCATGTACAATGCAATGAAACAAGCTGGTGTAATCTCTTCATTCTATCATGCATTATGGCCACCCTCCCCCCGAGAAAACGAAAATACAATTGTGATGTCCCTTTCTGTTGTGATGTCACTTCCAGGACATCATTTTGCCCTCTGCACCGGGCTACACGTTCAGTAGCTACTTCTCTGCTTAGAACCGTGACATGTTCAAACATCCTTTGCCTTTCCTGCTAGTGACAGCCAGTAGTGAAAGACTAGCCAGACTGGTGTGGATGTGTCTGTTCTGGTAGGGTCTGTGTCTGGTGCTGTGAAGGAGTCATGGGTTTGGCCCCATTAAAGAAATTGCCTCTGAACCCTAATACTGGCACCTTGGCTTCAAATTCACTATTCCTGAAGGTGATTAAGGCGGCAATCCTATCCACATTTTCCTGAGAGTAAGTCCCATTGAACAGAATGGGACTTAGACATGTATAGGATTAGGCTGTAAGACAGTAGTGGCTGGGCAACTCCAGATTCTTTTGGATAAAAACTAATTATCTAAATCAGTGGTTCTCAAACGTTTTAGCACTGGGACCCACTTTTTAGAATGACCATCTGTTGGGGACCCACTGGAAGTGCCCTCATTGTGACACCAGGGCCTGCTGCTTTCCTGAGAATGCAGCAATAAGTTGGGCTATTTCTCAGCCATTTTCCAATACCAAAGTAAACCAGAAAAAAATGAGAAAGAATCAGAAAGAAAAAAAGCCCATTTACAACCATGACACAAGCAAAATAACCACACAGCCCTCCCCCTTTCCAGTGTCCCATCTTCCCATATTTTCAATTATGGCTGCACTAAGCGCTATGCGACCCACTAGAAATTGGCTTGCGACCCACCTACTGGGTCCTGACCACAGTTTGAGAAACACTGTTCTAAAGCAGCCTGAATCTGATTTCATTTACCCTGCTTGATGAACTAAGTCAGGATAGACATAGGGTGTATGACCCTGTTCGTTCTCCTGGACTTCTGGTGTCTTTCAGTACAATCAAAAATAGTATTCTTCTGCGTCACTTGTATGGACGGAAATGGCATTACTGTGTTATGTAATTTTGTTCCTTTTTGAGGGATTGGGTCCAGAAGGTGATGCTGCGGGCAGAGGCATTTCTACAGGGATGGCAAAGCTCTAAGTTTTGCAAGAAGCCTTACCCTGTCGTGTAAATCCCTCCTCTCCCTTGCTGCTGTAGTCAGTAAGCAACGCCAAGATTGGCTAAAACGGTGCAGGAGAGGAGTAATCTCCACTGCAAGGTAAGGCTTCTTGCAAAACTTAGAGCTTTGCCATCCCTGTAGAAACGCCACTGGCTGCAGAATTATCATTCCTTTGTGTGCGAACACTGCGGAGTTCCATGGGGATCCATATAATTCCTTGAAATACATTGTGGTGATGATATGAAAGTTCCCTATTTCTCACATGTCCAAGTAATCACTTGGTGATGCACTAATCTAGTCACGAACATACATGTGGAAATCAAACCTGAATGGATGCCATATTGAGCTATACTGGTCTGCTATATACTGGTCTGATCTATCTATCTATCTATCTATCTATCTATCTATCTATCTATCTATC
>JAJKFI010000018.1:6108699-6132845 GCA_029204185.1 Lerista edwardsae | reverse complement strand
ACACACACACACACACACACACACACACACACACACACACACACACATATTCAATTACTTCTCCATCTGCTTTTGATAATACTATTAGCATGCTTTTATAGGAAGATCCCTTTCATGGATCACTGCCTTGTCGTGGCGAAGGGGCTTGAGTAGCTCAATGAAGCTGTGAGCTATGCCATGTAGGGCTACCCAAGATGGACAGGTCACAGCGGAGAGTTCTGACTAAACGTGGTCCGCTGGAGAAGGAAGTGGCAACCCACTCCAGTACTCTTGCCAAGAAAACCCTATGGATTACAGAACAAAAAGGCTAAACGATATGACACTGGAAGATGAGACCCTCAGGTCGGAAGGTGTCCATTATGCTACTGGGGAAGAGCAGAACACGAGTACTAGTAGCTCCAGAAAGAGTGAAGTAGCTGGGCCAAAACTGAAAGGAAGCTCAGCTGTGGATGTGTCTGGAAGTGAAAGGAAAGTGCGATGCTGCAAAGAACAATACTACATAGGAACCTGGAACGTCAGATCTATGAATCAAGGCAAGCTAGATGTGGTCAAACGTGAGATGTCAAGGCTGAACATCGACATCCTGGGAGTTAGTGAACTAAAGTGGACAGGAATGGGAGAATTTAATTCAGATGACCATTATATTTGCTACTGTGGGCAGGAATCCCTTAGAAGAAATGGAGTAGCCTTCATCGTGAACAAGAGAGTGAGAACAGCAGTACTGGGGTATAACCTCAAAAATGATAGAATGATTTCCATTCGGATCCAAGGCAAACCTTTCAACATCACAGTAATCCAAGTCTACGCCCCAACCACTGGTGCTGATGAGGAAGAAGTTGACCGCTTCTATGAAGACCTAGAACAGCTTCTAGAATTAACACCCAAAAAAGATGTCCTTCTCATCATAGGGGATTGGAATGCTAAAGTAGGCAGTCAAGAGGTAAGAGGAATAACAGGCAAGTTTGGTCTTGGAGTACAAAATGAAGCAGGGCAAAGACTGATAGAGTTCTGTCAGGAGAACACATTAGTCATAGCAAACACCCTTTTCCAGCAACACAAACGGCGACTGTACACATGGACTTCACCAGATGGTCTACATCGAAATCAGATTGATTACATTCTTTGCAGCCAAAGATGGAAAAGTTCCATACAGGCAGTCAAAACAAGACCTGGAGCTGACTGTGGCTCAGATCATCAGCTTCTTCTTGCCAAATTCAGGCTTAAACTGAAAAAAGTAGGGAAAACCGCTAGGCCCTCCACATATGACCTAAATCAGATCCCCTACGAATATACAGTGGAGGTGACAAATAGATTTAGGGGCTTAGATTTGGTAGACAGAGTGCCTGAAGAACTTTGGACGGAGGTCTGTAAAATTGTACAGGAGGCAGCAACTAAAACCATCCCAAAGAGGAAGAAATGCAAGAAGGCAAAGTGGCTGTCTGACGAGGCTTTACAAATAGCTGAGGAAAGGAGAGAAGCCAAAAGCAAGGGAGAAAGGAAAAGATATACCCAACTGAATGCAGATTTCCAGAGAACAGCAAGGAGAGATAGGAAGGCCTTTCTAAATGAGCAATGCAAAGAAATAGAGGAAAACAACAGAATGGGGAGGACTAGAGATCTTTTCAAGAAAATTGGAGATGTCAAAGGACAATTTCATGCTAAGGTAGGCACAATAAAGGACAAAAATGGCAAGGACCTAACAGAAGCAGATGAGATTCAGAAGAGGTGGCAAGAATACACAGAGGAACTCTATAAGGCCGATCTAAATGTTCCTGATAACCACAGTGGTACAGTCACTGAGCTCGAACCTGACATCCTGGAGAGTGAAGTCAAGTGGGCTTTAGAAAGCCTCACTAACAACAAAGCTAGTGGAGGTGACAGCATTCCAGCGGAATTACTCAAAATCTTAAAAGATGATGCTGTCCAAGTGCTGCTCTCCATATGCCAGCAAATTTGGAAAACCCAACAGTGGCCACAAGACTGGAAAAGATCAGTTTACATTCCAATCCCAAAGAAGGGCAATGCCAAAGATTGCTCGAACTACCGCACCATTGCACTCATTTCACATGCTAGCAAGGTCATGCTCAAAATCCTACAAGCTCGGCTTCAGCAGTATGTGAATCGAGAACTACCAGATGTACAAGCTGGTTTCCGAAGAGGCAGAGGAACTAGAGATCAAATTGCCAACCTTCGCTGGATCATGGAGAAAGCAAGAGAGTTCCAGAAAAACATCTACCTCTGCTTCATTGATTATGCTAAAGCCTTTGATTGTGTGGATCACAACAAACTGTGGCAAGTTCTTGAAGAGATGGGAGTTCCAGACCACCTGATCTGCCTTCTGAGAAACCTTTATGCGGGTCAGGAAGCAACAGTTAGAACTGGACATGGAACAACCGACTGGTTTAAAATTGGGAAAGGAGTACGACAAGGCTGTATATTGTCACCCTGCTTATTTAACTTATATGCAGAGTACATCATGAGGAAGGCAGGGCTGGATGACTCACAAGCTGGAATCAAGATTGCTGGGAGAAACATCAACAACCTCAGATATGCAGACGATACCACTCTACTGGCAGAAAGTGAGGAAGACCTAAAGAACCTTTTGATGAGGGTGAAAGAGGAAAGTGCCAAAATTGGTTTGAAGCTCAACATTAAAAAGACTAAGATCATGGCAACCACTCCCATCACTTCCTGGCTAGGAGGGGAAGAAATGGAAGCAGTGACAGACTTTATTTTCCTGGGCTCCAAGATCAGCGCAGATGGTGACTGCAGCCATGAAATTAAAAGACGTTTACTTCTTGGGAAGAAAGCTATGGTGAACCTAGATAGCTTAATCAAAAGCCGAGACATCACCCTGCCAACAAAGGTTCGCATAGTCAAAGCGATGGTTTTCCCAGTAGCCATGTATGGCTGTGAGAGCTGGACCATAAGAAAGGCAGAGCGTCGAAGAATCGATGCTTTTGAATTATGGTGTTGGAGAAGACTCTTGAGAGTCCCCTGGACTGCAAAGAGATCCAATCGGTCAATCCTCCAGGAAGTCAAGCCTGATTGCTCCCTGGAAGGACAAATGCTGAAGCTGAAGCTCCAATACTTTGGCCACCTGATGAGAAGAGAGGACTCTTTAGAAAAGACCCTCATGCTGGGAAAGATTGAAGGCAAAAGGAGAAGGGGGCGACAGAGGATGAGATGGTTAGATAGTGTCACCGAAGCAATGAATATGAAATTGGGCGAACTCAGGAAGCTAGTGGAGGACAGGGAGGCCTGGCGTGCTGTGGTCCATGGGGTCGCGAAGAGTCGGACACGACTTAGCGACTGAACAACAACAACAACAATAGGAAGATACTATCATGTCTTTTCACGTGAAAGGCATCCAAGAGCTTTCAAAATTGTATATACTGGCAGCGTTGACATCCACAGGATGTGGTTCCTGCATTTGAATGAGAACAAATTACTTTGAATACAGATTGGAGGAGAACCTCAAGTGCCATTGTGCTGTCTGCACTGCCTGAACACACCTAAGGCAGTGAGCAGAAGGCAAGGTCTTGCCAACGTTATTTCTTTGGTAGGAGTGAACAAAAGCTGGAATGACTTGTGGCATACAGTAGAAAGCTGAGTCAACCTTGGCTATTGGTTCCTTCACCTCAGTACTGTCTGCAAGTGACTGGTATCAGAGCTGTGTGGTTTTAGGCAGGAAATCTACCACCAAAGGCAGTCAGGGGGCTGCAAATATGACCAGAGGACTGGTGTGGTGAGCAGGGGCCAATAAACCTTTCCTCCTCATGCCATTTTTCTACTTCAGGGACTTTACTACCTGAAGGCAGCAAATGAAATGATTTTATTCCCCACAGAGAGAAAAGCATTTGAACAGAGAACGATTGTGAGTGCAAAACCGCTCCAAAGAAATGGCTCAGCATCCTTCTTGCTCTCCCAGAGCTCCACACAAGCTGGCCAGCTCCCGTGGCTGCTTGAGAAATGGGAGCCATTACACAGGGTGGCAAAGTGTGTCGCTTGGTCTGGATACTGTCAGGACCATCAGAAGCACTGGCCAGTCACAGATGGGGTTGGATACCTGATCCAGATGTTGTTGTGCAAGCCAGTAAACCCTTGAGAGCAACAGGGCTGCCCAAATGCTCCAGATGTATCTCCTTTGTGCACGTGGAGCATGGGACAGAATCTCGTTCCCTGAAGCATTGAAGGGATGATCTTGTCACACGCTATGGGTGTATCAGAGCAGCTTCTTTGAGCAAAAGTCACTGAGAACAGAATCTCACCAGGCCAATAGGCCTGCACTATATCCAGCGCAGGTGAGGTGTAGGCTTGGGTGCAACACAGAGTAAGGGGATTTTAGTCCCCTGATCTCAAGTCGTATGCTAGCCAGCTCGATCGGGCTACTCAGATCTGCACCTGTGATTTTGCAGGCACAAATCCAAGCGTGAGGCTGGTTGGGCCGGGGATGTGGGCTAGGGTTAGGCCTATGCCACCCAGGCTGGTCCCCCCCACCCTTCCAGGCCCAATCTGCCTCCCAGACTGTCCTATTCAAACCCAGTTTCCCCCCCCCTCACCTCCATTCCACCCTCCCAACACCCTCTCCCACCCCCTGGGCTTGACTGGGATGTCCCAAACTCACCGTCACCACGGCTGGAACTGGCACGGGGAGGCCAGCACACGTCCTTTTGCCGGCCTACTGAGTAGCCACAAACGAGCTTTATGGTACGTTTACAACACTCGGGAGCAGACACAACTTGTGCGAATTTGGGGTGTCTATGTGTGTTTGGACTGTGCTGCCCGGTATACGATCATGTGAAGGATACATAAATAGGGTTACCAGATTCAAACTGGGACAGGGCACCTATACCTTTAACCATTGTCTAGAAGAGAGAATGTGGGCAGGTGCAGCTTCTGAAACCCTTCCATGATGAGCTGCACCTGCCCACATTCCCTCTTTTATACAATGGTCAAAGGCATAGGCACTCTGTCCCAGTTTGTATCTTTGTAACCCGATACATAAAGACACCTGTATGTTTTGTTCTTTCTTTAGAGAACTGGTTTTTGTCAGACCAGGGATTTTTTCTTAAACTTTTAACTGTCTTGAACCTTGTGAAGAGGAGATGGGCGAGCAATTCAGGCAAGCAGTATTCTTGTGTGAGTGGGCTGTGCTGGTACTGAGCTTTGCAGGCGGCTGAATCTCCTAAGATTTGGGCTGTGACTGGCATTTTCTACTCCCCATCCCTTAAATGGTGCGCCGTTAATGACAGTTTTGCATGTGGTTATTACTGAGGAATTAAATATTACTCCTGTTTTTCCCTGTTTTAGACTTGCCTATCACTTTGCACATGCTCCTCTTAATTCCTTTTTTCCCCTCCGCTGCCCAGTAAGAAGGAGATACATCCAAAATAGATTTTCCTTCCCCGTTTTAGCCCCAGCTTTGCCATCAATCTGTAATTTCCTCTTGGCTCTTGATGGTAACCCTGGCACATTTCAGTTTATACAAAAAAAATAAAAATCCCACTTGCTGGGGATGTCTGCTGGCTTCTCCCTACAAATAAATCAATGTTAATAAAAGTTAGCAGTCGGAATGCACAACTCTGAAAAAGGTCACTGATAGGTCAGGGAAGGTGCCGGAGTCTGTGGCTGTGTCATTTTTCTTCCATTCCTTGGCTAGGAGCCAGCAGCGAGTCCTTCAGCTCCAGACAGAGGCGACACCCATAAGGCGAGTGTCACGAAGGAACAGGCGAGTCCCTCATTTCCTCTCCCACAGTCGTGTCTCAAGCCCAGGATTTCTGTCTGCCCGTTCCAGCATGGCTCTTCCCACGTCCCGTTGTTTCGGCTGATCTGTGTCCCAGGAAATTGTATCCTTGCGCTTTATTACAGCAAACAGAAATATTTCCTGGATAGGTACAGTTGTGCTCTTGAACCTGTGACATTTAAAGGGCAGTAGAATACTAATGAGACTAATAAAAGAGAAAAATGGCTTCACCTCAGTCGGGATGAGAGCGGCTCTTTTGGAGCAAAGGCATCTTGACAATAGTTCTCAAAAGGAATCAACGCAAACGAGGTGGTGGGGCTGGAGATAAGAATTAAAAAACAACATAGTAAAAGAGAATTACAACACAGCAAGGAAGGGGTTTTGTTTGTTTGTTTGTTTGTTTTGACAGTCGCGAACAAACAGTACTTGCCATATTTTGTCATTGTATTTTTAAAACTTCTGTGTAAGGAGCAACTACAAGGGACATTTAATGCTTTATGTGTAGTTAGACCCACGCCCTGAATTAGAACACATTTAGCTGGTAGCAGGTATGTGGAGCCTCAGTTTGGACTGAGACCAGGGTGTAGAGCAGGGGTGTCAAACTCAAGGCCCAACTCCCTGGAAGCTCTTTCGCTGCCCCTCAGGCTCTCTTAGCACCACCACCAGCTGCTGAGTTGTCCTGAAATGCCACTGCTGAAAGGGCGGTCCGCAGCGGCGTCATGCAGCCGGAACGCTGGGCGGGAGGAACGGGTGAGCAGCAGCCCGCCCGTTGTGTATCCCCCCCGCGCGGGGCGGGGAAGACTGCAAAACGGAGTGGTACGCAACGGGCAGGCTGCCGCTCACCTGTTCCTCCCGCCCAGCGTTCCGGCTGCATGACGCTGCTGGCGGTCTGTATGATAATTGGGCTCTCCCACATTTTGAAAATATGATCAAGATTTGCCTATTTGCTCTTCTGCCATTTGCAGATAACGAGCTTTAAGTGAGAGGAAAAGTGCTTATTTCTGGTCGCAACCTACTTAATGACATCACTTCCAGCCCTCAGCAGGCATTATGAATCCTGTCTGGCCCACTGTATGAAATGACTTTGATACTCCCGGTTTGGGGTATTTCACCCCTAGCATTTGCTCAGTTTCCTTGCTGAGAAGCACTCCCCAATGCATTTTTTTGGGGGGAGGGGCACGACTCAGCTCAAATCTATAACATGGGCCTCCTCCTACACACACAGACTGCAAACCTACCCCCTGCCTTCAATAACACGAGTTGTGAAATCATTTCCGTCTTGGTTTGGTTCCTCTACCACCCTGGTTAGAAAATCGTGTTCTAGCTTCATGGTTTTACAGTTTGGAGGGTGAATGTTCTGGTAATTTTGGTAATTGAAGAGAAAGTTTGGTACTTAATAGTTTTACAAGATGGGGCAATGTGAGGGGTTTGGCCAGTGACGTCATTCACTGGCACCAGCAACCGGAACGCTGCTGGCACCAGGATCTGGAACGCCGTGGGGACGGACGGGTGAGCTGTAGCTCCCTGCCCCCTTGCGGCGCCCGGCAACACCTCCCTGCGCCCAGAAGAGCTCTCTTACAGAGTGATCCAGGCGCAGGGGCGGGTGGGCGGGCAAAAACAGCGCGCGGAGTCTGCCGCGTGCTGCTGCTCTGTTCCCGCTCTCCCCGGAACTACCGGAACGGGGTACCGCCCCGTTCCGGTAGGATGACGCCTCTGGGTTTGGCTAAGTCAGGCACTGGTCCTTATCTATCAGAGGACCCACCTGGCTAGGTTGACCTTTGTACCCTCAGTACTGGTGTCAGTTATAGTGTAGGAAGCACCATCAAGGGGCAGATGGAAAGCAGCAGAGGACCTCCAAGAAGAGTTCTGTTAATCCAGTGAACTAATTGCAGTACTTACCCAGAGGTTTCCTTCTGTAATAGCCCAGCTCCAACTGGGCAGTGGTGCAGTTGCAAAAGACCTCTGAAAAAGTCCAATAATGTTGGACCTCTCCATGATGATACTGACTCCTCCTCCTTTGCTTGACTGAAGGCTAATAGGCCCAACAGCCAGACTTGAGACAGCTCCCTATTTCAAAAGAGCAGAGCTGTAATGGGATGTAATGGTGCCGGGGGCGAGGTGATGTCATGATGTTGCCCCCTGTGCCCCTAGCACCTCTGCCCCATCTGCCACACTCCCAGAGTCCCATTTTGGAGCCAACCAGATTCAGGGGAGGGCAGGTGGGCAACTCTGGGTGGCAGCTTAGGCGCCCCTCTACAAACGGTGCCCCGGGAAAGCACCATGTGTTGCCCCACAGATGATCTGCCTCTGCAGGATAGCTTTCCCAGCAGTGCCCAGGGTTGGCATATCCATGAGGCATATCAACTGAAACAACTGCCTCAGGCAGCAAATTGGTGGGGGCACGCACTTCTGTCTGCCCACTTGCTTCCATTGATTTTCCTCCGCTGATTCTCAGGATTGGAAAAGGAAAGGGAAAGACACCCAACAGAAGCTTAGCAGATTGGCATGCCAGAGGAGTGGAAGCTGGCCCAGCACCAAGTAAGCAGGACAGCAGTTGGCATGCCGCCTCGGCATCAGTACAACTGGGGCTGACCCTGGGAGCCTCCCCAAACCTCTCCTTTTTCATATCCATGACCAAACCCAAACCCTTACCCACATTATGCTGCTGTCATGATGCTTTTGCCAGCCAACTAATCACCTGGCTGGATCAAACAAAGCTCTTGTCATCGGCTTCCCACATGGCTGCATTGCACTCATGTTTCCGTGTTGCCGGCTAGAAAGGTACAAGCTGCTTGCTTGTAGACGTTTAACCCACATAGTGCCGATAGTCTCAGCCCTGAGTTCTAGGGCAGCAACTGGCTTGGGCGGCCCTGTAAATGTTATTTGTTTTCCACTTAATTCTGTATGAATGTAGCCTAATTTTTATGCCATATTAAGGCCCTACAGGTTATTAATTACTCAATATCTGATATGTAAGTTGCAGAGACAATATTAATGGGTGGAAAATCATAATACCCATGAATGATTATTCATCCTGAGGCACCTTTGCTTCGGGCCGATTCAATCTTTCAGTGGTACCTCAGGCATATTAGGCACTTGCTAATGACCTTCTGCAGATGATGTAAATCTTCCAAAAGAGTAATTACAGTTTCCGAAAAGGTCTGTGATTTGCTACATCCATCAAAGGCGTCAGTGGGTGTGTGATGAGAATTTGCTTGTTCGGGCTTGGGTATGAGGAACTTAGAATCAGCTTATTGGTTCTGACCACGTTGCCATCCCTTTTGCCTAAGTTTATAACAGCTGTATGATTGGTGGAAATTCAACAGGTGCAGCACATCCCACACCTCACTACAGGAAAAATTTCACCCAGTCAGGTTTTGCATTTTGTGCAAGTTGTAAATGTGAGGCAGTCCTGTCAGAGAAGGCCTGAACTTGACTTTTTGCTGACAAGTACATATAACATCTTGGGGACGTGGTGGTGCAGCAGGTTAAACCACTGCTGCTGGGCTTTCCAACCGGAAGGTTGGGAGTTCAAGACTGCGCGACGGAGTGAGCTCCCGTTGCTTGTCCCAGCTCGTGCCAATCTAGCAGTTCGAAAGCACCTCAATGCAAGTAGATAAATAGGGACCGCTTCAGTGGGAAGGTAATGGCATTCCATGCGCTACGGCCACATGACCACGGAAGCTTGTCCTCGGACAAAACGCCGGCTCTACAGGCTTTGAAACGGAGATGAGCACCACCCCCTACAGTCGGTCACGACTAGACCATTTGGTCGTGGGGAAACCTTTACCTTACATATAACATATATTTGGCCCCCTCGCAATCCTATATGTAACGGGGTGGCACAGTGGGCAGCGACGGGGGTGGCAATGGATGATGGCTATTGTACCTAATCCTAAGCCCTGTCCCCAGCCAAGGTGGCCCTGATTTGTACGGCTGCTGCGTATGTTCACCTGTGCCTGCAAATCAGCAGGTGCAGCCCTGAGCAGCCCCATAGGGCTGTGCCTTGCACTGTGCTGCTGCTGCCTCCTACTGGGTTTAGGATGCAGCCCTGCTGTGCCAGCCTTGCTAGGCAGGCGCTGTTTAGGATTGGGCTACCCGACACAGTGCTGTGAGAGCAGTTCCCCTGTGGTCCAACTCCATAGTGTGTGTACAGATTGCAGTCATGTGGGTGGGCCAGTTGCATGGGTTTCTCACAACTGATTGGCATCCTTCTCCCCAAACATAGTGCCTTTGGTGCACTATGCATGCACACACATATGTATGCGCGCACGGACGCACACACACACATACGCACATACACACAAACACACACCCCTCACAGGGCATGGGACAGCACCACAAAGAAGAGTCACACATGCCATTGGTTGCATTTGTGAAGGTGATTTTTAGACCAAACAGCATATTATGTTAAGTCTCTCATTAGCTCTGACAAGCTTAGCATTTCTTTCAAAATAGTAGCCATGGGGAGGGGAGGGGAGGGTGATGATCTAAACTGGGACCATGACTGAAGCCACGACCACTTACTCTACTAAGTGGTCCCTCTGCAGTGGCTATTTGGAAAGGCAATTTCAGTCTAACAGCAGTGACGATGGACCTAACATAACATCTAGTTTGGCCTTTCCAAGAAAGGACAAGAAGTCTTTCTGGGGATATTCAGAGAATTAACAGAAAAGATGATTTACCCTGGTTCCAATTACCAATAGCTGCATTATGTCCAAGCGTTCATTACTTTTTAATGCATGCATACAGCATTTTGCTCTCTGAGATTATTTCTATCTTAGTGAGGAAAGTTATAAAAAATACAATGAAAACTGTGAACATTCCTACAAGCAGTGCTTTTGTAACTATTGCTTGAGCTCCCTAAAAAAATAAAAAAAATAAAAAAATAAAATAAATTGCAAGAGTCTTTCATACTGTTGCAGTTTTGGCAGTGTGGACACTTTTTCCAGACATCTGTTTCAATGGACTTCCTGAGGTTGCATTTCGGTCGCATAAATGCATGTTATTCAAGTCTTACAATAACTTGTGATTTCAGAATCTGAACTATCCACTGCACATTTGATCTAGAAAACCACATTTCCAGACACTAACCTTATAAACTGCCCTGGCTTCTGACGTTCCCTCCACTTGCTTTACAATCCTAATTTAGCACAGCAGGATGCTTATTAAAACTTGAAAACAGAAGGAGAAAAGAGAGATGCCATGACGTCCACAAGGGGGTGCTGGAGGATCAGGTAACCCTAAGAGGTTATGGGGTGAGAGCAATGGAGCACCAAGACCTGCATGGATGGAATGTCCTTGTTTTTAATGGCTGGTTCTCCTTAAAATTCGTTGTTTCTTCCTGGCTTTCATAGAACTTTTAGTGGCTTCCTGGAAGAAGCCAGCCTGAGAGCCACGCCCTTCCCAAACTAAAATGCATATGTAGTGGTGTCGCTAGAGTTTGCGTCAGTGGCATTATTCACCTTGTGAAACCAGTAAATCAGAGATCAATTCACCTCAGTCTAGCAAGAAAGAGAAAGACATGCATATGGAACCGTCAATGTACGTTGCTAATGGTAGATCTGGACGCAAGGGGATCTGAAGGGCACCTGTGTTTCTCTATCTCACTATTTTATCTTCAGAACAATCTTGTGAGGCCATTTTAGATAGACTGTGACTAACCCAAAGTGAATGGCCCAAAGTCTCCCCGTGACCCTTATAGATGAGTGGAGGTGTCAACCCAACTGAAGGTGCCTTCAGTTCTAGTATGATAAGTGCATTTTACAGCCTGACCTGTGCAGCCAGGTTGCCCATTTTAATGCTGTGGCAAGAGACAGGTGAGACATTGAAGCAAATGGGCATGGCTTCATCCTCCCACTCAGATCCAGAGCTGCAGCCAACATCACAGTAGCCATGGCTACCACATTTCAAGGTGGGGCACATTTCAAGATGTCACTGATAAATGGCCAATTAGTGATTTCCTTATCACGAACAGGTGCCCCCTTGTCACCAATCCCAAGTGTCTATGTGTATTTTAGTGCCCACTGACTTTTGCAGGCCAATCCTATCAAGAGTCAAGGCAGCTGCACCACTGAAGCTCATGCTACATCCTGTGTGGGGGAGGGTAGTCAAGGAGGTCTCCTCAGGTTAGGGAACATTTGCTCACTTGTAGCAGGATAGGCCTCCACTGCCCTGATGGGTTTCCTCAGGCTTGATTTTAAGTGGATCCATGTCCCATTGGGGAACAGGGACGATGCTGCAATCAGTTTTGCCATGCATGTTGGGGGAAGAGGGCCAAGCAAATATGACACAAAAACCCTTGACTTCCAGTGGCATAGCTAGGCAATTTTGCACCCAGGACCCATAAATTTTTCTCACACACACACACACACACACGACAAAATTTGTAGACTCATTTGCTAGAATCTGGGTTCTTTCATTGAATTTCTGGTGAAATTCAATGATACGACAGTGGTGGGTCTCATCACTGAAAATAATGAGTCTGCCTACAGAAAGGAAGTACAAGGACTTGCAGTGGTGTAAAGAGAACAACCTTACACTTAATATTAAAAAAGACAAAGGAACTCATAACTGATTTTAGGAAAAAGAGGGAAGCGTCTATCCCACTATACATCGATGGCGAGGAGGTAGAGAGGGTTGCAAGTTTTTAATTCTTGGGCACTCGTATCACAGAGGATCTCTCGTGGACTGTCAACACCACCATGTTAAGCGATTATACTTCCTGAGGATGCTCAGGAAGGTAAACCTGCCACAACATCTGAACCAGGGGACATCTGCTAAAACTGAGTGTTGGGAGAGTTAAAACAGATAAAAAGAAGTACTTATTTTACCCAGCGGGTAGTTCATCTGTGGAACTCTTTGCCACAGGAGGTGGTGATGGCATCCGGTCTAGATGCCTTTAAGAGGGGATTGGATGGATTTCTGGAAGAAAAGTCCATTGTGGGCTATAGGCAATGATGGATTGTGCAACCCCCTTCGTTGGTGGTGGGCTATTTCAGAGTACTGGGTGCAAGAGAGTAGCAGCAGGATGCAAGCATCTTGTTGTCTTGTGCCTCCCTGGGGCACCTGGTGGGCCACTGTGAGATACAGGAAGCTGGACTAGATGGGCCTTTGGCCTGATCCAGTAGGGCTCTTCTTGTGTTCTCATGTTCTTAATATCTGCTTGTGTCTTATTACCATGATACCAGTGAGAGTGTCCTGACATAAGGTATCTTGGTGTGGTATGGGAGTAGCTCTGCAATGAACAAAAGAGTATTGCAGAGAATCATAAAGATGGCTCAGACCATCATTGGGACTCATCTTCCAACCCTGGATGACATTTTCATATCCCGCTGTCTGCAGAAGATTAGTCCCATCCAGCCTACAACCTATTTGAATTTTTGCCTTCTGGAAAATGATATAAAGTTATTAGGACATGTACCACATGATTTATGAACAGCTTCTATCCCAAGGATGTAATTATGTTGAATGATGAACTCAGGAAACTGCCAGGAACAAGATAATAAGGCATTTCCTATGGTATTAAGACTTACTGTTTATCTTGTTGTTTGTTGCATCCTTGAGTGAAATGGTATTGTTGTTTTTTAGATATTTTAGATACTTATTTTAGATATTTAGATATGTGTGGGTCCATGTCCTGGAGTGCTTCAAAAATTTCATTGTACGTTCATGTATAATGACAATAAAGTATCTTGTATCTTGAAATTCCGCATCCAACGGTATATAGCATGATGGTATTATTCCTTAAAACCGTGATTCTAAAAACGTCAATTTTTCAAAAGAAGTTTTATTTTCAGTTTTTATTTTTATTTTTTTGGCCATAACCTTTGATAGAATAGAGATATTACACTGGTTTTTTTCCATTGAATTCTGGGTGACATTCCACATCCAACAGTACACTGCATGATGGTAGTATTCCTAAAAACTGCTGTTTTTACAAAAGGAGTGTGAAAATGTTTACAAAATTTTCCATAAACTCGCGATTTTTGAAATTTGGGGTTCATTGGTGACACCCCCTCTTTCAATGGACAAGTGCTGTGAGGCAGTATTTTTGAAAGGCAGACAGTGGGTGGGAAGACAAACGCGATCAGCGCCGGAATTACTGGAAAATCCATCTTTCAGAGGCATTGCAAAGGCAGAGGGAAGCTGAGGTCAGCCCTTGGCAGCAAAATGCACACAATTCTTCTTTAAAGGCGCCTTCTTATGCCACCTCAGTTCATGCCGAAGTGCGGGAGGCAAAGTTTAAAGCATGGGAGGCTCACCCCACTCCAGGAGTGGCCATCTTAGATTAGTTTGTCCTGCAAGAAGCAGAGAAGGAAGCTCACGCCAGCTTGAGGACAAATGCTTGTTTAGTCTTTGTGGAAAAGATGCAGCACATTCCAGGTTTTGCTTGGAACCCAGGCCCAAATCTGAGACAAGCAGTGCTAAGCACTTGGTTCCCAGATAGCAGCTGCCTTCGTTTCCTGCAGCCCTGGGGCAGCTTTGCTGCCTCCCTCCCTCCCTCCCCCTTAGCAGTCAGGAGCAGGTACAGCCACACTATTTCTGCAGGTGAGCTCAGGAGAAGGAAGCAGTGACATGCTGTACAGCCCTCTCCCTTCCTAAGGCAGCCGACTGACAGGGTCACTTCCTTTCCCCTCCCATCCTGCACCAACACAGATGGCACTGCCATGACTGCACTTGTTGGTGCCGAGGAAGCAGGGGAAGCTTCCTCCCCTTTCCCTTCCGTGGCTCTCTCTTTATCATGTGAATGGAAATGAAATGTGACAAGTTGACACTTGTAGTATCACAGCACTGCAGGCTGAACACAACCAGGGTGGCTTTTCAAAGTCAAGCTTCAAGGCTTCAAAAGGTTCTGGTTGACTGACGGCTCCCTGTCGTCTTTTCGCTCTCTTATTATTATTAATGTATCGGCGTAAAACACACCGGGCCTTTGTGACTCATGCAGCTGCTCTCCCAAACCCTGAGCAGGAGGACCTGGAAATCCTTGGCGTTGACACCATTGGTAGACCTTTGCAAATGCAAAAGAAAGAAGTGGGCTGCAGGCAGGCAGCTCATGACGACGTTCCTTCTACAGAGTGACAACCATCACAGATCCTGCATTCTTGGAACAAGAGGGGAGGGGCAATCGGAGGGACACCATTTGCCCCCAAGGACTTTCAGGATCCCAGCCTATGTTTTTCCTCCTAGATCAACGCAATTCATTACTCATTTCTTCATGACAATGCAAGTTATAGGGGTTATTCAGAGAATCCTTGCATTCTCATGTTCTCTGCAGTTTTGTCCCATTTTTTTTCCCCTGATGACAGTGTGTGGTGATTTTTATTGCTCCTGGCACAATTGCAGCATAAAGCATTCAGGGTGCAATCCTATACTGCTAATCCCTGCTAACTGGACAAGAGGCACTTTTTCCAGTGGTGTTCCTCTTATATTTAGCAGGGGGAGAGTAACTGTCCCTCTTCACCCCTGTGCAGTCTTTCTAGTGGCTGTTGCTGGCGGTCTGCCTTTTTTTAGATTGTGAGCCCTTTTGGGACAGGGAGCCATTTAACTTTATTATTACTATTTGCCTGTAAACCGCTTTGTGAACTTCGTGTTGAAAAGCGGTATATAAGTACCTGTTGATTGATTGATTGATTGATTGATTGATTGATACTGTGCTGGAACTGGCAGGCCGGCAGTATACAGGCGGTAGGCAGTATACAGGAGGCTGGAGAGGTGGCATCACTAGAATTTGCGTCACCCTGTGCGGGAGGTCAGTGCAATCCCCCCCATGATGGATCTCCTCCTCCCAAACCATATAGTATAAATTAAAATGCCATAAGCACAACCCAAATTCTGTTTTATCACTAGGGTTGATGATACCCCCCCATCAACTTTATTTATTTATTTATTTATTTATTTATTTATTTATTTATTTATTTAACAATAGTACAGGTCACCCACCAAATTAGTAACCAACAAAAAACCCATGGCCAATTTGATGACACTCACACAATTAAATAAGAGTTCTAGTATTAGCTCTGATGCACAGAAATGACTCATAATCATGATTTTTTTTAAAAAATAGTGATTTTTACATTAAAAGTTATATTTTCAGTTTTTAGTGTTTTGTTTTGTTTTTGCCATAACTTTTGATAGAATAAAGGTATGATGCTCCATTTTTTTCATTGAATTCCTCATGATGGTGTTATTCCATAAAACCACAATTTTTTAAAAAAATCGCGTTTTTTACATTAAAAGTTTTATTTTTGGATTTCAGTTTTTTGGCCATAACTTTTGATGGAATAAAGATATTACACTCTGTTTTTTCCCCCATTGAATTCCGGGTAGAATTCCGCATCCAATGGTATTATCTTGGTATTATCTTTTAAAACCATGATTTTAGCCATTTGGTCCCTTCTGGTGTCACCCCCCCCCCGTGCGCGTCACCTGGTGCGGCCCACCTCCTCCCCCTAGTGATGCTACTGGGCTGGAGCCTCTCTGGCACAAGGGCATGTTAGGGTTAGGGTTAGGATTAGGGTTAGCCTCCCCTATGGGCTCCTCGGATCTGCCCGCCCTCCTCCTGGGCCAGCACGCCTACTGGCACGCCCAACACCCACCCAGGAATGCTCTCCCCCTGCCCACTCCCTCCCTCCCTCCTGACTCGTTACTCTTCTGCACTAGCCAGCTTCAGCTGGCGCAGATGATGCACTGTCCGGGTCCTGCAGTGCTGGTCTTGGAGCATTAGCACCAATGTGGGGGTGACACTCAATGCCCTCACATTAGCACTAAGGGTGTAGCGTCGACGCTACCATGTAGCATCGGCGTTATGCTCAAACTGGGATCGCGCTGCCCAGCATGGGCTGGCTAATGCTCACTTGATCTGAGGCATGGTTTTTGCTAAGTAGGGATCAACCCCTGGCAGTTCTCCGTGATGCAAAGAGGGGGCAACATACCCCTCTCAGATGCACAGAGCATGGTCTGACCCCAGCAACCAAGATGAGGCAGAGCCAGTCTCCTTAACTTTAGCTCTTGTGTTACCTCCTTCCACTGATGCTCAACTGGTCCTGTTTGAAATGAGCTCACCCTCTTGGTGCTCATGAGTGGAGGAGGAGGAGGCAGAATCAGTGTACATGTGATTTTTTATCATTTTTTTTGTAGTTGTTGTGCATCCTAGTAGGAGTGCTGAATATGCCCCAATTCAGGCAGATCTGCTCAGACGGCTACTGACACTACAGAATGCATGCGCCAATCCCCCTGAGGAGTAACAGCAATAGTCTAACATTAGACTAGCATTAAAAAGAAAAGGGGGGTTGTTGTTGTTTTTTATGGTGCCAATCCTACAGAGAAAGCTCTCCCCTGAGCCACCATCTCACTGACTTGGGACAGAAGGCGGTTAGATAGCCTGTACCCAACCCATGAAGGGCCTTAAACTAATGCTCAAAACCACCACCTTGAATTGGGATTGGAAACGAATGGTAGCCAGTGTAGCTGTTGAAGCAGTTGTCCAACAGAGTATAACAGTGGTTCCCAAACTGTGAGTCAGAATCTACCAGTGGGTCACAAGCCAATTTCAAGTGGGTTGAGAAGCACCTATAGCAGCCATATTGGAAAAATGGGAAGATGGGATGCTGGAAAGGGGGAGGGTTGTGTGGTGATTTTGCTTGTATTGTGTGAAGGTTGTAAATAGGATTTTTTTCTTTTTGAATCACTTTGCTACTGGAAATAACCCTACTGTATTCTCAGTAAAACAGCAGACTCTGGCATCACAGTGACAGCACTTCTGGCCATGACATCAGTTTTGGTGGGTCCTGGACAGATTGTCATTCAAAAAAAAATGGGTCCCAGTGCTAAAAAATTTGAGAATCACTGGAGTAAAACCATTTAGCTTCTGAAACCAGCTGGGCTGCCACACATCCTACCCTTATTGCAGCTTTCAAACCATCTTCAAGGGTAGCCCCATGTCCAGCACCTGACAATAGTCCAATCTTGAAGTCATTAAGACTTGGACCCCTGTGGCCAGTTTCTACGGTTTCTTTAGAGTCCACCTTTTCACTGTTCTGAGAAAACCTGGAACAGTAACTTTTGCACCAGCTGGGATATGTTTGACAAGACATTTTAAAGCCTCAAGATGGGCTATTCCAGAACTAATTTTGAAAGAAAAAAAAATAAGACAATCCACTTTACAATCCGTTTTTCTTGGGCAAATTACACTTTACAGCTAATTCCTGCCCTTATAAGCTGACGATAACATAACTTATTAGCTGACTCAACTCCACTTTGTGTGAAAGACTGAGAAAGATCGCCTCCAGCTTTCGTCCCTTTCATTCTAATTATCAAGTGTATACCAGATTAAATTCAGAATGAAGTAGCCGGGTCAGGAAATCTACTTAAAGTTTAATGGAAGTTAATGATTCATTGATCAAACTCATTTATGTCTAATTAAAGCTTTCCTGCATTGGAAAAGACAAGGGGGAAATTTTTATAATGCACCTCTTCCTGCACATGGCAGATTTGAAGCTGAAGTGAATAGAAAATGTGTGGCATCTGGATTCTGTGTTTCTGTAGCACATGGCTTGGCAGAAACAGTGCATATTCAAAGCATAATTATTTTAGATGACTTCACCGAGTGGATCCTTTTTTTGCTTGACACTGCCAAACACAGTGCTGGGTATCCAGCTGCATGAAGCCAGATTGTCAACTAAGCTAGTGTGCACCAGCATCAGCTCCCAATAATTATGCTCCAAGAGGATTATAATAATTAGGCTGTGTAAGAGTCTCAAGATGGAATCTCAAAGCATGCAGAAAACAGGAAATGGGGGGTGCTCGACCCTGAAAGGTAAACCTCCATTTTGCTCCGGGCTTTCACAAACTCGCATTGCTAAACAACTGAAAGGGAAACGGCATCTAAAGCAGTGGAAGAAACGTGTGCAGCATTATAGCTGGGGCGGGGGGAGGAGAGAGAAGTGAGAGCCCCATCTAAACATGTGGCAGTTGCCTGTAATTTGTGACAAAGCACTTTCCATCAAAACAATGACTTTTTTTTAAGAATATGCACATTGCTGCTTAAAGAAAACCAGCAGTAATTCAGAGCACAATTCTAATCTGAAGTTAGGCCAGCAAAGTTTGGCCCGCACAAGGACCACCGTAAAGCGTGTTTGGACCACCCTCAGAGTCAGAGAAGCAAGTACACAGATGTGAGCCATCCTCCCTGACTCTGAGAGTGGTCCAAACACGCTTTACGGTGGCCCTTGTGCCGGCCAACCTTTGCTGGCCTAACTGTGCCGGCCTCACTCCAGGTTAGGATTGTGCCCTAAGCTCCCTCACAAATTCTGTCCATATAGCCTACCCAGTTGTGCCCACCCATGGCGGGTTTGTATAATACTTCACTGCACCCCTCAGAATCATTTCCTTCAAGTTGCCCCACTCTAACCCCCATTAAGTTTCAGCCAAATTCACAATGGCCAAGATGTGGGTTTTTTTTTCAATGAAGCAAAGGGCATGGGGTTGTTGCCGAAAATCGGCCCAAAATGGTTCTCATCGCAGGGAAACCATTTAAAAAGGCAGACAACCAAATGAGAGAGTATGAGAATCATCTTTATTACACCTGCGCAGGCGGGCCAATCTCCCTGCCCCATTCGGCAGGCAGAGAAAAAGGCAAAGGCATACAATTCTAATTCAACTTTATATCCTTCTTCCACCCCCCACCCCCCAAGCTGCTGCTTGGTGGAAAATTACTGCACAGGGGCTGGGACATGAGAAGCTCTGTGTTAATTGGGCCTTGAGAATCTGCTGTGACCATTTTGATAAGGGAGGAAGCTCTGCTGGCTTGAACCAGTTCCCTATCTATTGTGAGGGCTAGCAGACCTGGATAGAGAAGGTTACAGGCGGGGGCAAATGAGTGAAAACAATGAGAGCAAAGGGAGAAACCGTTACATACTTCAGCAGCTTTAGACAAGTGACTAAGCAAAAGACTTAAGATGGCTGCACTTTGGTTCGATGGCAACAGGGTGTGGGTGTGACTAGATGGGTGGGCTGCTGTAGGAGGTGCCCTATATCACATGCCAGCCAAGTGACTGGCCCCTGCCATGCTCCCACTGACAGGTCCATGTGCTACAGCCTCCGAGCTAGGCATGCCTGCTTGCGTTAAAGGCCAGGTGGGATGATCCTTGCCTGTCTCCTGTGGTGGCCAGGTGGTTAGAGAGCAGCTTTGGGAAGTAGCTAATGTGGCTGTCAGAGCTGCATCCTCCTCTTCTACGTGCCCCTGCCTTGGGTATTTCTGGCCAGTCATGCAAAAGGTGAGCACATTGCTGGTTAGGGTAAAGCCCCTTTGGCTGAGCTCAAACTTGCCTTGCCTTGCTCCTGTGTCTTTGTGCAGCGTCCTACCAGCACCCTGCCATTGAGGCTCCCTTTGTAACCTGCCCCAGATCTTCCTCTGGCAAAAAGCTTTCATTTCATGTCATGCTCTACACTAGCCATAGAGAGACACGTGCCTCCTGCACATGCCTGCCATCTTCTAAGGGAGCAATCTCTCTCCCTGTCCTTTGCCGTGATCAAAACGGTATTTCTTGGATCTGTGTGTTTATGCAGGTGGGATTCGGAGACCTGAACCCCGCACATAGGTGTTCCCCTTAGATCTTTGCTTTGGCCTTTGCTGATGCCACTGTAGCTCCTGTCAGAGATGGAATTGTGGTGGCATCCTTGTGTCATGTGTGTGATTGTGTGCATTGGGGCATCTCTCTGTGGTTGGGGTGATACCTGTTGCTGCACTGCTCATTCCTAGTGGCTGTCAGGGGGGTGCCACTCAGACATTGGCTCTGTACCTGCTCCAGCCCCTACTCAGTTCACTCAGGCAGTGTTTCTTTGGCCAGCAGTATTGGGGTGGATTGGATACAGTAATTGGCTCTTTGGGTATCCCAATGATGTCACAGAGACGTCATACTGACAATATGCGATTGTCATGGCACTGACAGATGTCACATTGTGGTTGTGCCAATTTCATGGTGATTTTATGATAAGTCATGCTGCTGATGTGCTGATGTCAGGATGCTGCTCCATGGATAATGCAATGTGTTGGTGTTTCCATAGATGCCGGGGGAGTTACTGGAAGGAATCTGCCAGCTTTGCTTTGCTATGACTGGCTTGGCCCTTTGCCCTTGGCGCCCTGGTGTCAGTGCACCATTGATGTGGCATTGCCAGAATGGGCTTAAGACATGACCGATGTTTGCCTATGTTTGTGTGCCATTAGCACTGATGCAAAGTGGGAATACCTGGCAAATCATTGACCACATTAGGCAAGGACTGGAGCACTTGTGATCACCTATAGTTCTCCAGTCACCCCCTCTGCACCCAAAAAGTACAATAAGACACTAAATGCACATTTGTCTTGGACTCTGTTTTGCACCATGATTCAGAACTCTATTTAAGTTAAGGCACAGAGAGCATCAAATCTCATACTAATGTTGAAAAGACTCCCTCTATATTTAAAAGTTAGAAGGTTCCTTTGATTTTTTTTTTTTTTGCTGCCTAATTAGGAGGCAATTATGTGAGAGCAGGCAATCTTTTTGATCACAAATATGTTAACAACAGAAACAGGGCTTCTTGGGGATGCAGTTTTTGATGGCTGATGGAGTGTGGTGGAGGAAGGTAAAGACGCTCATATCTAAACTGCCAGCCGTTTGTTTCCAATATTGACATTAATTAGTGTGGTGTGTATTATACTCTGCAAAGTCTGCATGCAAAGTTTAGAGACAGACAGATTGTCTCTTGCTTCACTTGCTTGGTAAAAGTTTTTTTTTTTGCCCATTGTTTTAAGAAACCTGGATCAAGGCCAAGGTAGTCATTCATGTAATGAATGGATTTCATATTCACACAGCACATTTCATAAAATGTGCTAATTGCTCTTCTGCCTAAAAGATGGTCAAGATTGTACAATTCATCACAGCAGGTTTTTTTAAAAAACAGAATAGTAGATGACTGAAACAGAAAAAACACCAGCAAACACCTCTTGTATTAATTTGCCTTCAAAAAGTTAAGAAAGCAAAAAGATTAAAGGATAGCCCCTTGTGCTGAACAATATTCTAATTATGTATCCCCCATAACTAGGGTTACCAGGTACAAACTGGCACAGAGTGCCTATACCTTTAACCATTGTTAAAGGGGGTGAAGACTCAAGAGTCAATTCAAGTTTCACTGTGGGGCCAAATTCCCATTCCTGCTTTATGGAATAGGAATGTTTTGAAATCCTTCCTAAAACTCATCCTGTCCCTTCAAAGGATATGTCAGAAATCATGTGCTGCTTACAAGATGTTGTAAGGGGGAGAAGCATCCTCTTGAGGGTGAGAGGGGAAGCAAAGGTGGTTCATTGCACCATAAGAAAATGAGGATCCAGTGCTGAGCAGGCTGGTGCTTCAAGCCTCTTTTGGGTATTGCCTCTTTGCCCTGTGCATAAAGAGGGTCTATTTGGTTTCAGTTTAGCGGGTACCACAAGAGCTTATAAGAACAGTGCAGCACCCATGCAGGCACATACAGAAGAAAAGGTACCTGGGATGGGAATTGGCTCCATGTGTTTGCTTGGGAATGGCACTAGCATCCCCTCTCCTGGGGCAATCCCAGGAACCTCTCCCCTCTCAGATTTGTCAGGCTGGCCCTATCAGGGCTGGCCCTATTATGAAGCAAAGTGAGCTGGGCTGCTTCAGGTGGCAACTGAATGGGTCAGTTCTTTGGGGCAACATGTCAGCCGCCCCTCCCTGTGAAGGACCAGAGGAAGGAAGGCAAAATGGGACCACCCAGTTTTTCCTGTTCACTGCCTAAGGGTGCAATCCTAATCAACTTTCCAGCACTGGCATAGCAGTGCCAATGGGGCATGTTCTGCATTTTGCAGTAGTAGTAGTAGTAGTAGTAGTCGTCGTCGTCGTCATCGTCGTCGTCGTCATGGAGGTCTCCCCAAGCTGCATTGCCCTTATCCCAGTGCTGGAAAGTTGGTTAGGATTGTGCCCTAAGAGAAAAGGGAGGAGGGAGGAAGAGGATTGAAAGGAATAAAAGAACTAGGGTCTAGTGCTCATAGAACCGGGAGAAAGGAAAGGAATGCCATCCCTTTGGATGCTCTGAAGTGCTTTGCTTCAGATAGGGAAATGTCTTGGTCCAGCACGAAAACCTGTTATTACACCAGCTTTAAAGCTGCGCAGTAGCTTCTTCTGGAGTAGCTTCTTCTGGAGAGGCAGAAATTGATGATAGCAACAGGTTGTAATTGGTCCCTGCCTCCCTTCGCTAAGCACTTTGTGCCTGCAAAGACAGGCCAACCAACCTGGCGTTGCTTTTGTGCATCCCTGATATAACAAGGTGGGTCCAGGCCCCCCATCCTAAACCCAGTGTTGAGCTGTGAGAATTAAACTTTGAGAAAGAGTTTGAAAAGAGAGGCTCCAATCAAGACACACTTGAAAGCTCTGCTCTGCAACGTGACCCCAACAGCTTGTTGAGGCTTCACCGCATCCGTAGTAGAAAAATTGCGTGATGAAAAGTGTGGAACTTGAAATGGGAAGTGCTGCTGTCAAATCACTTCAGCCAGCCTTTGCTCGGTCCTCGTCATTAGTAATTTGACCTTTGCATTATTGAAATGCTTGATTCCAGGTTCTAACAGGCTGCACAGAGACCCTACAAAGAACATTCGGAGTTTCTGAAATCTCCTTGGGTCCGCTTTGTGATTACAATGACTTCAATGAGGAAAAGCTACGGGTATGGAAGGACAGCAAGACAATGCAACAATCGCAGGAGAGAATATTTGCCGTGCCTTGTTAGCCGTTCCAAATGTATGTGCGAATTGCTAACAAGGATCCCCCTGTTTCACATCTCTGTGGCATAAGTTGCAAAGATGGTTTACATTTTGATGAGCATTTTAGCATTCTAGTTCCTTACCTTTCGTAGCCCTTACGGGTGCAAAGGGACACAAATGCATGGACAGCATTAGGAGTCTCTTTGCACAGAAACGGCATGACTCATTCATTGTTACTGTTGCCCGAAGAACATCCTGCTTTAATGCTGGGAAGAACACAGCCCTGAAGCGAAAAGTAGCAAGGAAGTTACGAGACAAGAAAGCCCAAGTTTGCAGCCTGGCCCTTGCTTGCCCACAGAGGAGTTGCAAAATTGAAGCAGGTGATAATCACTGTATTTCAGGCAGTTTCAGCCCAGGACTCATAAGAAATGAAACAGTGGCATGCTATATGAACATGTGCCTTTGAAATGCAAAGCATCATTAGCATGGGTGTTGTGGTATTGTGATACTATTGGGTGTTGTGATAGTATTCCACTGTCCTGCACTCCCTAGTTCATCTTGCCCTTGTCCATGTCCCCTTGCTGCTCATCCACCAGAGTAATAATAATAATAATAATAATAATAATAATAATAATAATAATAATAATAATA